>CAWUFW010008316.1:20000-95000 GCA_963921515.1 Calotriton arnoldi
TCTTCCGGTGTGGAGATTCTCATGTTCTACTACCCTCCCTCCACCCTCTTCTGTTTCTCCCCATTTCTTTGGGGTCTCCTTGTCTATGCTGCAGTCGATTGGGTTGAGGTTCTGTTTGTCTATGCTACAGTTCATAAGTCATTGTGGGGAGGTGTGGTGAACATTCTATGTTGTTCACTTCTGGTCACTTGCCATGAGTCATGTTGTTCCAGTCCTGTGGTCCTTTACAGTTGCATCCTATGGTTACAGACCGTCTTTCATACAGTTCCGTCCTGTGGTTGCAAACTGCCTTTCGTTTGGCCTGCCATTCCTTTCCACTGCCGTTGCCTCTTTAGGGGGGCACGGCTCTTCGCTTGGGTGGGACTTTTCCTGGGGCGGGTGCTCTGTTCGCTCCCTTCAAGTATTGAGTACTTTCAACATGGTGTTGTTTCTCATCATTCTATGATTTCTTATCATTGTTGTTTCAAAGGTTTTTGCTCCTTTTTTGGCACACTGTTCCTATACTCTCACAGTTTTTGTAGTGGCTCCGCGTTGTGGCGTGGAAAAGTTTCACAATAGAAAACTGACGTCAGCACGCCGAGGTAGACTTGTATGGCTCCATTGACGTCACTTCCGTGGACGACGTCAGGACGGAGCTGGACGACGACGCCCCTCCACCCCCGGCGTGCAGAGGTACTGCTGGGAAAAAGTTTTCCGGACCCAGTCTGACGCCGGGGATATTCTAAGTTAAGGAATCTGCGGATAGACTGTGTCTCTACCAGATACATCGTTACCGAAGGCGAGTAACTCATTCTACAAATCTTTTTGATATTGTATTTTATTCGTGTGCAAGCTTTTATGGTTTTACTTAACCAAATAAAGTATGTATGGCCTGTGTTTTCGTTTGGCCAAAAGAATATACCTTTGTTTTATTTGTTAGAGCATTCTGCCCTTTAGTGGAGGATTGTTCTTATAGCCCTCCATAGCTGTGCTATACCGGCATTAAAGTACCGCTCCCTTGTTAAAGGCCCTCGCCTTCCACTCGGGCCTTTAATGCTGGAGCAGGCCTTTAATGGTCGGTATAGCCTGCTACTGCTGGCTAAAAGGCTATATACGTCACTGTCCCTAGAAAATGTGTGTACACATCAGAGCTCTGATGTTAATCCGCTAGTAAATTTCATCCACATGGTGATTCCAACATAAATTCTGTAGGCAAACAAGCTAGAAAGTTTGTTGACCCTGGTGGTTATAAATCAGGAGGCCTTCACTAATGGTCTATCGGATGTTCAACTAGTTGAGTGAAGCAGAGGTTGTCCAGATCCGCATTGGTAGCTGTAGGAATTAGATGGGTCATAAACCCAGACATTCAGGTCACCAAGAATGAGAGCTTGTTTTAATGGCTACTCGGATCACTCATCCCGTGGGTCTTCCAGCTGCTTGCAAGAGATTAAACTAGACCGAAGTAACAGGTATCCCACCATAACTACCTACATGTCGCTTCCTGATTGCGTTAATAATCTGAGATCACAAAGTGATGCACAAATTATGCTAAATAGTTGTGAATTCATGTCTTGAAGAGGGGAAAAAAATAATGGGCATCATTTAAGATAACATGGGTGTTTTTGACTGCAGATCTAGTCTTGAAGAAATAATGAGGCTTTTTGATCATTGATGACTATAAGCAGTAAGCATCAGAGGCAAACCCGACGTGGCTTTTATATTGGGATGGAGGTGGTAGGCAGTGGGTGACGATATTTTGTGGGATTTTGCATGTCGGTAGCATTTCTATCTCGGTCGTTTTTAATTAGATAGTTCTATGTGGTGATCGGAAGATGATTCCTGTAGGATAGATTTTAATGTTCTAGTCCCAGGTACTTGAATAGGTCTGCAAGTTAAACATTTGGAGCTTATAAGATTAGGCTCGGTAATTGTGATGGATAAATTATTAAATGGAAGGTATCACAAGAATTAAGACTAACTCCGTCATGTTCAGTTAGTCTGTCAGTCTTTATCATTCTGCATGGAAGAACCAATTTGGTAATGTATTTTAATATTCCAAAGTAAGTGTTGGTCAAATGCTGAAATATAATATTGATTTGCTTGAATAAGTAGCTTTGCTTTTTACAGATATTGTGTAGGGGGCTGTGAAATAATTACTACCTTGTGGGATACCAAGTATTGCAGACAATGAAGAGAACAGAACGACAAGTCTGAGGGTCCTTTCCTCACCCAAGTGTCCTTTGAAGATGGCAGGACCGCATTGTTTTTCACTTTTTTTGGCAGAAGTAATTAACTGCAATTGGTACATGAGGCAGCACAGAGTGTTTGATTAGTTGGAATGGAACAAAACAAACCGTGTTGATGGGCTTTACCAGCCCCTTGCCTCTGATTTGACCGGCCATTGGCCCCACTACACTTCATGCAGAGCAAGTATGTAAGGTGAGTATAATGTTCGATAGTGTGTGCTTCGTCACCCTCCAAGTTTATGCTGTCTCAAAACCAGTTTTCCATGATTGGATGTCTACTAAAAGGAATTCTGAAATTCTGACAGTGTGGACCTCTCAAAAAATTCCATTAGGCCTCACAGTGGAAAATATTTGTTCTAGAAAACTATAGTATTCTCAACATTGGACTACCAATATATTGTTTTTGAAAACTTCATAGACGAGAAGGAAGCAGCTAGTCTCTTGTTCGGTTTGAAATATCACACCAACACTAAAGTCACTTCACTGGTTCCTGGTCATCTGTATCATGCATATAGAAATCTGACCATTGAAAAGAAATTCTGAAGACCTCGCCACATGCAGGACTCCTTGTGACATTCCATACTGCCATAGAAAAAACTCAAATGACATTAAATTCTGGTGGTTCCTAAAAACCTGCCCCTTCATCCAGGCTTATGGTTAGAATTTTGTGTACATTCACGGTTAATTGGCTGCCCTTTGATCTGCTGGTCAAAATGATGACACCTAGATAGAGATTGTTCCAGCTATAAACAATGTGGGGTGTTCCTACCAGCCTATTCTGCTCACAGCTGGTCAACTGACCTGTATTGGTCAACTAAATTCTTACATATTTTCCCATATATATTACTAAGGCAAAGGGCCCTGAGGCTACCCGTTAGGTGGCTTGTAGCACTTAAAAAAAACACAAATAAAATCATGTTATTTTTTTTTTTTTTCTGCCATTGGATTTGGAATTATACTAACTAGAGTCTGAGATTTGGCGTGTTTTACATGGTTTTTCCGGGCCCAAGAAGCGCTCAGAAGATCCAGTTGGCACTATCCTTATTTGTGTTTCTCTTCCTGACACCCTCAGGATTGATGTCTAGTGACCATAGTACCTTGCACGTTCCGGTCCCCGCACCCTTTGATGGCTGTGTGCCCTCCTTCAGCGCCAGAGATTGTGAATTGTTAAAGGATGATGGAATGAGTGCCCTTCCAAAACTGCCCCTGTTGCGACAGGAAGTACCAGTGGTCAGACCATCATGAGGTCTGTAACTTGTGCACCTCACTGGACCACGATGATGCTTCCTGTGAATCCTTGGTGATCTTTGCTCAAAAGGACCTTATGGTACTAAAGGGAGATGCTTTTGGTGCACCACAAGATGCACCAACAGTTGTCCATCGATACCCCCGACATCTTCAGCAAACAGGACCCCTTTGAGGCTGTGGAAGAAGAGGATGTTGGGCCCCCCAGTATCCCGTGACACCAAGGCCATCTCCTTCAGCATCTCCGAACATGAGGACGAAGAGGAAGCCCTGCCAACTCCTAAGACCAGCAACCCTTGACCGAAGACTACACCCAGGGTTGAAAGTACGCTCGACTCCGACACTCACTTCAAGCTGCACCTTGCGGAGGCAGAGCACCTCTCCTAGGAGTTTGCCATCAATCCCCGTGCACAAAATACTACCGCATCCTGGGCCTCTGCTGCCTTCGGACTCAGGTTGGCACTGGGAGAAGGCTTCGGATTTGAATTAGTACGACACGTGTTTACTAAACACTACTGATATCCTATCCTGCCAGCAAACAATGCTTGGCCAGACAGTATTAGGAACTTTTTTCCAGACATTTGCACCATCCACAGGCTAACAAATGCTTATAAAGGGTACTGCTTTACAGTCTGTGCATATGTATCTACAGCTACACATTCTACGAACAGAAAATGTTACGATGTAGGCATCTGTTTGTAGCATGTAGTGCTGTAGGTTCAAATGTGTCCACTGTCCTCCCTGTAAGCCTGAGTTTGCAGCAGATCTCTTCTCTTCTTACCTGTTGGACACAACTCAATATGCTTGATGCACCATGCTACATTCACTCACCACGCCATATCTACTCTAACCCGCTGTATGAAACACAATCTAACATGGAGTCTGTGCCCATGGGTATTGCCCACCAGCTGAGGAGTTGCGCTGCATCCTGTGACTCAAAAAACTTCAAAGAAATACCACCTTCAGAAGTCAGTCCAACACTGGATGGCAGGAGTATACAGAGAATGTGAATCTATAGCACTACACGCTACTAACAGATGCTTACATGGTAACATTTTTCTACCCTTTCTGTAGCTAATTTTCCTCTCTCCTACAGAGAATGGCTGTGCTATTTAGTGGATCCTCTCCATCCTGGTTAATGAATATTCTTTCTGCTTTGGCTCCTCCCATTCATCAAGCATTCCATCCATCGCCCCATTGCTGAACTTTAGCTTGAAAAATTAGGTAATACACATCTACCCTTTTTTGATGACTGTACTGCCATTAAATGTGCCACCAGGAGGAATCCGAAGGCAGCAATAGAAGACCGGTTTGGAATTTGGTGCTGTGCTCTTGAGGTAGCTGAATTTGTTGTTAGCAGCTTTAAAACTTACCTAGTATTATAAAACACAGATTTTTGTAATCACTACCTTTCTCTCATGGCAGCCTAAAGGTGGAAAAAAGTGAAAAATGCATTTTGCGTACTGCTTACATGTTGCTGACCTTGCTCTCTTCCCCCACTCTTGTGGGAACTCGCTCCTTTGTACTTGGACATATTTTTCATTTGCCTAAGCAAAAACTGAAAACATCTAGGGGCAGATTTACAAGAAACTGACGCATCTCTGCATCATAGCAGAGATGCGTCAGTGTATTGCGTCACACAAAAAACCCCTTGCGCCACCATGGATGTGTTGCATTTACAATGCGGCCATGGCGCAAGGATTGACAGAAGCGTCCTGCATCAGTTGGCGCAAAGGTCACGCATTGCTTGAGTCGTGTCGCAAGCACGACGCAACTCCAGCAATGCTCAGGAAGGCCTATACCTATTGTGCTGCGACACTCCTTACACCTGCTACTGTGTCACTTTTATGAGGCTTTCTTGCGTCGGAACGCCCACCATGCATACATTATACCTGACGTAGGTATAATGTGGCGCAGGGCTTTACAATGTGATGAATCTCTCTAGATGCGTCACGTTGTAAATGTGTCGCATCGTGGCGCGTTTACACCGCCGCTGCGTCACAAAAGTGACGCAAAAGTGTCGCAAGGGGCTTGTAAATCTGCCCCCTAGGATCTACTGGCAGCATTAAAACTTGGCCTCCTCCTCATCACTGAAACCTGTGGTGAAGATGTTGAATAAAGATTAAACACACTCGGGAACTGTACTTAGCAAACCACCGAGTCATTTTAATTGTCATCTTCGAAGCTCACTTCTTTTCTAAACTGAACAGCATTCTCTAAAAGGCTCCCCCCACCAAACCAGACTACCCTGAGCCCTCATATACTGAGCTCATTCAGCCTTCTAACATAAAAGACAACTTCTGTCCTAATTAAAGCCTTTAGGTGGAAGATGTGATGTTCACATCTTCCGCACTTCCTTCACAGTGTAGAGGATGTAAACATCACAACCTCCCACTAAAGGCAGGAAATCAGAGGGATTGAATTATTTTATAGCACCCACTCCAGGCTGCTGGGGAATAGCTTCTCTAGCAGCCTAATGTATTTTTTATTTTGTAAATGACAAATAGCTTGCTGGCATCCTCAGTATTGAAACTGAAAGTTGGAGCTGTTCGGCTCCTCCTTTCACTGTTGCTTGGGGGCACAGTTAAGCCCTCGGAGCACCAAGAGAGTTGTAGATGCAAGGGGACAGTGTCCCCTTTTTTAGAGGTATCTCCCTAGTGGATGCCTGCTTGGGGATCACCGTAGGAGGACAATGCCCCAAGCAGAGATGTGCCCTCTAGATCCCAGAGGGGTGAAAGGTGAGGCTTGACCCCCTTCTACACTTGGGCAGTTGCTTCCCACCAAAGTCTCCAACAACTCACACTGGGGTGGGCAGATTGAAAGGCTTACCTCCAATCTGCGCATCCCATGGGGCAGAAAGCCCACTAGGCACTTATGATTCACCCCAAAGCCAGTACCGTTGATGTGACCCACTGGCATGGCCGATTAGGGCAATTACTCCCAATCAGCCCTACTCTGGGGCATAAAGCACACTAGTCAATGTGGATTGATTTAAAAAAGAATAATAATAATACTGTGGAGGGTATGAGCTGTCTTGTTCTGGTATTGGGCAACATCCCTCACCCTTAGAGCCCAAGCAGTCTTTCTAGGCTCCGGAACAAGGGCAGATTGTGGGCTTTACCCCCAATCTGACTTTCCCAGGGGGGGGGCAGAAAGCTCTCGGACATCAGGAGCTAGATTACAGAAAGTACCCTGGGCATTTGTACCCCCAGGGCACTTTGGTATTAAGGAAGGAGTAAAATAAGGAGTTATGTGGTGACTGCCAGGATTTACCACATGCTTCTATACATTAAGAAGACGTCATTCATGATTGTTAACCACCTCCTAGTCTCAGGCTAAATAGACTTTACAGGATAGGACTGTATCTTATAAGCCGATACCTGTTCAATCCTGGGAACAGGTTTACCCGTTTTGTTATCACCGTTACACGTAGACTACACTACAGGGTTAGGACAGAGTTTGATAAAAAGGGCCTGTATGTCCTGAGGAATGCCTCATACATTACTTTCATCCCATCCATGTTGTTTTAATCTTGAACCTGGTGGACTTGAACAAAGAAGCCTTCTATTAATCACCAGTGGATACAATTTTAGCAGTCTAGGGACAAGTTTAGAACAGAACTCGTCCAAAAGCACTCTGACCAGGCTTCTGAGCAACTTATTTGCTGGCAGTGAGCTACACCTGTGATGAAACATGCCACCTAGAGTGGGCGAGGGGTCATTTTAGAAGGAATACCTTAAAACAGAATAGAACATTGAGCTCACCAATAAACATTGGATACATTTCCACTGTGGGAGGATCACACCCTTTGGGTTGCTTATAAGTAGTGAAGGGGTCACAGAGGCTTGGGCAGCCCCTTCTATAATATGCATCTCATTGGTGTTACTGAGAGTGGGTATTACCCTTATTTACATGGTTTGCCTTCATGCAGATGAGGGACATTTTCCCCTTGCACCTATACTGAATTACAGACTCTGGTGCAGAGGCAAAAAAAGCTATTGGGAAGCGCACACACATAAAGGTGGTGCAGCCAGTGCGCCTCCCCCAACCCCCCCCCCCCCGAGGGCGCTGCTTGGGAGGAGAGCACGGGTGTCATGGCAGCCTAATGAAATAGGATGTTACTTATTTAAGCAAATAGTAAACATGCATTTTGAGCCCCACACCCCATTCTGTTGTTCACTTTTTTTTCCCTTAGTGATTTGGACGGTTTCTGCCCCACGCCCCAATGTTCCTGCCCTGGAGCAGCAGACAGCCTATGAGACCACCAGGCTAAAAAAAAAAAAAAAATGGTATAGGTTTGGGGTGCTCTCCCTTTCAGACATCAAGATGCCCCAGACAGTTTTTTGGTCCTCCCTGCAGAGGGACAATAACCACTATTCTGCCCTGACCTGGGGCAGAAAGCCCCACCCCCCTCCCTCCAGCTAACGGGTAGGGAAGTAAAGGGATGGGGTGCTGGACTGTCTTGGCTTCAGGCCCCAGACACCGAATTGTATTTCTCCAGCCAGCGAGAGGCCGAATGGGTGGTTTACTCACTCTGTGGCCCATTTGTCAAAACTACACCCAAAGAAATTCAAGACTTTTTTTTTTCTTGGGTAGAATTGCAATATTCAGGCTCTGGGTGGCTGGAACCCTACCAACCATGGGCATATCTGAAAACTAGAGACCCATGAAAGCCTAGAATCCAGGGTGGTGTGGGTCGCCACACGTTTTCTTACTCAGAATTTCATGCAAAGTTCAATGTATGGGTAGAAAAATGCATATTAGAAATGGGATTTCTGGTTGGTTAGAGTTTGCACCAAAGCCGGGCAGAACCCACCACTCTAGTCAGGGTAAGGGAGTTACACACACAAGATAACCCCTGCTCACCCCCTTGGTAGCTTGGCAGAGCAGTCGGGCTTATCCCAGAGGCAATGTGTAAAGCGTTTGCGCAACAACACACACTCACCAGTGACACACTAGGTGCACCACAAAAAGACTCCCACAAAAAGAGACTCCACAAGGTTATATAAAAATATCCTTTCTATTATACACAAAACACATTAGACCACAATCACATAAATCACTGCGCCACTAGGCAGTGGTCATTACAAAGCATATAAAGCACTTTGCCAACTAGGCAATTGCCCTGACATCACATAGACCATAAATCACTTTGTAGTATGTAACGCACATTAGACCACAAATCACATAAACCACTTTGCCCCTAGGCAATCTTCATAACCGTACATATCATAAATCGGGTTTTGCTCGCTAGGCAGTTGTCATAAACATAAGTTAGTGCAAAAAGTAAATACTTGTAAGGTTGCCCACGTTATAGAACATCATCAAAACATCATATGGCTCCTGAACATAGTGCTTGTTATTCTGGCCAGTATAAGGCATACATCATAACCTTGGGGCATGAAATGCATGAATCACTAATCATCATTGCGCAGAAATCGCCAAACATCCCCCAAAGCTACAAGCCAGACAAAGATCACAAGAATTATATGGCAGCACTCTTGCGTGCTTTTTAGACCTTATACGGTAATGAAGGCTCCAGCGACCAGCTCCGAGGCACCTGTGTGCCTATTACCCGTAATATGGTACCTTGTGTGAGAGCCGCTTACAGCGTTAAGAATATCTCCCTACTTTGGTGGGGTTTCAGGAGCATGAAAAAGTGTGCAGGTCCATGCAGAGTTTAGCCTGCACATGTGGCTAAATCACCACCAAATTCTTGCCCTCCGGTATGTGTACAACAAAGGGGGGAGGCACCGCACTGCCCACGTTGGCGGGGAGACCTCCCCTCGCCAAAGGGTTGGCAGCCCTTGACTTTGCGGTGCCTGCACCCTCTGGGGGCCTCAGTGTAACTGCCTGCGAGGTACGCGGTAAAGCTGACAGCAGTAGGGCGACTCTGCCCCCAACTTGGACAGGCCTGAGGCCCTTTGGGGCCCCTCTGGTCCCCCAGTGGGGTAGAACCTGTCCGAGAACCGTGCTTCGGCTCTTATCCTTCATGGGCGATCGTCGATCCCCTTCCTTCAGCACGGCCCTCCAGCGGCTTGCTCCCTGTCAGCAGCTCCGCAGGACAGAAGTGGGACACGGAGCAAGTCTCTTTCGGATCTGCTCCCTGCTGTTCTTAGTCACCTCGGGAGTGATGGATGGGCGCAGACTTCCTCACCGGGCCCTGCTCCCAGCACGTCATCAGTGGAGCTCCTCCACTCTTAGTTTGGGGCTTGTGCCAGACTCTCTTCACCGCCACGGGTCCCTCGGGATTTAGGCGTTGCTTCTGGGGGCCGGAGGTCAGCGCTCCCGACCAAACACAGAATTGAAAAACCACCTTCACCAAAAGGTGTGTTAATAAATTCTGAGTTCACAGAGCCTAAACTCCATTTCTCGATCTTGTCCCTATGGAAAGTTATACATGTAAGATGTTACAAAGCAACTCCCATGTTAGCCTATGGGACAGATAGCCTTTCAATAGTGAAAACCGAAATATACACTATTTCACTATCATGACATGACGCACACACCAGTACATGTCCTACCTTTCACATACACTGCACCCTGCCCATGGGGGGTACCTTGGGCCTACCACAGGGGTGCCTTACATGTAAGAAAAGGGAAGGTTGGGGCCTGGCAAGTGGGTGCACTTGCCAAGGCAACCTGGCAGTTTACAACTGCGAGCACAGATACTACAGTGGCAGTTCGGAGACACATTTACAGGGCTACTCATGTGGGTGGCACAACAAGTACTGCAAGCCCACTAGTAGCATTTGATTTACAGGCCCTGGCACACTCAGTGCACTTTACTAGGGACTAACCAGTAAATCAAATCTGCCAATCATGGATAACTAATCGTATCACAATTTATACAGAGAGCATATGCACTTTAGCATTGATAAGCAGTAGTAAAGTGCCCAGAATCCTATTGCCAACGAAAATGGGTTAAAAACAAAAATAGGAGCCGAAAGGTAAAACGTTTGGTGATAAACCTGTCAAAAGGGACAGGTCTTACAATGCAGTATTCCACCATTTGTGCGATAGAAGTAAGGCACTTCCAGCCAATGGCAGAAGTCATGCAAAATTGCATTCCCACATGTCTCCCAGGAAATATGGTACCCCACATGTGTGGCTGGTCCCAACGTATTTGAAAGAAGTGCACCAAAGCTGTAGCTATGTGACGATGACATTGATGCTACACTGACTTCACATGGTCCACTTTTTGATTGGTTCTTGTCCGATACAATAGGCCCCACAACATGTGGGGGTACTGTTTTTATCAGGAGATTTGTGGGTACTCTGGGTGGTAAAACAAATGTGTTGATCCCCACAGATTCTGAAACTTTCCCTCAGAAATGTGAGAAAAATCTTTTTTTTTTCCTGATAACTCTTGATTGTTAAGCCCCAGCAAAAATGCTCTGCAGACACCCCTGCAGCCCCCTCAGTGCAGGGGGCCTCCAGTCTTTTATGCACAAAGGGAGGGCCTTCTCAGCTTGTCAGCTTAGTGTTTGAGTATTGCCAGGCCCCCCACCATCCCTTGCAAGGGGGCTCCCCAAGGTTTCCTTACACCACTGCATTCTGGATAAAAGACGCTGGTGGGATCCTCTTAAAACACACCCCCTACACTCCCTTGAGTGTCTAATTTAAGAAATGTCTAGGAGTTATAGGTTTCTCTCGGTGCTGGATAACCCTGGGCCCAAATACAGAAGCTACCCACATCCCCAGAAAGATTGAAATTCAAAGATACAATCATGATTCTCCTTTTTGCATTTTGGGTCCATTTCTGTTGCAGGGGATATGCCAATTCGCACAACTAGGGTGCTGCTTCTATCATGAAAGTGTGGAAAGAGTGGGTGCTAACTATTTGTTGATCCCTGCATATTACAGAACTTTCCCTCATAGAAATATGAGGAAAATCTGTTCTTTTTGCAAACGTTTTAGATTAGCAGGACATTCTGGTCAAGAAAAAGTGGACTCTCCCTGGGGGTGTCTAGTCTTCAGAAATACCTTTGATTGAAAGGTTTTCCAGGGTGCCAGCAGACCCTGGGACCAAATACTGTAACAACTCACATACCCAGAATGAGTGATTTTTTTAAGGAATATCTTGATGTTTCTACATTGTATTTTTGGGCTTTTCCTCATCAGTGATCGACCAACTCACACTGTTTTTATTGAGAGAAGTGTGGGAATGCTAGGTGGTGGAAATTGTCTATCTTTGCAGATCCCAAACTTTCCCCCGCAAAAATGTGAGGACAATATTTGGGGGCAGCATAGTTTAGCTAACATTTGATGTTTGCATGGCATTCTGGGTAAGAAATTGTAGTCAGATCCATGCAAACCTCAACATACCTTACTCGCCCACTATTCTAGTTTTCAGAAATGTCTGTGGTAGCTCGCAGCTTGGTTAATGTCGCTTTGTATCGTGTTTATGGACAACCAACAAACACTCTTTCACCAGAAGAGCCTGACTGATGTAAAGTTTTAGTACTTTTGTAGATCAGACTTCAGTGAAAAAATTGCAGATGAAAACATTATCAACTATTTCGTGTTTTTCCCCCCCACAATTTTTTAATTTCAATCATTAGTTTCTTTGGGAAAATCATGAGCTAACTACACAAAATAACCCTTGCTGAAATCAGAATTTTTCTGAAATGTATAGCTTTCCAGGTTTGTCCATTGGTTTCACACACTTCCCCTCACAAACTGCAGAGAGCTAGAAACCACAAAACGAGAAATATTGACCACCACTTAGAAAACTGGAAAAAATATTTGTTTCTGATAGACTTCTCACCGCACATGCCTCTCCTTTTGAATATTCCCCAGGCATCAGACTGGATGTGGAAACTTTTAAGCAGTGCCTCTGCACCCGGTGGGTGGTGCCGTGTGGCTTCACGCTAACGCCGTTCCACTCCTGAAATTTGTGGAGCCTATATAGACACTACTCCTGCACGCTGACGTCCGTTCCTTTATTTCTGCGCCATTAGATGTGGACCGGAGATACCTCTTGTCTCTTTGAGGCCCTTACCTCAGTCAAAAAATTGTTTTACATTGTGCGAGGGAAATATTGCCTCCCAAACAAGTTTTAAGCCCTGTATGTCTGTGTAGGAAAGTAGGATCTGCTTCTTATGGTTATCCCCACTTTTTGCACCCACTTTTTGACTAGTCTGGCTGGGATCCTGCTATTCAGGACCCCAGCCTATCTGCTTTTTCCCTTAAATTGCAACATATGTACTTTGGTACACTCCAGATTGGATACTGAGGTACCCTTATAAGTCCCTAGTATATGGTACCCATGTACCCAGGGCATAGGTACCCCAGAGGCCTCCCCTGGGCTGGAGCATGTATTATGCCACCCATGAGAGGCCATGCAAAATGGAACTCTAGGTCTGCTACAGCAGCCTGTGTAAGTTGGTAATTGCACCACTTACTTTAGATATAGGTTCACTATATCTATATAGATCACTACACTTAAAACTTTGTAAGTCACCCCTATAGCAGGCCTTAACAATCCTGAAGGCAGGGTGCTGGGTTTTACGTGAGAGTGTGCTCCTGCATGAGCAGGGCCCCTCTGCAGTCTTCAGAGACCATTCTCCCGGGCTGTACGTGATACTACCAGACATAGAGGTGCATTATAACCTCGCGGTAAATGCTATCTCGAAAACGACTGCAACGAAGTATGTCGTGTTTGGTGTCAAACACCTTTGAATCATACCTCCACACCAGTAACTGGTGTGGGAGGTATGATTCCTCCCCTCAGAACCGAGGTTCTGGGGGTACCCAAGTCTACCGGTACCAACTTTCTCGAGCCTTACAGCACAAAATGGATGCTGCCAGCCACAGACGCGAGACGGCCCTCCTGCTGCTGAGCCAAGCTCGAGCAGGGGAAGGCAGCCAATAGGCATCCTGTCCCAGGGAGGTGTTACCACCTCCCAGACAGGATTTATTGTATTGTGGCTGGGTGGGTGCACTGTCTCAGTGCCAGAAAGTCTGCACGAGGGGCACACTTGGTGTCCCTGTGCATAGTCCAGTTCAAACCAGTTCTAGGAGCCATTTGCTCCTGCGCGAAACTGGACAAAGGACATGGGTGTAGCCACCCCTCTGTCCTGTCCCTCCCCTAGGAGGGTCCCTAGAATCTGTCCAACCCTTTCCCGTGGGTATAAAATGGGTTACCTGGCTACAGGACATTAGATTTTACGTGGACAAGATTCTGCAAGAAGATACCACTGCACTTCGACCGTCTGGACACGCTGGACTTCGCTGGACCTCCCTTGGGCTCGTCTTCCCTTGCCGTCCCCAGTCTTGCCACTGTCCGTGATCCATACAGGCTCCGTGCAGGACCCTGTGGACCTCCAAGAAAATAGAAGAATCTCCCTTGAGTGAAGGAGTCACTCCCCTGCAAACGCAGGCACTGTAACGCATCTGACCGGTTTGCTGACCCTGAGCTCCTGCGGACTCCGAAGGCTCCAGCAACACAGGAGGTGGGTTTCTGAAGGTCTCTGACGTCGAGTTGCCCTCTTACCAAGTTTGAGACAGATATCCCTCGTGGGGACCGTATACCCTTACTCCTGTGCTCCGCGTCCATTTGCAGCTGCACATGCTTGTTGTCGTGCAACAATTCCGTGCATTGGGCCATTTGTAGCCCTGACCCCAGCGCATCTTTTCTGAGAAGGACTCCGGCATCCTCGCACTCTGTGCCCTGCTAGCTGGTATCCTGTGAAACCGCCTGAGGTCCCCTCGCGACTCCTGTGCCTTCGGCCTGTGGGTCCCCTTGAGGGTCAACTTTGCTTTATTTGGGCTCCCCTGGTTGCTCCAGGCCTGCCCTGACTCCCCTTGCTGTGGTGAGTCTCCTGGTCCTTGCTGGGCCAGATCGACACTGAATTTGACCATCTACGTTGTTTGCCGCTGCCAAGGCTTGATTGGTGCTCCCGCCGGACACCGACCCCTGAGCACTCAAAATCCTTCGTGGGACAGCTCGTATCCGGCTCCTGGTCGTCCAAGACGTCTCCTGGTCCGCGAAGCTGAAGAGTCAAGATCACCGTCAACACACCTGAAGCACCCGACATCGGTGGGCATTCGTCTACCGAGCCCCTGGTCACTCCAAAGTGACCCAGACTCTGTCCCCTCTGCTTTCAGGTTCTTCTCATCTAGAATCCCCATTTGAATTCCACTGGACACTTTTCTTTCTTCCAGCAGCAGCATTTCTTTGTCGACATCCATAGAGAACGACGAGGGTTTCCGACGCCACTTCGCACCTATGCACCCGGCTCCTCTGGGATAGGTCACTCTGGTACAAAGGTATCCACGGGTGGGGTGGCTCTCCAAACTCTTAAGTTCCAAGGGTTGTCTTCGTAATCTGCTGGGAAGGGTCCTTAATGTCTGATTTTCCAACCACAACTTTCCCATTGAATTGTACGGAGCACGCGGTCGTGTTCCCACACTGCAACCGTCATCCGTGGGGTCCCTACTCACTCACCTTGGGTGGTTCCTTGGGGTCCCAGCAATGCTACATCTTCTAGACTAGGTCTAGTCCTGAGTCGTGGTTCTTATACCACTTATTTAGTATATGGTTTGTTCTCCCCCGGGAGCCCACTGTGTATTTTGCTACTTACGTTTGATTCTTTGCAACTGTATTATTTGATTTATGTTCTATCCTCGTATAGAGGATACTAGAGTGTTATATATAATAAATACATATTTTTATAACTACTGTGTGGTTTCCCTTTCATTTAACCAATACTATAAAGTTGCATTCTGGTAAAACAAGGTGCTTAGCATTCCTTCAAGACTTAGCCTGAAGGCTGCTCTCCATAGCTACCAATAGGATAGCTTTCAATAAAGGTTATCTTTGACCTAATCACCATAAGGGTTGTTTGGACTGGTACAAGATGCCCACTTTCATTAGTGGACAGCATATACCAGGCCAACTTCTCACAGTCTGTCACTGACAAATATCTAACAGATCCTCATCAAACTTGCGTAGGGCTGAGCCAGGACTCAAAGGCCTGCAGTGACTGCACGTTGATGAACCCAAAGGTCATACAAGACCGGGAGGCAAAACGTTACATCACCAAGCACTGGAAGACTCTGCAACTAGACTGGTCCAAGTCGAAAGTTTAGACCCAGTGCTGTTCAAAATCCAGAAGTCGCTAAAATCTTTCACGGGTACGGTCTTCCTCTTGATCCAAGTCTTCAGGTAAGTTGAAGAAAAAACACAAGAAATCTAAGAGATTCTGCCCCTTACCACCACTCGCATTGTCCTGAGACGGTGCAGGGGCGGCATCATGCATCTAGAGCTTGCCCCAAAATCGTTTGACTTCAGAGCCGATCCCGCAACTTTCTGGAGCCATCCGCCACTCCTAAGCAGATCGAAGAATTCTGCAAGGCCATGCTCTGACTCGTCGGATCCTTGCTGACACCCTCTGATGCGCCTGTGGGCCCCACAGTGACAAGCGGTTCTCTGCCTGGGATACCACTGGTGTGTTCGGCCTTGACTCCAGCTGGACCCTCCGAGTCCATAACTGGGACGTCTCCACTCGACTCCACCTCCGGCACTATGGTTCATGCTGGTTCCTGGTGCATTGCTGTCAGTTCAGTCCACTCCAGAAGACGAGACCCCAGTTGTCCTCTCTGACATGAAGTCAGCACCTGGTTTGACCTTGATCTAAGTTGCGCCCGGCCACAGTAGAGGCTCCCTTTCCTCCGTTTGATCTGCCGCCACAGTGACAAATGCACACTCTGCATTCCCTGTTTAGCACTGATTCGGATGACTATTACAATGCAGGTGATGAGACTGGCCAACCTTATCACAAAAGGAATTAGTATGATGACCTGCGGAAGGCTAGTGTCCTAGATAATTCCCCTGAATCCGGTCTCCTCTCACCCACTGGCCCTGCCACTGAGGATAGTGCGTCTCAGGTGTTCCTGAAAGTGATTGCAGTGGTGGCTGCATATCTTCAGAGGTCAGGGATGCCAGTTTTCTCCTACTGCAATGACTAGCTTTTGAGAGCGGGCTCGCCCCAGGCTGTCATCAAACACCTCCAGACTATGGTGAACTTCCTGATATCTTTGGGGATTCACTATCAGCATTCTGAAGTCACACCTGACTCCCTTCTCAGACACTCCCCTTCATTGGAGCCATTCTGGACACAGTTCCGTGCTGTACCTTTCCCATGGGAAAGACTTCCGCACATTCAGGCTATGATCAAGATCTTTAAGTCTCGGTCCTAGATTTCATTGATGTGGACTCCGAGGCTGCTGGGACTGATGGCCTCCTGCTGGTCGAGCATGCCAGATGGTATATGCGGGCTCTGCACTATCAGTGGCCCCAACATCAAGGGCACCTCTCTGATCATGTTCATAGTTTGGAGGAGATTGTGAAAGATCTGCTGTGGTGGTTACTGTATCACAAGTGGATCAGCAGCAGACCCCTCTTCCCCCCCACCCCCCCAGAGCTCAGTGTTAACTGATGCATCGCTTCTGGGTTGGGCTGGCTGTCTCAGAGAGGTGGAGATAAGAGGCCTCTGGCCTCTGACGAAGTCCCGGCTCAATATCAAGCTTCTGGAGTTGAGGGCCATCCACTAGCATTGTAAGCATTCCTGCCATCCATCAAGAAAAGGCTGGCACAGGTTCTCACGGACAGCACCACTGTCATGTGGTACTGCAACAGGGTGGGGTCATGGACCCTGTGCCAGGAGGCCTTGTGCATCTGGAAAAACTGCACCACTAAGGAATCTTGCTGGTTGTGAACCACCTGGCAGGATCATTGAATGCCAGGGTAGAGAAGCTCCGATGTCTGTGCCTATCAGGATCCGAGTAGCAGTTAGACCCAGAGGTGGCACGCGGTCTCTTTCACAATAGAAGAGTACCTTGACTTGACCTGTTCGACACCACCAAGAATGTGTAATGTCAGAGCTTATGCATGTTGGAGTTTCTAAGGTGCCTCTCGCTCGGTAATACATTCTGCCTCAAGTGGAATTGAGACTCCTGTATGCCTTTCCACCTATACCACTCTCCTCAGAGTTCTAAGGAAGATCAGGACTGACCAGGCCCCAGTCATCCTAGTGGCTCCGGACTGGGCACAGAGTGTATGGTATCTAGAACTCCTGGGCATGAGAACCTGTCCTCCGATCAGACTGCCCCTTTGGGAGGATCTGCTGTTGCAGCAGCGGGGCAGGATTCAGCACATGGGCCTTCACAGTCTCCACCTTCATGCTTGGAGATCGAGCGGTGAACACCTTCGACCTTCCTCTTGAGGTGATTGATGTCATCTTGGCAGCCAGGCGCTCCTCGACGAAAACTGTATAGGCCTGTTAAGACAAATTTGTGGCTTGGGGGCAGTACTTGTGATAGACCCCCTGGAAGCAAAGTTATCTGACATTTTGTTGTAGATTTGTCCCTAGCCTGTCAAGTCCTTGCTCTCGGTTAAAGGGTACCTTTTGGCGGTTGCTGGAACAGCCCTCTTGGTTATAGTCCCCAATTGTTATGCACTTTTTGAAAGATTTACAGCATTTGTTTCTTCCCTCTCTCTTTGTCATACCACAGTGGGACCTTAACTTGGTCCTCACATTTCTGATATGCACTCCCTTTGAGCTGGTTCATAGCTGTCCCTTACAGGTTCTCACCCTCAAGACAGTGCTCCTTGTCACATTCACATCGCCATGGCAAGTGCGTGAGCTTCAGACTTTGTTTTAACCGACCGTACACCACCCAAACAAACAGGTTCTGTGGACTATAGCATCCTACTTGCCGAAAGTTGTGATGCTGTTCTAGCTCAATCAAAACGTCACCATACAGACATTCTATGCTCCACTTCACCCCTCTAAGGAGGAGGAGAGACTCCATCGCTCGGGATTCCAAAAGAGTGCAGAGCTTTTACATAGATCATATCAAAGAACACCAATATTTTGTGGGGTTCTCTGGAGTGAAGAATGGCAAGGCTGTGCGGAAGAGAACCATATCCCACTGGATTGTACTCCGCATTAGGATCTGCTGCGCATTGGCTAAAAAGCAGTCTCCGGTAGGACTGCATGCTCATTTCACCCTGTGTGCCAGGGGGCTACGTGGGCGTTTCTTCTTACTTTTATGAAGCAGTATTGTCTGGATAGTCCGTTTCACAGAGAGGGACATTTTACCTGCTCAGACCTACAGAACTTTCTGGTTTGAGTCCATACTCAGACCCACCATCAAATATGTATGTATTGCTTTCGTATCTATTTAAAAGGTGATGATTTTGTGGCTGAAAGTATCAGAAGAACAATTTACTCACTTTCTGTAACACTCTTTCTGGTAGACACTCTATCTAGCCAAAGATTCCTTAATGACCCTCTCATCCTCACTGTTCTGTTGTTGGCCCTCTGTCTGTTAATAAGATCTCAAGTCTAGGAATCTGCACATTGGTCACACCAATTTGCTTTTGGGGGCTCTGCGTCTGGGGGAGCAGACAGTCTTGATAGCAACTGGCGTCAAAGCATGGCTTTATAGGTCATTTCCAGAGCAGAACGGCATCAATCAATCGGGGAATTGTGAAGAGTGCTATTCACCCGTAAGGGTCTCAAGGCGCTGGGGGTGGGGTGCAGCTCCGGTCAGTCGAAGAACCAGGTCTTGAGGGTCCTCCTGAAGATGTGCAAAGTAGGGGCGCGTCCGATGTTGATCGGGAGCTCGTTCCAGGTCTTTGCTGCGATGTAGGAGAAGGCTCTTCCACCAGTTCTGGCTCTGCGGATGCGTGAGGTCGGCGATCGGAGGTCCATCTTGGGTACGTGAAAGGAGATTCTTTTGTTGAGATATTGGGGTCCGGTGTTGTGGAGGCATTTGTAGGCGTGGGTCAGTATCTTGAAGGTTACTCTTCTCCAAGGGGAGCCAATGGAGGTCTCGTAGGTGTTGGGTGATGTGTAGGTGTTGAGGGATGCCGAGGACGAGTCTGGCTGCGGTGTTTTGTATGGTCTGGAGCTTGCGGAGCAGAGATTTTTTGATCCCAGCGTAGAGGGCGTTTCCGTAGTCCAGTCTGCTGGTTATGAGTGCGTGGGTGACGGTTTTTCTTGATTCGGTGGGGATCCATTTGAAGGTCTTGTGAAGGATGCGGAAGGTGTTGAAGCAGGCGGAGGCGACTGCGTTGATCTGTCGAGTCATGGTGAGGGACGAGTCGAGTATGATGCCGAGGTTCTGGGTGTGGTCCGTGGGGATCGGGGGGGCTGCCGAGGGCGGTGAGAAACAAGGTGTTGTCCCATGCAGAGGTGGGGGTACAAGGGCTTCTTTCTTCTCTGAGTTAAGCTTCAGGCAGCTGCTCCTCATCCAGGACGTGACGTCCTTCATTCCTTCCTGGAAGCTGAGTCTGGTGGTGAGGGGGTGAGGGAGAGGATGAGCTGGGTGTCGTTGGCGTAGGATACTATGCTGAGTCCATGCTGTCTGGCGATGGTGGCGAGGGGGGCCATGTAGATTTTGAAGAGCGTGGGGCTGAGCAACGATCCTTGGGGGGTACTCCGCAGTTGATCTATGTGGGTTCGGAGAGGAAGGGGGAAAGTCTGACTCTTTGGGTTCTGCCGGTGAGGAAGGAGCGGATCCAGGGTGGTTCCCTGTATGCCGGCGTTGTGGAGTCTGGCGGTGGGAGACGGTGTCGAAGGCTGCAGAGAGCCTTGGTTGAGGAGGGTGTGGATGTCGTCTGTAGCGGCGAGTAGGGCGGTCTCGGTGCGGTGGTTGCTGCAAAATCCGGATTGGGAGGGGTCGAGGATGGAGTTCTCTTCGATGAATTTAGTTAGCTGAATGTTGACGATCTTCTCTGTGACTTTGGCCGCGAAAGGGAAGAGAGAGAAGGGTCGGTAGTTCTTGATACATCAGTGCGGAGCTGCACTGCACCTGAGCTGCTGCGGAAACGTTATTTGGATCCAGTCTGATGCCTGGGTGATATGGTGAGGAATATGCAGCTAGATAGTCTTTACCAGAAAGTGTGTTACCGAAGGTAAGTAACTTGTTCTCCCACCCCCACTGCCTGTTCTTTAAAGCTGGGAAGAGGGTGATCTTAGCACAGCAAACTTTTTGTTGATGCCATTTAAAAAAAAAAAAAAAATCTTTTTTTCAAAATAATACTTTCTTGCACAGCAATTCTGATGGATATATCCAACTCCAGATTCCTTAGCTTCAGAATATTCCCAGGCCTCTAACATGATCCAGCAGCCTTAGCCAGGAGGTGGCTTCATGCCACTCAGCGTTCAGCATTGACTGAGCTGCATGTAAGTGCCCCCCCTGCAACCCAATGTCAGTTCCTTTTTTTTTTAGCGCCTTTGTATGTAGATCCGGAACTCCACTCCCTACTTTTTCTGGACTGGTGACAAGTGTTTTCTCTTCAAAAAAAATTTTCATCTAAAACTAACCTGTATCCCTCCGAAAACTACAGTGTTTAAATGTGGTGACTGTCACAAACAAATGTCTGTGACAGACTTGCCTGAGCTATGCCTCTGGTGTTTGGGTTCGTGGCACGACTCCAAGTCGAACCCGGATCATAAGACAAACCTGTATAGCGTCAAACATCAGAAGAGGAGGGGCGTGGCTTACCCGGCAAACTTGGCGGTTTCCCGCTGAAAAAGCAGATAATCTGGCGTTCACCACCGCTCTCCAGAGCCATCCGACCTGGGTCAAGCTGTGAGTTGGTGCAGATTTGTTGCGCCATCACGGACATGCCGGTCCGTTGCGCTTGAACATCCTGGGAGTGCCGACCCTGAGGTCTGGCCGCCCGCGGCCAGCATTAGAGCAGAGAGAGCGGTCTGAGCACGGCAAGGAAGGAGTAGCGGCCACCCCAGGTGTCATCCGGAGGTGGCGTGGAGATACCATTGGCTGCGCTGCGGGTTCGCCGCCCGATCCTGTGGGGCCTCTGGAGTGAGAGGCTGAGAGCACTGCCTGAGAGGCCACTGACGAGTTGCGTCGAGGCCCACAAGCTACAGCGGCGGCCAGCTCTGGGCCTGTGGTGCTACTGAGAATGCCAGTTTTTGACTGAGCCCACCTGTGTTGTAACAGCCGACAAGTGGGAGCGGGATCGTTGGCTGCTCGGCCCTGAGAGAGGCGGGACTCGGAGGATCCCTGCTTTTGCCCTGCTGATGTGTCGGGGAGCCCCCCTGTCATGGAGGTTTAGTGGAGTCAGTTGGGGGGGCTGGACAGTGACTACGGGGGGGGTGCTGGGACTGACCCTTCCCCACCCCCCAGATGATCTGGAACCCACACTCTGGGGGGGACACCAGAGGAGATACAGGAGTGGGCTTCATCCAGATCAACTCTGAGCCTTCTGTGTGAGGGCGGCAGGCTGACCGCTTGGGGTTCTCCTTGGTCCCACCAAACAGTTACAAATTCTTCGGAGGATAGCTGGTTGCGCAAGGGCCCAGGTACGTTGATGGGGGTTCTGGCAGCCTGGCCTTGAGGCGCAACCCCAACTATCCGGGGGGGGGGGGGTTGGGGTGCTACTCGCCCCGTGTGGATTGGTTCTACCCTTTCAGCTTTGGGTTACCGGAAAAGCCTCCTTTTGATGCCACCAGTATGATGGACATGCCGACCCCGAGGCCTTGCAACACAAGTACACCAAACACCAAACAGCAGACCCCTGCAGGGGGATTTGGAAGCGGCGGGGGGGGGGTTCCTGCATTGGGGGGGGGCCCCCCAGACCTCACCCATCCTCAGCGCCATTTGGGACCTCAAGGCCACTACGGAGGACAGGTTGGAAGAGCTGAAGGTAGACCTGGCATTAAGCAGCCAAGACTTATGGAATACCACGCACAGGGTGACCGATGTGGAAGGTAGGGTGTCTAAGGCTGAGGACCCCCTCAAATTGCAGGGACATTGTTTGGCAACCCTGCAATGCCTGGTGAGTCAGCTGGAGTCGAGAGCTGAGGATGCAGAGGGGAGATCCCACAAGAGCAATCTCCGCATAGTGGCATTCTGGAGGGGACAGAGGACTCCCCCCCCCCAAATGAAATTCATGTGGGACTGGCTGACCAGCTGGGTGCCCATGGATGAGGTCTCTGGCGGCTTCATTGTAGAAAGGGCTCATAGAGCACTGATCACCAAATCACCAGTTGGTGCACATCCCAGACCATTTATCGTGCGCATGCTCAACTATGCCAACCGGGACGTAGTCCTTCGGGTGGCACGCAGGGCTGGCCAGTTGACTTTTCAATCCTCTCTGGTGATGATCTTTCTGAACTACTCCCTGAACAGCAGCGTCGGTCCTTTCAGGAACCTAAGCAGCAATTGAAAGCCATGGGACTCAAATATATGCTTTTGTTCCCTGCCAGAAGGTTTTTTATCAAGAGAAGAGCCTTTTCTTTGACTCTCCTGAGGTGGTATGGGAGTGGGTGGAAGAGAGACGACTGCAATGCCCAGCAGTTGATTCCTCCCCCAAGAGGGGGAGGGAGGGCCCGAGAGATGGCAGAGGCCCAGCACGACAATGGCATACAGCCTTGCGGAAATGTTCAAAGAAGAAGGGACATAGGTCCCAGTCGTTGGGTACTGAGCGCACAGTCGCTAGCGAGACTTCACCTTCAGCGGGGGAGGACCACTTGACAGAGCCTGGTGATGATCTGCTCTCGGAGGCGGCTCTTGATCCACCGTGATGCTCTCCAGTGGGGGGGGGGAGGAGGAGAGTTATTTTCGTTTTGAAGAGATAAACATGTCTGTACTGCTCTAATTTGCTGGTTTGGTCTATACCACCTTAGACTGGGACTTTCACAACAACTTTTTGAGTTGGGATTAGTTCTTTTGGGAGAGGGGATTTGGGCGGCAGGGATGATATGCACTGCACAATAGACCTGTTGGCTTCGGTCCCTAGTCGCACCACAACAGGTACTTCCAGTTTCTAAAATATGGGAGGGGGAGGGTGTTAGGGTGTTGTTTTTTTTTATTGTATTTCCTTTTTAGGGGCAGATGGTGAGTGCAGGTGTAGGCAGGACACACGCAATTCATAGACAATACTATCACACGCAAGGGTTATGGCTGATTCTAACACTCAGAGGGACGACTCCCAGGCCAGGGTACATTGTCCATCCTGTGACCCAACTCTGATATTGTGATGCTCCAGGAGACTCACCTCATGGGCAATAGTTGTCCTTTTCTAGCCCCCAAGGGGCTACACTCAGGTGTATCACTCTATATTTCGCCGGAGCTCTTGGGGCATGGCCATACTGGTTTGAGGGCGTACCCCTTTGGCAAAGTTGCAGGTATGGCATGATAGTTTGGGTCGCTGTGTTGCAGTGATGGGCTTTCTCCATGGTTGCCCCGTCTCCCTGATCATAGTCTATGCCCTACCACCCCTCTCTTCAGACTTCTTGACTAGGCTGGGGGGCCTTATGTGGGAGTTGCCGGATGCCCCATGGTTAATTGGAGGGGATTTTAATGGTGTGTACGGCGTGAGCTTTGACCATTCTTCGACTTTGGTGGGGATGAGGAGTGGACCCACTCCCCTTGTGGCCTTTGCATGTAACTGGAACCTGATAGACGTGTGTAGTGCACACCATCCCCGGGACAGGAGTTTCACCTTCTATTCAGAGCACAGCGCTCGTTCTCCCGACCGGACTACTTTTTCATGCAGGGCCGGGAGGCCCACAGGGTCATAGATGTTCGATTGCTGGCCAGGGGGCTTTCCGACCATTCACCGGTGGTGGTGGATCTGGCTTCGGGCTCTGGGAGAGTGGGAAGGTGATGGCTCTTAGACCGCTGGTGTCTTCCGAAGGAGAATTTCATGGAGCTATGCCAAAACACGTGCCAGCAATTCCTGACTGACAATAAGGGTTCCGTATCTTCGTCTGGAGCTTACGCAAAAGGCGAGAATGGCGACCCGCAATAGGGTCTACCAGTGGGGCGATAAAGCTAGCAAGACGTTGCACTGGCTGTGCACCCCCAGGGATGCCCAATAGCCTTTCTGTTGACAGATGATGGTTCCTAGGTGACGAGGAGCAAGTCCATTGCGAGTGCGTTTGCAGTGTATTACCAACAGTTGCACGGTGTAGACCTATTGAATCCTCGTGCAGAGTTGCCTCCTGATTTACAGAATGCAGAGATTGTGGTCATCCCAAAGCTGGGCACGCATTGCAGGGATTACCGACCAATCTCGCTCTTAAACTCAGAAGTTAGAATATGGGCTACAATGCTGGCCACTCGTCTTGCGAGGGTGATTACATACCTTGTCCACACCGACCAATCTGGTTTCATGCCTCAACGGGCCACCCAACACAATTGTGAAGGGTTCACAATGCCATCGCAATGAGCGGGCCATCTGTGGTCATAGGGCCCTTCTTTCCATCGACTTTTAGAAGGTGTTTGACTCAGTGGGCTGTGTGTTTTTGTTCATCCTTCTTTCACGTGTGGGGTTCAGTCCAAAGTTTGTGAGCTACGTGTACCATATATATACTAACCTGGTAGCGAGGTTGCAGGGGTGGCTTCGTAGTAGTGGTTCCCGGTGGCGAGGGGCACTCGTCAATGATGCCCCTTGTCCCCTCTACTTTTTGCACTGGTAATTGAACCTCTGGCTGCATGGGTGAGGGTAGACGCTCTTATTAGAGGTTTTTAGTGCTCCGAGGGGGTGGGTGATAGAATTTTGTTGTATGCCGATGACCTCCTTTTATTCTTGGACGGCCTGGAGGTCTCGGGCCCTAGGGCACTCCAGATCCTAGACGTCTATGGTTCCTACTCCGGTCTTCGGATGAATCCCCAAAAATCTGCTATTTATCCAATTACTCCTTGCCCGGTGGAAATGTCTTAGGCGGTGGGGATACCGATTCTTAGTCCTATTTTAGATCACCACCCTCTAAACACCTGTTTTTGAAGGACAGATTCAAGATGATCATACTGGCTCAAGTTCCATCTGCCCTGGATCTGGGTGACTGCACTGTGATCCTGGACTTGCAAGACTCCTACTTTTCTGTACCGATCCTGCAGTACCACAGGTGTTAACAGGAGCACTTTATTTGCCATGCTGTACTTTGGCCTCACCAGTGTCCCTCAGGTGTTTGCAAAAGTGATGGCAGTGGTTGCGGCACTTTGGAGGTTGGGGATACCAGTTATTCTCCAACCTCCAACACAGTCGAAGGCAAGCTCGCCACTCTCAGTTGTAGAGCACCTCTAAGCAACAGCAAGCTTCCTAACATCGCTGGGATTCTTGATCAACGTGCCAAAGTCACTGATTCCTTTGTAGAGACTCTTTTTCATTGGAGCCTTGGATATAGTCCATTCAGGCCTTCCCTCCAGGTCATTCAGGCTATGAACATAATATTTCAGCCTTGGTCCTGGGTCTGAGTGAGAGTGGCGCTGAGGCTGCTTGGCCTATTGGTGTCCTCTATCGTGCTCGTCGAATCTGCCAGGTGGCATATGCAGACTCTGAAGTGGAATCTGACGCCTCAGTCGGCCTAGCACCATGTGAACCTGTCAGATTCCATCAAGTTTTCGGAGGAGACTGCAAAAGACCTGCAATGGGGCCTGCTCGACTGCTGTTGAACCAGGAACAGACCCCTCTCCCTGTCCCCACCCAGAGCTGACATTTGTGACAGATGCATCTTTGCTGGTTTGAGGAAGTCATCTTGGAAAGGAGGAGATCAGAGGACCCTAACTCTGGTCTCTGGCAAAAATCTGACTCTATATCATTTTGATGAATACTTGCAACTGCAGATTCCTCACCTTTTTAAAATTCCTCAGGCATCTAACTGGATCCAGAAAATCTTTAGCAGTGCCCCTGCATGCTGGTAGGTGGCAGTGTGTAGCTCAGTGCCAATGGCGTTCTGGTCCAGAAGTGACTTGCGGAGCGGCTATAAGTTCCACCCATGTACGCCGACATCAGTTACTTTCTTTCTGCGCCACCTGATGCGGATCAGGAGCAACACTGTGTCTCTTCATGAGACTTTCCTACAATATTTACTTTAATATAACAGTGTGCAAATAAAATGTCCCTACCAGTTTCAAACCTTGAGTCTGTTGCACGCAAATGTCTGTGATAGATCCCAACCAACTTTGTGCTTGGGGTTGGAGCACGACTCCAAGACTTCTAGTGAATGTGCCTTGATGAATTCGACGGCCATTCAGGACCATGCGGTGATGCTGCATGTCGCCAAGTTCTGGAAGATTCCACACCATGACCGGTCTAATTTGAAGGGAAGGTCCCCATCCGACTCCTGAAGTTTTTCCTGCTGCAGACCTGTGTCGCGGTCAAAGTCCTCGGATAAGTAAAAAAAGAAGCATAAGAAGTCCAAGCAGGACTCATCTTTTCCCATCACTCTTGAACTCCTGAGAAGGTGCGAGTCCGTAAACGTGCCTCTGGCTTACTTCCGAACTCGGTCTCCTTTACAGCCAATTTTGTCTTTGTCCCGGGCAGGCCGAGTTTCTGGGTCCCTCTGGGATGCCACAGCAAATCCCCAAGTTCTGCAAACCTAAGCTGCATCTCTTTGGCACACTTCCAGATCCCACTGGCATGCTTCCAGGCCCTAAGGAATAACAAGGACCCCTGCCTTGATCCCTGCCAACAGTTCTACCCTTGGCTCTAGGTGGAACCTCTGGACTCGTTGCGGGCTAACATCAGTCTTGGCCCCCACGACCCACACTGGAAGATGAACTGCAACCAATAGTGCTGTCTGACTCTAAGCTGGCTCTTCTGCGACTGTGGCCACTACTTGATTCCACTGGTTTGCAACCTTTTGGCAATCCATCGGACTGTATTGCGTGCCTCAAGGGTAATGCAATACTATGATAAATCTGGCCCTTTGTTTTTTCATAAGATGGGGCAACAGCAGTGGAAACAGTCCTTCTTCATAGAACAGGTATATTTTGAACAGAAGCAGTACAAGCTTTCCCTCCTTCAGAGGGCTCTTGCAGTCAGAGCAGCAGCAGCTTAAGTTTCCTGGCCATAAGAGACACTAAAATCAGGCAGCAGCGGTGCACACTTTGCTTTCTCACAGAA
This sequence comes from Calotriton arnoldi, assembly GCA_963921515.1. NCBI lineage: Eukaryota > Metazoa > Chordata > Amphibia > Caudata > Salamandridae > Calotriton > Calotriton arnoldi. The sequence goes on from CAWUFW010008316.1 coordinate 47,367, forward strand.
GGCAGCAAGTGCATTCTTCCATTCACTACAGAACAGAGCCAGCAGGGCAGACTAGTACAAGCTTTCATAGCTCACAGAACATGTACAACTAAGGCCATGAGTGACATGTAGGGTATAGGCCGATCTCCGGACCCAGAGCGTAACTTATTGAGAGAATGTTTAGGACGACACATTAATTCTTTTTTGGGCCTGGCCTCACGATATCCCTGTTTGGGGATCTTAGGAGATTTTAGTGCATGTCTGAATATGGACACAGACCCGCTGACTGACCTATGTCTCAACTGGAGTGATTAAGCGAATTCTGACACCATTCTCACTTAGGTTATATATAATATCATCTTTAAGAAACTCCTCTTGTTGTCACTCGGAGACCTGCTGTTTGTGATGATTCTGTGTTTTTTTTCCTAACAATCCGTTCTGCTGTTTATAGCCGCCTTGTAGAGCTCAGAATTGTGCACCATGCAAGTCCTCCATTAATCATTAACAATCTGCCTATCTACAAGAAATACTCACCACAGTTAACCTGCTAAATTTCTCATACACTATTGGTTGTTACACATCGGATTAAGATCACAGACCTTCTAGCGGACTCTGCATTATACATCTTATATCCCTTAGAAACCTGGTTTTATTTAGGGCTGAGGCTATTTCATCAATTCTTACATCCGTGGGTATTTCAGTACTACATCATGGTAGAGTGAAAGGCAAAGGAGATGGGTGGAGCTCCTTTGCAGGTCCCATTTACTGCTGCGTTCTCTCCCTGTCCCTCCAAGCTGTCTTTAAGGTGTCACCATCCAGCTATCTTCAACATGTAATACAGCTGTCTTATGGTGCTACCATCCTCGTGGCTGACACAATATCCCTGTGTGGTCCTCAAAGGAGATTTTAGTGCATGGCTGGATAAGGACATAGAACCTTTGGCTGAACTGCATTTATGGCTGAACTGCTTTTATGGCTGAACTATGTCTCAATTAGAATTTGTATGACTCTACTGACTGCAAAGGTCACACAGTTGATCTAATCACCTCACAGGTGATTAGCCGTGCTATACAAGAACCCTGATTGAGTTGATATTAAATTTTCTAAGATATTAAATTTTCTAAGAATATCATCAATTGTCTCTCACCACTTCTTTCTGTACTTCACTATGAACAAGCCTAGTCTTACTCCTAAAACATCCCCATCTTTTCTCATATTGAGCCATGCTTGCCCATCTGTGGGCGATGAACAATTCCAACCACTGATAGATGCTTTGCTGGAACTATGGTTAAGGACCCCCTGTCCTGTACTGAGGCTTTTCATTTTCGAGCACCTGTGTGTTAACTATTGTGGATCAGATGTTATCATTCAAGTTATCTCGACCACAGCAAACATCCTGGCATACTCCATACCATAAGTATTCTGTAAACAAAAATGTAGAGGCCTGGAGTCAAAATGGAGGAAAAGGATCACAAACTCCATTGCCTAAGAGGAATATCCGGCCTGCATAAAACAATGCAAAAATGCTGTTCAAAGGACAAGGTAATCATATTGGCACCATGAAATTGGGAATACTGCCAACTACTCAGCCACACTTTTTTGACATGTTACGTCAGCTTTCCCCCACACAGGCAAAGTTAGTTCAGTCAAGCTTTCTTCAGGATTATGTGATAATCATAGTCATTTGTTCTCTGAGATAAATCAGTAGAGTAGACTCGCCTTAACTGTGATAGCTAAACAACCAGAGTTGTCATTTCTGTCAAGTAAATATAGTCAGTTCTCCTTTATTCTCACTTCAGCCTGCCAATACCAAATGCCACTTCTCAGGCGAGCTTAACTTGAACCCTACTTTTTTGATGCACAATCATGTGCCAGCTGGACAACATTTGCATATAACTTCACTGCTAATTCAGTACTTAGTTACTTTATGTAAGAGGATGTTGTTGCCTCCAGTTTGAAAGAAGACTTCCTTACGCCTTTGCTTAAAAAGCCAAACTTACCAATGAGCAGCTTCCTAACATTTGCTCCATAACAACCTTAATAGTGCTGGCCAAAATTCCTGAATGCAATGGTCTCCAAATTAATTCTTAGATGATATAATTCTATCACCTCTCCAGACCTCCTCCTGGGACTGAATCCACTTTGCTGGGTGTTCGAGATGATAGCCCTAATTTTGTTGACAAAGGTGCAGCTTCTCTGTTGGATCTGTCGGCCAACGTTGACGCTGTGGACCCCACAGTCTTTTTAGACCGTCTGTCCATAGTGTTGGGGGCCTCACCAAACAGTTAAATGGTCCCATTCCTTATTGTCTGACTGAATCCAACCAGGTGAAATTGTGTCTTTTTCCATCTTGACCAATAGCGGTTAGATATAGGGTCCTAGAATGCCACATAAGCCCAGTGGTCCTGGTAATCTGCAGAGTGGTTTGGGGACTGTCCATATGGTGATAAAAGCCATATCACAGGTACCACGAAATGTTTTCCATATTGCTCGGGATCCTGTCACGTGGGTTTTTATACTGCATACTGCATTTTGTGCAATAAAGTCACCCAAACATGAGATATATATATATATATATATATATATATATATATAATATATATATATATATATATATATAACAATAGGTAAATGTGTAATGTGGTCCGATATTGCGTTTAAGGGGGTCTGGTGACCTCACAAACCAGAAGGGCAAGTGGTTTGTAAATGTCACCAGAAACATGAGTTGGCAATATAGGACCATATCACACATATTGCCTGTTACATATTTTTTTTATAATACTTGCTTATTTTATGGTAGTTAACTTGAATAAGCTGTTTTTTTCAAAGTGCAGTCAACATTAGCACTAATTGGAATTAGGATGTTTACATTTTGTTTGCCTTCCATGAATACATTGGGCCATATTTATCATGGGGTTGTGTCGCCCTTGCTCCACGCAAGGGGACGCAAGAGCAATGCAAAACCTAGAATGATATGTAAAATGAACAAAAAACACAGTTGAAGTGCAGTTTTCGTTACAAATTATAACCAAAAAACCTGAAACTCGCAAGTTATGGCTAGGAGCATAATCTACAACTTGCAAAACAGCCATACAGACCATAACTGGTACACCAGATGCAATGTTCATGACCTCACACTTAATGAAACAGATGCAATTACTATTCTTGTAAATAATCTTACAGATGAGATTACATATCACATTATCCTTTCCACTCTGACAGAGATGACTAGAAATGTAGTATCAGTAATTGGTTTGATTGTGTGTTGCTGTTCAATTACTTTTTGATGTTATTTACTGGCATAATTATTGCGAGGTCACACACTTGATATTCTGTGAGGTGCCTGTATACGTGAAAGTTCTGTCAAATCCCTATTTGTATAACACCTTCCAAAGCCAATCTTTTGGCCTTAGTCCATGCACAGCGGGATTGGTTGCAGGGCATGGCCTCTGACAAAGCCCTGCACCTTAACGTCTGCTGGCAGCCAACCCCAGATGCGCATGGCTTTTCGATAGGCGTTGCACTCCTACTCCCAATCTGCCCCCTGCAGTCAACACCCACATGTTGCTGTTGGCCAAGCACATCATTAGGAGCTCTAAATACTTCATTAATTTTTTAGGGCAAGCCTAGCGGCAGCGCGCATGTACTGCTCGCTCTGCGAGGCTGCTGTAGTAGAGTATGGGAGAGAAGCCGCGCCCACTCTCCTCCCATATTGTTCATTGGCTTGTGTCATTGTCTTTCGTAAATGCTGCCTTCGGATTCGTTAATAGGCTTGTTAGTCCCTCCTTAGTACGGCCTTGTCTTCATTTGTACCCTCCCCTGGCGACTGGCCCTTTTACTTCGGTTGTTACACGGGACCTGTTATTTAGTCTGTAAGCACTATTTACTTTATTGAGTTTCTCTTACTGCAGGCCGGACATGCGCTGCTTCAGCTGAAACTGCTTGTGTTTTTTTAAGCAGCACGACTGCCCCCATAACACGTGCGCCTGCTTTCAATCACTTTAACCCGGCATTATCTCGGGTCAGTTTCAACCCCCCCACTCCTCCATAAAATGGATTTAGAAATGATTAGCGAAGTCATGTGAATTCCAGGTTGCACATAATCCTGTGCTAATGGGCTGAAGCTGACAACAGCACATTTTTGTTACATGCCATCTGTACTAAAGCCTACTGACTGGTTGTTTTCAAAACCCTGTTTTATTAACAAGAACAATACCACCACCACCACCAATACCACCACGACCACCAACAAATACCACCACCACCATCAATACCACCACCAATGCCACGACCACCAATGCCACCACCATCAATACCACCACCTGCACCACCAATACCACCACCACCAATTCCACCACTACCACCAATACCACCACCATTAATAATACCACCTCCACCAATACAACCACCTCAGCGCCTCTCGCTCATTAGTAATAGCAGGGGCACTGTATGTGGCCGGAGCTGCAGCCGAGACCATCTCTCCCTCCCTCCATGCCTGCCATAAAGCACAGCCCACCCTGCACCAGGAGGTGAAGCCAGGGCCCTACTACAGTTGGAGTGTTTTTTATTAGGCCAAAGATAGCAATGACATTACGCAATGCCACACTGCACATTCAAATCACAGAGAGGGCAGGAAATAGCCCCCCCCCCGCTCTTCCTCCTGAGCCGCGACAGTGTAATCACAGAGCGAAAGGTGTTGGAGCGCTTTGTTAGTGTTTATAGCTCGGATCATATGTAACCTCTCACTTCACACTTTGTGTCTGTGTAATCTACAACACTTACACATCTTCTTCACTGCACTATTTATCACTACTTTGAAGACGTCGCAGGCCGGTCTCTTCCTCTGATATTTACAATCTAACAAGCGGTCGAGAAGGCCCTTTATTGCAATGCAATAGGTCTCGCATTTGTGAGAGTTTAAGCTATTAGTATTGTAAATGACAATGCCTTTTATTTATGTTTTAAAACCCAAAACATAATTAATAGGCATTGTCATTTACAATGCCAACAGCTCAAACTTGCGTGAATGCGAGACCTATTGCATTGCAAATGCTTGTTTCAATTGTTTGTAGGATTTTTTATCTTGTGCTTGATTCACGAATTCCGTGACACAGAAGGGTTTGCAGGACTGATGGAAGGCCTAGACTTTGAGAATCCAACATATGATTTGCTAATCCGGTGATAACAAAAATCACTTTTTTGATACCACGAGGTGTCCCTTTGCAGCTCCACGCCCCCTTCCCCAACCACACATGGACTTCGCAGTCAGGGTAGGTTCACCCTGCTCCCTTATGCCTTTTTCATTTTGCTTTTTCCAACACAGTGATCAGAACTTAGGCCCTTATTTACGTGAATTTGGCATAGGGCAGGAACGCACTGTATTTATGCAATATGGTGCATTCCTGCCCTTTTACCCTGCGCTGGCGCTGTTTCAGCTGCCTAGCGCCAATGCAGGCACCCTTGCACCATGGTGCAAGGGCGCCTGTGTAGTGGACAGGATTGATTTTGTGAAGGAATGGACACCTTCCTGCACAAAAACAATCCTAAGAGGCGTTTTCCTCTTTCTATGTGTGCTGTATAATGCAGCACACATAGAATGAAGAAAAAACAAGGAGAAAGAAAGATATTTCTCCTCATTATGCCCTTACCTCGGGAGGCGTAAGAATTTGGCGCTTCGTCAGCTTTACATGATCTTCTAAATCGGGGGCAGCATCAAAATCCATGTGTGTTGCAAGGGAAACCCACCGCAACACCCATGGAATGGCTCCCGAGTGCAGAGTAAGGCAAGGCAGCAATTTGCGCTGCATTGCCTTACTCCAGATCTATGAGGCCATCCAAAGCCACGCATAGTGGCTTTGTGTGGCCTCAAAGATATGATTTAATAATGTGTGCTTCCGGAGTGTCACAAAAAGTGATATATAAAAGCCCCCAAATGTTGGGTAATGGCGGCTGCAACAGAAATGTTTCTGTGATGTCCATCCAAACAGAATGCACAGGATTCTTGAATCCGGAACTGAATCTGCAATGCACAAAAGTAGAAATGGATCCCTAGTTCAAGGGGGTACCTTTATGTTTTTAAAATGGAGTCGCTAATCTGCAAATTAACAGTTCATATATCTCTAAAATGTAACCTCTTTATGCCAAACCCCAGCACCTTTTTGAGGACTCATTTCTCAAAAGCTAGTAAGTGAATTTACACAATACTACAATCCTTAAGCAAAGTTCTGCATTTGTGCTAAATTTGGTGTAAATCGTCTGCTATTGAAAAAAACAAAGGTTAAAGTGACGTTATAGTTGGGCGTTGAAATAAGGTAAAAACGATTTTTAGAAACAAAAAAACCTCCAAAATCCACCATAGTTAACTGAGTAAATTATAACAAGTGCTTTTGCAATGCACTGCTTATGACCTCACTTACTACATCACTCATAACGTCAATTTAACCTTTGTTTTTTTCAGTGATTTCTCCATGTTTTTTAATGTAAGCTAAGATCCTATTAGCATACCGAACTACAACGCGACATCACTTTAAACTTTGTTTTTTTTAGTGAATATACATATATTACCAAAATGTTAGTATTTTAAAATTTGTGGGCTGTTGAGCAATTGAGAAAATAGGTAGGCTTAGTAAATAAATATGAAAAGGGGATGCTGTACTTATGCAGACAAACAGCCATTCAACTATTTTTAGCCCCTTTAAAAATACATTAGGTCTCTAATTACTAAAAACCCACAACTCTTCTTACATTTTCCACTCTTTGGTATCATGCTTGCATTAACATCTCAATATTCATTTACTTCAGCTGTCTCTTCAGGAAAGGCTTTGAATTTAACAGCCCCTATTCCAACGAAATGATTCTCAGGAGTGCTTCACTTATGTTGCTCAATAGCAGACTTTATTCTCACATGGCTGAGAAAGATAGTGTGAACTAAAATATGCTCTCAGTTTAACTTCTGGAGCACCTTCCATAACCTCTATGAGAACATCATGAGAGAAACAGTTTCCTCTGAAAATATGGTTCATCAAATCCCAGCGGAAGATGAGCATTTTTTATAGGGTAAAATCACCTTAGATTTCACCACAATTTCCTAAATTAGTATGGTACCACCAACAAATTATTTATATTGTGACTAAAATCTGTTCCCACCTTATATGCGCATCTTTTTGTGACCCTCAAAATCAGGCTTTCACTGCATGTATTTCAATGGGGACCATGTCCAGAGTTCTGTAATGGCTGCCACAACATATTTTTCAGGTTGTGGCCAGCCAATCAGGATTGACTTGTCCCCTTTAAAGTGGCCAATCGGAGCATATTTGGAGACCAACAGACCAGATATCACAATTTTTTTAACCCCATCATGACTACCCGAGCACCTCTTTAAACGCACATTTCTTGAAAACAGTTGAACAGGTTTACACCCAAAAAAAACAAGCATTCTGCGTGCATTTCCAACTTTTTGCCAAAATTGGTGTCATTCCACTGAGCCAATTTTTCTATATCTCGTCCCAAAATGTATTACGGGAATTAACCTGGGAAATCAAGGTTTTAGGACACAGTTTTTTTTCTTGGTCCCGCTTGACAGATCGTCGTGGAACTTTCAGGAAAGATGTAACAGTATGGTGGATTAACGTTTTTTTGGGGGGAGAATGTTTCATGAAGATCGTCAAATGGACCAAAGTTATTACATAAAAAAAAACGCTCTTCCTATGGAAAATGACCTAAACATAATTGCATTGTGTAATATATATATTTTTTACTTTATATCGGGGTTTTCATACGCGAACAAATACAATTATCGCGTGTTACTTGTATTATTCTGAAACAGTACATAATTACAGTTCGAATAATTGCTAATCAGTAGCATACATGTAAGTCAGTGACTTAAGTGAGACAGCCACTGGAACATCTCTGTATTGGGCGGTAAGTGTTGGTGCGGTAAGCAACTATGTGTTGGGGGTGTCTGCTCGTATAACTGGGATGGTACCCCTGAACTGAGGAAGGGGAGTGGCAATTTGAACTCCGTGATTGGTGGTGTCTCATTTGTAAAGGACGCTGGAGTAAGACCAGAGCGAAGCTCCTATTGCGGTGTGGTTGATGTCGCATGTCGGGTTGAGGGCTGGACTGGTAGTGTGCAACTCTGGGCTAGAATAATGAGTGAATATATATCAGGGGAACCCTGAGGGTGCAGACAAGTGCAGGTGGGAGCTCGTGAGGTATTTAGTGGTGACTTGACCTTCCTATGTCCACTTGAAGATGCTGAGGGCGCTGGCTTCCCACATGTTGATGTTGGTGAGTTCAGTGACCTCATGCAGCAAGCTTTGGACCAAAAGCCACGAAGTAGATAGGGCCAGGCAGGACCACATCATATGCTGTAAATCAGCAAAAGCCGAATGGCAGTGGGGGCAGCTAAGGTGTGAATTAAGGTAGTAACAGTTGAGCTGCTGCGGCGTCAGGTAGGCCCGGTGTAATATGGAGAATTCTATGCTTTTAAACTGGGCATTTCTAGATATTCCAGAGCCTTGTTCCACTCGGAGTCGTGTAGCGCCGGTCCGACATCGTTTGCCCATTTAACCGTAAAGCGGCCAGCGGGAACCCAGTGTGCTCCCGTATGGCCTTATATATCCATGTTATCAGCTGAAGCCCTGTCCTCATGTTTAGCAAAGTCTGTATAATGGAGTGTGTTTGTGGTACTTACTCATGTGTGGACCAGAGGATGTGGCATGTGTTATGCAGCTGTCTTTAGGTGAGAAACTGCCCCGTAGAATAGCATGGTTCGAGACCAGTTGGTCGAAGGTAAGGAGGTGGCCATCTGCAATGAGGTCACCAATTGTGGTCAAGGATTGTTCCTGCCAGCTCCTCACATCACAGGCTGAAAAGGATCCACGAAATTGTGGCAAGCCTCGCATGGGCAGTGCTGGGGCATATGGTGGAATGTGGCGCATGAGGTGTGAAACTCTAGCAAGACATTTACAGGTGACTGTGACTTGCAGTGACCATGTGGACTGGTAGGGGGGAGTGTATGGTGGGACTGGTCCAGCTCTATATCAAGCACACAATTGTAGTCCCCAATGAGTATCCACGGTATCTGAGTTCTGTATGGTAAAATCCCTAAGAGCGTGGCCCAGTAGAACCCCATATCAGTGTTCGGAGCATATATGCTCCCCTGGTGAATGTGCGAACCATCAAGTCGGCCTACCCCCCATCCCTATCTATAATGGTACCAATTACCTGAAAAGAGACACCTGGCCGAATCCCAAGTAATGCACTGTGGGCGTATGCAGAGTAAATGGTGGCAAAAACGAACTCCCTCCAGTGCTTTTGTAAGCGCTACAATTCTGTATCCGTGATGTGGGTTTCTTGAAGAAATATGTGTGCGTTCTGATATTTAATGTACGAGTAGACTGAATAGCACTTTCTTGCTGTATGCATGCCACGCACATTCAGGGTGAGGAACCTGGTCCTAGCGGATGGGGCCAGTCAGGGCACTGGGTGCTTCCAGGTGAGCCCCCCAAGTCGTGTTAATGCGACTACTCGCCCTCTGCGAACTGAGTGATGTATGCCTGCTTAGTTGATTTGTTGGGATGTAAACTGTTAACATGGGGAAAAACAAAAACCCATAACATGTGAGACCTATTGCAAACTGATGAGCATCGTGCCATTTAATAAGATGGGGCAGTAACTGAGTGAGCGGTGTGTAAGTATGGTCTAGCGCTGGACCCAGCATCTAATCTGAACGGAGCTTAGCTACAGCGAAGCTGGGGAGGGCTCCCCATGCTGACATCTGCTCGCTGAGGGGTTTATGTTAACATAATCCTTGGACACTGTGCAGTCTCTGTGGTGTTAGTCGATATTTGATGATCAATGTCAAACTAGGCTGCACTGCCTGAGTGTAGTCGGGGAATAATTGTCCTGTTCTCGATTTTCAGAGGTCCAGTTAATCCGACAGCTTTCTTGAACTTTGTAGGGGGAGGAGCTTGGCTAGCAAGGGGCACAACGGCATGCCCAGAACAGACCACTGCGCTGGCACCTTGTGGGCTCTTTCCAACAAAAACAACAAGCATTTGCAATGCAATAGGTCTCGCATTTACGCGAGTTTGAGCTATTGGCATTGTAAATGACAATGCCTTTATTTATGTTTTATTTTTTAAAACATAAATAAAAGGCATTGTCATTACAATGCCAATAGCTCAAACTCGCGTAAATGTGAGACCTATTGCATTGCAAATGCTTGTTTAGAACCTGTGCCCTGGGGTCACTCTGACACCGAGGGCAGTGACAATAGCGGTACACATCCAGATTGAGACGCCCTACAGAGACGAGAGGCATTGGAAATAATAACAATGACACCAGTTTATTCTATAGCTCTTCCAAACGCACTCAATCGTTTCCTAGCGCCCTGTATAATAGGTGCTAATGTTATCACATAACAATAATACACATTTGAGGGCAATGTAGGCGTACAACAACACACTAAAGAAAAGCCATAACATAATGTGAACTGCCAGATGTAAGAAGATTGGACCCGAGGAAACCAACTGTCTGATCTTGGACAAAGTGGCTCATCTCTCATATCGTCTCAATTTCGCTATTTGCCAATAGTGATGCCTTCATAAACAAGCTATCGCATCATGGCTCAGTGAGCTGAAGGCTCAGTGCTGACAAAATGTAGTCATCTAGACGCGGCGAGTTCCAGTCTCGGCATTCCATCATTCACACGTCAATACATCTAGGACCATGAATTGGCGAACTAACAAGTGCAGGTGAAGTTCAGAAACGGCAGAGTAGCTCTACACAAAAAGTTGATATTAAAAAGACAATGGATACAACACGTCCTCAACTTTAGGTGAACTCATCTGTTTCGCACCGATTGCAACATTTCCAGCGTGGCACCGGGTATTGGTTTTCGGGGCACTGATCTCCCAGTGCCCCCCCCGCACCAAGCCGTCAGAATCCACGCCAGTCCCAGGAGCGACAGCAGTGTCTCCATTTCCTACTACGTTGTCGCCGAAGGGTCCGATTGAACACTACTGTTCCGAGGAGGTTTGGTGTCGGAAGCGAAACAAACGCATTTTAGGTGAGCCTTCGCCCACGTGTCACGTGCTTCCCCTCAACAGTTGGAAAAACAAGCATTTGCAATGCAATAGGTCCGATTGCATTGCAAATGCTTAAGTTTAAAACTGAATGCGGCGCTGCTTGAAGGACACCGCGCTCGTTTTTTTTGTGTTTTTTTTTTTTTAACTGTAGCACTGAGCGCGGTGTCCTTGAAGCGGGCGCTTCGCTCAGTGTTAAAGTTAGGAAATATATAAATAAACCGAGCGCGGTGTCCTTGAAGCGGCGCCGCGCTCAGTTTTAAAGTAAAAAAAAAAAAACAGAGCGCGGTGTCCCTGAAGTGGACGCCGCGAAAATATAAATAAAGTGAGCGCGGTGTCCCTAGCAGGCGCCGCGCTCATTAAAGAAATTTAAAAAACATACAATTTAGAGGGCATAGCGCTGCAGCATTGCGCTTCGTGGACGAATGACAAAAAGAAAGTGCCTACCAACTAATTGAAGGAGACAGTCTAACGCCGCAAGTAAAAGATCCAGTCCGGGTGGGCGGGGCCAAAAGGAGACAGGGCGATAACAAGGAGGGACTAAAAAGCCTCACTGACAATGGAAAGCCAGGGTTTAGCATGCACGATGACGCAAGACAATGGAAAGAAGGGGCGGAGCCTAGACTCCACTTCTGAAATTGGCTTGATTACAAGAAGCCTCGCAGAGCGAGCAGCGCATGCGCGCTGCAACGCTAGGCGAGACCTAAAAATGGCATTAAGTCTGAGGCAGAGACGAAAATTTTGAACCAGTTCTCCAGGAAGGTTAGTGGGTTGCAGCCCTCGACTCCCGCTGGCAGACCCAGGATGCATATGTTGCTCCTGTGAGAGAACCCTTCGATGTTCTCCGCCCTCTCCTCAAGCAAGACTGGTTGGCCGTGGACTGGTGGCTGGAGTGCCACCAACGTTTTCTCCCCCTCTGTAACTCTGTCCGTTCCAAAGAAAACCTAGCTCCGCCACTAGGGAGCCTATCTTGTTCTCAATTGAGATTCGTGAGTTTTCAATAGCTGCGTGGACTTTGTCTAACTGGTTGTCAGTGGGCACCGGGAAGCGCAGTGAGTCCTCAGGCATAGGGATCTCCGGCACTATGGTTGGTGGATTGGCTGCCAGGGGCGCCTGCGTAGGCGCGGTTGATCTCAGGTGGCCCATCACAGGAAGGACAGCAGTGCCGAGGGAGATACGGCCATGAAGATGAGATGAAGGGGGATACGCCAATGTCTGGCCCGTTCATGTGGGAGAAAAATTGTCATCCAACACCTCAGGACCCACGGCGAGGGTGGCTTCGAACAAATGTTGCCCCAGGACTGTAGGGCTCCACAGTGCCAGTTCGGCAGGGGTCCCCACCCCAGTACAATAGGGCCCCCAAGGGTTGCTGTCAACCAGGCACAGCAAGCCCTGAGCGGGTATATGTTTAGTCCACGGTGGTTCTCCGGTTGCACAGACTCCGGGGTGGTAGGCGTAGAAGAGTCACGGGTTACAACCTGCGTATCCCAACCAGCTCCTGGAGTCTTACTTTTGCCGGTGATTCCGTCACCCCTCAGCAATCTAGCATTCCCACTGTGGCTGCTTCAGAGCAGTCAGTAAGAGAGGGCAGGGCCCCCCCCCCTCAGTTAAAGTAGGGCAGGGCCCCCCCCTCAGTTAAAGTAGTGAGTACTTGTGAGTGCTGATGGCAATGTTTCAGCCTGTAGATCAGGTGGGAAGCGGGCCCTGATGATCGGTAGTAATGTCTGCCAAAGTAAGGGGCGAGTTGGCCTGGAGTGGTGCCTGTCTAGTCTCAGCCATGTTGTGCAGTGGAAGCCCCTCCCACTGCCGGTTGGCTTATCACTGTGTCTGAGATCCAGTCATCGCCCACGGTTGGGTTCAGGCGTGCCGTCAGGTGCCTCCCGGGCACTGTTTCCACTGCCCACGTTTCTCCAGATGGATCCGTCCCCAGGTAGGCCAGCTCCTGCCCCGCCAATGGCGCCCTGCAGGTGTAGGCCCAGCCGGCCGCCCCCGCTGGTCTTTGTGGTCCCTGGCCTCTCGTCTCCTCACAGAGTGGGTCCAGGCACGGGGGAGAGTAGGCACCACCGGGCCCAATGCTAGATGTCATCTGGTTCTCAAGAAGGTGGCCTGCAGGACGTCCTCAACCGAGGGTGTCTCTCCACCACACTCCGCCTGGCCCGAAGCCCCGCAGGTCAGCCGCAGTCACTGCCTAGCAGCCTGCCACCTGGTGCGGCAAAACTCTTTCTTGGCTTCATGGTCACTGCTCTCTGCTGCTCCCCCTTGTAGGTGTCGCCGGCTTGGAAGTGAGGGGAAATGGGCACCGCTGTGCTAAGTCTTCCCCGCTCACCTCATCCCTTCGGGGAGCTCTGTCTGTGGATGGGCTAAGAAGCCTGGCACCAGGCCTGGTATCTCAGATGCAGCCTGCCACTGCTTCGGTCTCCTGTCAACCCAGGAGGACCTCACCGACAACGCCGGGGTAGAAGAGGGTGCCTCGCCGCTTATACTGTTGCAGACAGATGGATTAACTGCCGAGTACCTACATGTAATGTATTCGGATTTTAGGGCCAGTGTTGTGGAACTCTAACAGAGTCTTGGCTTGTCAAGAGACACGAACAGACAGACACACACACAGATACACACACGTTATAGTTAGAACTACGTTTACATAGGAAATAGATTTTTTGGTTTGCTAATAACTTTGGCGCTGTTTGGTGAACCTTCACATAACTTTCTAAACAAAGTCTCATCCATCTCAGCTCTTTCGTGGAAAATTTCATGGTGAACCGTCAACCGGGGCCGATAAAAAGGTTGGGGTCACAAAATGCGTTTTCCTTACGTAATTTTCCTTAAAAACAGTGATAAAGAAAAAAATGGTTGATTGGAATTACATCATATTTCAGTGGTTCCCAAACTTTTTCGACCCGTGGTTCCCTTGACCCATTGGCCATTGCCCGTGGCTCCCCACCGTTACTTTTTTTGAAAGGTGGGGTGGATGTAAGCCCGGCCTCGGGAGTACTTGCATTTTTCCCCTGAAAATAATTGGGACGAAGCTGATGAAGGTATTATAATCATATAAGCAGGATGTTTCGTATTACTAAGGCAGCGCCTCTAATAAAATATTCCTGGTTACACTTCTTTGCCCATGCCTTTTTTTTTTTTTTTTTTTTTTAAGAGTACCCTCTCAAACCTTTTCATCCCACTTACAGTGCTAGATAGCACCCCTATGCATGTAGGCCCCATTGCCAAAGTGTTTGTGCGCTTGAAGAATATTTGCATGCACTTCCATTTCTACCCATGTCATACGTGCCAACACACCTGTCTCAGCAGGGTGACTCATGATTTACAGCTTTATGTTTGCTGTCTCCTCCCTAAAATTGCCTCCAAATCAATGCAAGTAAAATAAATTCCTCTGATTTTTTTTTTTTAAACGTCCCTCTTTCTTGCTTCCAAATGTTGGCATTAGGCGTATATGGTGTTTTACTACCCTGTGCTCAAGGAGAGAGTAGGCCTGTCTGGAAATGTGTGTGTACTGAAAGAAATGTGTACTGGAAGTATCTATGATTCAAGTGCAAATGTCAATACTTAATAATACTTAGTGTGTTTACTAGACAGGACAACTATACTTTCCTGATAACTTGTATTGGTGTAAAATGCATTTGGAAAAAAACGAAACTATTAACGAGTGTAACGCACAAGTTACTAACTTGTGTAACGATATATCTGTAAGAGACAGTAGTTAGTGACAGATTCCTTACCTTAGAATATCCCCAGGCGTCAGGCTGGATCCGGAAAGTTTTGCGTAGCAGTACCCTTGCGCGTCGGTAGGCGGCGTCGTGCGGCTCCGCGTCCGTCGTCGGCGTCGTGATCGCCGGGATGACGCGCGGGCAGTACTTAGGCGCCGCCCCTGCGCGCTGACGTCAGTTCTGTACACGACTTTCCGCGCCAGGAACGCAGAGCCATGCAAGAAGCTGACACAGGTGTCTGAAAAATACTAGGGCCCTGAAAGGGATGTCCTTAACCCTAGAAATCAGTTCGCAGAACGGGGAGGATGGGTGGGGCGGTAAGGAATCTGTCACTAACTACTGTCTCTTACAGATATATCGTTACACAAGTTAGTAACTTGTGCATCTGAAAGAGACACGTTAGTGACAGATTCCTTACCTTAGAATAGATACCCCAGCAATACCAACCCCGGTGGTGGGTCTGCGAACAAAGATCAGACAAGGAAGTCCTGGAGGACAGAACGGCCAAAGAAGCCGTCCCTCCGGACCTGACTGTCAAGGCAGTAATGCTTTGTAAACGTGTGCAGCGAGGCCCACGTAGCTGCCTGACAGATAACCGGCAGCGGAACACCGCGGCCCAAGGCCGTGGTAGCAGCCGTTGCCCTGGTGGAATGGGCACGTAGCCCAACAGGAGGCACCGTCTTAGCCAAAGAATAGCAGGTCTTGATGCACAAGGTAACCCAGCGGGAGATGGTCCTCTTGTGCACCGCCCGACCTTTTTTGGCGCCCACGTAGCCAACAAAGAGCTGGTCATCCACCCGGAAGTGTTTTGTGCGGTCGATATAGAAGGAGAGCGCACGTTTTGGGTCCAGACGGTGGAGCCTCTCTTCCTCTCTAGAAGGATGCGGAGGCGGAAAGAAGGTGGGCAAAGTGATGGTCTGCCCAATGTGGAAAGCAGTAACCACCTTTGGCAAGAAGGACGGACGCGTCCGAAGAACAACCTTGTCTGGATGAACAGACAGAAAGGGAGGTTTGCAAGAAAGAGCCTGGAGCTCACTCACCCGCCGAGCGGAGGTGATGGCCACCAGAAAGGCTGTCTTCAGAGTCAGAAGACGAAGAGGACAGTTATGCAGAGGCTCAAAGGGAGCGCACATTAAAAAGGTAAGAACCAAGTCCCACTGAGGCATCACAAACGGAACAGGAGGGAAGAGGTGAGTAATGCCTTTTAAGAACCTGTTAACAACAGGGGACTTGAAAAGGGAGGGCTGATCAGGGAGCCTGAGGAAGGCCGAGATAGCACAAAGATAACCCTTGATGGTACCCAGGGCAGAACCCTGTTGGGCCAGAGAGAGAAGGAACAGAAGGACCTCAGAAAGAGGGGCAGAAAGGGGATTCACAGCCTTTGCTGTGCACCATGCCACAAATTTGTTCCACCTGCAGGCGTATACCACCTTAGTGGAGGGACGCCTGGCTGCCAGAATCACATCACAAACTTCGGGAGGCAAGTCGAAAGGAATCAACTGCCGCCGCTCAGTCTCCACGCAAGCAGGTGTAGACTGGACAGGTTCGGGTGGAGGACCGTCCCCTGCTGCTGCGACAGAAGATCCTCCCGAAGAGGCAGACGGATCGGGGGATCTATGCTCATATTGAGTAGCTCGGGATACCAAACTCTTCGAGCCCAGTCCGGAGCCACAAGAATGACTTGGGCCCGGTCGCGCCGAATCTTCTTCAACACTCTGGGTAGAAGTGGTATAGGCGGAAAGGCGTACAATAGACCGCAACTCCACTCGTGACGAAAAGCGTCGCCGAGCGAGTGCCGCCTTGGAAATTCCAACGCGCAGAACTGATGACATTGCGCGTTCTCTTCGGTGGCGAATAGATCTAACCAAGGCTCTCCCCACTGTAGAAAGAGTCCTTGCGCCACTTCCGAGTGAAGACGCCATTCGTGATCCATCAAGCACCTGCGGCTGGAGTTCGTCCGCCCTGGCGTTCAGGGAACCTGCCAGGTGTTGAACCATCAGGAACATGCCCTGATGTTCCAGCCATGTCCAGAGGCGCAGAGCCTCCTGACAAAGGGTCCACGACCCCACCCCGCCTTGTTTGTTGCAGTACCACATGGCGGTGGTGTTGTCTGTGAACACCTGCACTACCTTCCCTTTGACAGAGGGAAGGAATGCCTTGAGTGCAAGTCGGATCGCCCGGAGCTCCAGAAGGTTGATATGGAGCCGGGACTCCGCCGGAGACCAGAGGCCTCTGATCTCCGCCTCTCCCATGTGACCGCCCCATCCCAGAAGGGACGCGTCCGTCACAACTGTGTGCTCTGGCTGGGGAAGGAGAGGGATCTGCCCATGACCCATTGCCGGTTCGAGAGCCACCACTGCAACTGTTTTGCAGTCCCCTCCGAGATCTGGACGTGATCGGACAGGTTGCCCTGGTGCTGCGCCCACTAGAACTTCAGGTCCCACTGCAGAGCCCGCATATGCCATCTGGCATGATTGACCAGCAGGATGCAGGAGGCCATGAGGCCCAGCAGCCTCAGGGTCATCCGTACCGAAACCCAGGATAAAGGCCGAAAGATCGGAATCATAGCCTGAATATCCTGGACTCGCCGTTCGGGAGGATAGGCCCGAAACTGCGTCGTGTCCAGAACTGCTCCGATGAAAGGAGCTGTGGAGAAGGAATCAGATGCGACTTCGGCACATTGATGGAGAACCCCAGCGAGTGCAGGAGTTCGGCCGTAGTCTGGAGGTGGGAGACGACTGCCTGGGACGAGCCCGCCTTCAGCAGCCAGTCGTCGAGGTAGGGGAAGACTGAAACCCCTGCCCGGCGCAGATGAGCTGCGACCACCGCCATCACTTTCGTGAACACCCGAGGGGCACTGGTAAGGCCAAAGTGGAGCACGGTGAACTGAAAATGCTCGGGGCCTACCGTGAACCGAAGGTAACGCCGGTGGGCCGGCAGGACGGGGATGTGGAAATACGCGTCCTGCAAGTCCAACGCTACCAACCAGTCTCCAGGGTCGAGGGCAGTCAAGACCTGAGCTAGGGTGAGCATCTTGAACTTCTCCTTCCGGAGGAAGCGATTGACGTTCCGGAGGTCCAAGATAGGACGCATGTCCTCCTTGTCCTTTTTGGGCACCAGAAAGTAGTGGGAGTAGCAACCACGCCCTACTTCTGGGGTCGGAACATGCTCGATGGCCCTCTTGGTCAAGAGGGCCGTGACTTCCTTCTGTAGAAGCACCAAGTGATCCCCTGACATGCGGTGGAATTGAGGTGGCATGGCTGGGGGGTGGTCTCGAAGGGGAGGGAGTAGCCCCTTCGGACAATGTCCAAGACCCACCTGTCCGAGGTGATGGTGCGCCAGTGGGGAAGGTGATGGCGGACCCTGCCCCCTACTGGCGTGCCGGGCACCTGAAAGGAGGGACTAGGAGGGCTTGGAGGCCGCGGACGGGTTGGAGGTGGTGGCCTGACCCGCACGCTGGTTGCCCGATCCGCCACGGCGGAATCCACGTCCTCGGCCACGCGAAGACGCCTGCTGCGCGGGCCGGTGGCTGGGCTGCTGACGTGAAGGGGCGCCCCTACCGTGGCCACGATAGGGGCGAAAAGCAGAAGTCAGCGGAGGGCGTGTAGCAGAAAGGCCCAGGGACTTGGCAGTAGCCCGTGAGTCCTTAAAGCGCTCCAACGCATGGTCTGCTTTGGACCCAAAGAGACCGACTCCATCAAAGGGCATGTCCATGAGAGTATTCTGGACATCCCCTGAAAAACCAGTGGTTCTCAGCCAGGCGTGGCGTCGGAGCGCCACTGTCGTTGCAATAGACCTGCCCAGCGAGTCGGCGGTGTCAAGGCCACAACGGATAGTGTATTTGGCCGCATCCCTTCCTTCCGCAATGGCGCGGGAAAGCAGTGCCTGGACCTCCTCAGGGCACTGGGGCAAAACATCCGCCACCGAATCCCACAGGGAGTGGGTATATCGGCCCAAAAGACAAGCGGTGTTAACGGACCGCAAGCCAGCACTGGAGGAAGAAAAACCTTTCTTCCCAAACTGATCCAGGCGTTTGGATTCCCTATCCGGAGGAGCGGTAGGGAAGGCGGTTTGGGAAGCGGAGGCTTGGACAACCAAGCTCTCAGGAGTGGGGTGGACAGAAAGAAACAGGGGGTCGCCCGGAGCTGGGCGATGGCGTCGTGACCCGTTCCGATCCACAGGAGCCCCTGTGTTGGGCTTGGACCAGGCGCCCAAAAGAACGTCAGTGAGGGCGTCGTTAAACGGCAGCACAGTCTCCGCAGAGGAGGCTGCCGGCTGAAGCACCTCTGTCAAGATGTTAGGCTTGACCGTCAAAGTAGGGAGCTGGAGACGTAAGGCCCCAGCTGCCCTACGCAACACCGTACCAAAATTGGCCCCCTCCTCCGTAGCCACGGGAGGAGACAGCATGCCAGTGTCAGGGGAAGTATCCAGACCACTGGCCTCCCCTAGACTCTCTGTCCAGTCCTCATCATACTGACAGTGTCGCGTCAGAGGGTCATCAGACCCCTCCCAGTCCAACTGGTCCTCCTCAGGTTCAAAATAAGGAGGAGGAGGGACAGTTGGGACCCCAAGGTCCCATCGGCGCCGGCGTCGAGCGACGTCGCTCCGGGTCCATGTCCGGAGCCGGAAGGAACTGGGGGACGCCGCCGCCCAGAGCCCAGGGCGGCGTCGAGAACGGCACCGGAGACATCGGCGCCGGCGGAGGTGTCGTGAGGTCGACCGGCGTCGATGGGGGTTGTGGAGCCGGGATCGAGGCCGGGGCCAAAGCCGGAGCCGGGATCGAGGCTGGAGGCACGGGCGACGCCGGAGCCGTCGGCAACGTCGGAGCAACCCCATCAGGGCCCGCGGGGCCCGAAGGCGCACCGGAGGGCCTGAAGGCCCGAAGAGGCGGGCCATGGCCGACAGGAATTCCTGTACCTTGGCCAGATCCGCCCCCGAACCCGGGAAGGGCGGGTATGGCGGGGGCGACTCCACAGGCAAGTCCGGGGCCGCGGGGACGGTGCCGGGAGGGGCCTCAGCCGAGTCGCGAGACCGGCGAGGCGAAGTCCGAGAGCGATGATGCTTCTTGGACTTCTTGTGCTTCGACTTACCGGACGAAGAAGACTTCGACGCCGACGACCGGTGTGCACTCCGCGGCGACCCCTGGACCTCTCACGCGACCGGGGCCTCCGTGGAGCCGAATGCCGGGCCTCGAGGAGCTTTCGAGACCGCTCTCGCAAAGCTTTCGGGTTGAGGGCCTGGCATTCGGGACAAGACTCTGTGTCGTGGCCTCGGCCGAGGCAGAAGAGACACTCCCAATGCGGGTCGGTGACGGACATCATCCGCGCACAGGCGCCGCATCGCTTGAAGCCGGGCATCCCTACGACACCTTTAAGTATGGAAAAAACAGTGAAAAAATCACCAAAAAGTATGGTCAAAAAATGACCAGGGCACTGCTCTTCCCGGATCTGCGCTTGCTGGCGCGGAAAAGAAGAACTGATGTCAGCGCGCAGGGCGGCGCCTAAGTACTGCCCGCGACGTCATCCCGGCGATCACGACGCCGACGACGGACGCGGAGCCGCACGACGCCGCCTACCGACGCGCAAGGGTACTGCTACGCAAAACTTTCCGGATCCAGCCTGACGCCTGGGGATATTCTAAGGTAAGGAATCTGTCACTAACGTGTCTCTTTCAGATACAATAAATAAGGCATCTTCCGCTTACTTTGGGAGTGTTGGAACGTGGGGATCCAGTGAAATATGGAGGTCATTTACCTCGACATGCCATCAATTAAGCACTACGTTTACAGCTTTAGGCATGTGACAGGACAACTATACTTTCCTGATAACTTGCATTGGTGTAAAATGCATTTGGAAAAAAACGAAACTATTAACGAGTGTAACAAAATAAATCAGGCATCTTCCGCTTACTTTGGGAGTGTTGGAACGTGGGGATCCAGTGAAATATGGAGGTCATCTACCTCGACATGCCATCAATTAAGCACTACGTTTACAGCTTTAGGCATGTGACTTACAAATCATCGACATCATGCGTTTTAGTCTAATTAGTTTAACTGAAGCCAACAGACCCTTCAACATTAAATGCATTAAAGTGCTTGGTGCGCGTCTCCCCTGGCTAGGTTTCACGGCTCCCCAGGGAGCCACGGCTCACAGTTTGGGAACCACTGATGATAGAAAGCTAGAACTTTACTCAGAAAGCATGCTCTTTGTTATTTGGTTTAAATCTGTGCTGTAGTTTTTGAGAAATTAAGGTTCAAAATGTATGTGTGTCAGGCAGCCGAGGAAATGCAGAGCCAACAGATCAAAAGATTACATATGATTGGCCACAGCCAACATCAACAAAGATGTTGTGGCAGCCATTTTAGAACCTTGGGAATTAGTCCCCTGTCTTGAAAGGAAAAACAGAACATATAGGGGGCAGGGTAGGGATAGCCTGAACCCCTAGGCCCTGTGAGGGGCGGCGGGAGGGGGGGCGACTTCCAGAGAAATCCCGCCCTCTAAGTGCACTGCTTATACCTTCTCTTTTTACATCACTCATGATATGTTCAATGACAGCATTGCTAACAACACTGATGACGTCTGAAACGTCATAATGTATGACAACACTGCGCATGGTGTGGGCACAAGTTATAGTAACTTCAGGGCATGAATTATAGTTAAATCAGTTTACTATAACTGGTGAATGCCAGTGTTTTTTTAGTTTAAAATGTTATGTTGTAAGAGATATTTGTACCCAACGATAACGTCACTTCAACCTTTTTTGAAAAACCTTTGGTTTTCTCAGTGAATACATATTTATATATATATGTATTATACAGATGTGTGTGTATCTATATGCACAAGTTACTAACTACTGTCTCTTACAGATATATCGTTACACAAGTTAGTGACAGATCCCTTACCTTAGAATA
Source organism: Calotriton arnoldi (assembly GCA_963921515.1). Classification (NCBI taxonomy): domain Eukaryota; kingdom Metazoa; phylum Chordata; class Amphibia; order Caudata; family Salamandridae; genus Calotriton; species Calotriton arnoldi. The sequence goes on from CAWUFW010008316.1 coordinate 69,068, forward strand.
TCCCCAGGCGTCAGGCTGGATCCGGAAAGTTTTTGCGTAGCAGTACCCTTGCGCGTCGGTAGGCGGCGTCGTGCGGCTCCGCGTCAGTCGTCGGGACCGCCGGGATGACGTCGCGGGCAGTACTTAGACGCCGCCCCTGCGCGCTGACGTCAGTTCTGTACACGACTTTCCGCGCCAGGAACGCAGAGCCATGCAAGAAGCTGACATAGGTGTCTGAAAAATACTAGGGCCCTGAAAGGGATGTCCTTAACCCTAGAAATCAGTTCGCAGAACGGGGAGGATGGGTGGGCGGTAAGGAATCTGTCACTAACTACTGTCTCTTACAGATATATCGTTACACAAGTTAGTAACTTGTGCATCTGAAAGAGACACGTTAGTGACAGATTCCTTACCTTAGAATAGATACCCCAGCAATACCAACCCCGGTGGTGGGTCTGCGAACAAAGATCAGACAAGGAAGTCCCGGAGGACAGAACGGCCAAAGAAGCCGTCCCTCCGGACCTGACTGTCAAGGCAGTAATGCTTTGTAAACGTGTGCAGCGAGGCCCACGTAGCTACCTGACAGATATCCTGCAGCGGAACACCGCGGCCTAAAGCCGTGGTAGCAGCCGTTGCCCTGGTGGAATGGGCACGCAGCCCAACAGGAGGCTCCTTCTTAGCCAAAGAATAGCAGGCTTTGATACACAAGGTTACCCAGCGGGAGATGGTTCTCTTGTGCACCGCCCAACCTTTTTTAGCGCCCACGTAGCCAACAAAGAGCTGGTCATCCACCCGGAAGTGTTGTGTGCGGTTGATATAAAAAGAAAGCGCACGTTTTGGGTCCAGACGGTGGAGCCTCTCTTCCTCTCTGGAAGGATGCGGAGGCGGAAAGAAGGTGGGCAAAGTGATGGTCTGCCCAATGTGGAAGGCAGTAACCACCTTTGGCAAGAAGGACGGACGCGTCCTAAGAACAACATTGTCTGGATGGACAGACAGAAAGGGAGGTTTGCATGAAAGAGCCTGGAGCTCACTCACCCGCCGAGCGGAGGTGATGGCCACCAGAAAGGCTGTCTTCAGAGTCAGAAGAGGACAGTTATGTAGAGGCTCAAAGGGAGCGCACATAAGAAAGGTAAGAACCAAGTCCCACTGAGGCATCACAAACGGAACAGGAGGGAAGAGGTGTGTAATGCCTTTTAGAAACCTGTTAACAACAGGGGACTTGAAAAGGGAGGGCTGATCAGGAAGCCTGAGGAAGGCCGAGATAGCACAAAGATAGCCCTTGATGGTACCCAGGGCAGAACCCTGTTGGGCCAGGGAAAGAAGGAACAGAAGAACCTCAGAAAGAGGGGCAGAAAGGGGATTCACAGCCTTTGCTGTGCACCATGCCACAAACTTGTTCCACCTGCAGGCGTATACCACCTTAGTGGAGGGACGCCTGGCTGCCAGACTTACATCACAAACTTCGGGAGGCAAGTCGAAAGGAATCAACTGCCGCCGCTCAATCTCCACGCAAGCAGGTGGAGGCTGGACAGGTTCGGGTGGAGGACCGTCCCCTGCTGCTGCGACAGAAGATCCTCCCGAAGAGGCAGACGGATCGGGGGATCTACGCTCATACTGAGTAGCTCGGGATACCAAACTCTTCGAGCCCAGTCCGGAGCCACAAGAATGACTTGGGCCCGGTCGTGCCGAATCTTCTTCAACACACTGGGTAGAAGTGGTATAGGCGGAAAGGCGTACAACAGACCGCAACTCCACTCGCGACGAAAAGCGTCGCCGAGCGAGTGCCGCCTTGGAAATTCCAACGCGCAGAACTGATGACATTGCGCGTTCTCTTCGGTGGCGAATAGATCTAACCAAGGCTCTCCCCACTGTAGAAAGAGTCCTTGCGCCACTTCCGAGTGAAGACGCCATTCGTGATCCATCATGCACCTGCGGCTGAGTTCGTCCGCCCTGGCGTTCAGGGAACCTGCCAGGTGTTGAACCATCAGGAACATGCCCTGATGTTCCAGCCATGTCCAGAGGCGCAGAGCCTCCTGACAAAGGGTCCACGACCCCACCCCGCCTTGTTTGTTGCAATACCACATGGCGGTGGTGTTGTCTGTGAACACCTGCACTACCTTCCCTTTGACAGAGGGAAGGAATGCCTTGAGTGCAAGTCGGATCGCCCGGAGCTCCAGAAGGTTGATATGGAGCCGGGACTCCGCCGGAGACCAGAGGCCTCTGATCTCCGCCTCTCCCATGTGACCGCCCCATCCCAGAAGGGACGCGTCCGTCACAACTGTGTGCTCTGGCTGGGGAAGGGAGAGGGATCTGCCCATGACCCATTGCCGGTTCGAGAGCCACCACTGCAACTGTTTTGCAGTCCCCTCCGAGATCTGGACGTGATCGGACAGGTTGCCCTGGTGCTGCGCCCACTGGAACTTCAGGTCCCACTGCAGAGCCTGCATATGCCATCTGGCATGAGTGACCAGCAGGATGCAGGATGCAGGAGGCCATGAGGCCCAGCAGCCTCAGGGTCATCCATACCGAAACCCAGGATAAAGGCTGAAAGATCGGAATCATAGCCTGAATATCCCGGACTCGCCGTTCGGGAGGATAGGCCCGAAACTGCGTCGTGTCCAGAACTGCTCCGATGAAAAGGAGCTGTGGAGAAGGAATCAGATGCGACTTCGGCACATTGATGGAGAACCCCAGCGAGTGCAGGAGTTCGGCCGTAGTCTGGAGGTGGGAGGCGACTGCCTGGGACGAGCCCGCCTTCAGCAGCCAGTCGTCGAGGTAGGGGAAGACTGGAACCCCTGCCCGGGGCAGATGAGCTGCGACCACCGCCATCACTTTGGTGAACACCCGAGGGGCACTTGTAAGGCCAAAGGGGAGCACGGTGAACTGAAAATGCTCGAGGCCTACCGTGAACCGCAGGTAACGCCGGTGGGCCGGCAGGACGGGGATGTGAAAATAAGCGTCCTGCAAGTCCAACGCTACCAACCAGTCTCCAGGGTCGAGGGCAGTCAAGACCTGAGCTAGGGTGAGCATCTTGAACTTCCCCTTCCGGAGGAAGCGATTGACGTTCCGGAGGTCCAAGATAGGACGCATGTCCTCCTTGTCCCTTTTGGGCACCAGGAAGTAGTGGGAGTAGCAACCACGTCCTACTTCTGGGGTCGGAACATGCTCGATGGCCCTCTTGGCCAAGAGGGCCGTGACTTCCTTCTGCAGAAGTACCAAGTGATCCCCTGACATGCGGTGGAATTGAGGTGGCATGGCTGGGGGGTGGTCTCGAAGGGGAGGGAGTAGCCCCTTCGGACAATGTCCAAGACCCACCTGTCCGAGGTGATGGGACGCCAGTGGTGAAGGTGATGGCGGACCCTGCCCCCTACTGGCGTGCTGTGCACCGGAAAGGAGGGACTAGGAGGGCTTGGAGGCCGCGGACGGGTTGGAGGTGGTGGCCTGACCCGCACGCTGGTTGCCCGAACCGCCACGGCGGTATCCACGTCCTTGGCCACGCGAAGACGCTTGCTGCGCGGGCCGGTGGCTGGGCAGCTGACGTGACTGGGCGCCCCTTCCGTGGCCACGAAAGGGGTGAAAAGCAGAGGTGAGCGGAGGGCGTACAACAGAAAGGCCCAGGGACTTGGCAGTAGCCCGTGAGTCCTTAAACCGCTCCAGCGCATGGTCTGCCTTTGAACCAAAAAGACCGACTCCATGAAAGGGCATGTCCATGAGTGTATTCTGGACATCACCCGAGAAACCAGTTGTTCTCAGCCAGGCGTGGCGTCGTAGCGCCACCGTCGTCGCAAGCGATCTGCCCAGCGAGTCGGCGGTATCAAGGCCACAACGTATGGTGTATTTAGCCGCATCTCGCCCTTCCGCAATGGCGCGGGTAAGCAGTGTCTGGACCTCCTCAGAACACTGCGGCAAAACAGCCGCCACCGAATCCCACAGGGAGTGGGTATATCGGCCCAAAAGGCAAGCAGTGTTGACGGACCGCAAGCCAGCACTGGAGGAAGAAAAAGCCTTCCCAAATTGGTCCAGGCGTTTGGATTCCCTATCCGGAGGGGCGGTAGGGAAGGCGGTTTGGGAGGCAGAGGCTTGGACAACCAAGCTCTCGGGGGTGGGATGTTGGGGGAGAAACAATGGGTCGCCCGGAGCAGGGCGATGGCGTCGGGCCACGTTCCTATCCACAGGAGCCCCTGTGGTGGGTTTGGACCAGGCACCCAAAAGAACGTCAGTGAGTGCATCATTAAAGGGCAGCACAGTCTCCGAGGAGGAAGCCGCCGGCTGAAGCACTTCTGTCAGGAGGTTAGTCCTGACGGCCACAGTAGGCAACTGGAGATGTAAGGCTCCAGCTGCTCTACGCAACACCGTTGCAAAATTAGCTCCCTCCTCCGTAGCCACGGGAGGAGACAGCATGCCAGTGTCAGGGGAGGTTTCTAGACCACTGGCATCCCCAAGTTCCTCAGCCCAGTCCGGATCATACTCACACTGTTGTGTGAGAGGGTCCTCAGACCCCTCCCAGCTCTCCTAGTCCTCCTCTTGTTCAAAATATGGAGGAGGAGGGACATTTGGGACCCAAGGTCTCATCGGCGCCGGAGCCGGCGTCGAGCGACGTCGGTCCGGCTCCATGTCCGGAGCCGGAGAGAGCCGGGGACCAACGCCTTCCGGAGCCCCGGACGGCGTCAGGAACGGCACCGGGGACATGGGCGTCGGCGGAGGCGTGGTTAGGTCAACCGGCGTCGATGGGGGTTGCAGCACCACCGGAGCCGGGATCGAGGCCGGGGCCGGAGCCGAGGCCGGGATGAAGGCTGGTGGGACAGGCGGCGCCGGGACCGGAGTCTACGGCGGCGCCGGGGCAACCCCATCAGGGCCTGAAGGCCCGAAGAGGCGGGCCATGGCCGACAGGAATTCCTGTATTTCGGCCGGAGTCGCCCCCGAACCCAGAAAGGACGGGTAATGCGGGGGCGGCTCTACAGGAATGTCCGGGGCCGCGGGGACGGTGCCGACTGGGGCCTCAGCCGAGGCGCGAGACCGGCGAGGCGAAGTCTTAGAGCGATGACGCTTCTTAGACTTCTTGTGCTTCGACTTACCCGAGGAGCGCGAAGACTTGGACTCCGACGACCGGCGGGGACTCCGCGACCGGCCCCTCGACCTCTCCTGGGACCAGGGCTTGGTGCGGCGCGGAGCCGACTGCCGGACCTCGAGTAGCTTTCGAGACCGCTCTCGCAAAGCCTTCGGATGAAGTTTCCGGCAGTCAGGGCACGACTTCGTGTCGTGGTCTCGGCCGAGACAGAAGAGACACTCGAGATGCAGGTCCGTGATCGACATCATGCGACCACAGGCTCCACATGGCTTGAAGCCGGGCATCCCTATGACACCTAGGAGTCGTGAAGACTCGATGAAGAAACAGTGAAAAAATTCACAAAAAAGGTTAGTCAAAAATTGACTAGGGCACTGCTCTTCCCGGATCTGCGCTTACTGGCGCGGAAAAAGAAGAACTGACGTCAGCGCGCAGGGGCGGCGTCTAAGTACTGCCCGCGACGTCATCCCGGCGATCACGACGCCGACGACGGACGCGGAGCCGCACGACGCCGCCTACCGACGCGCAAGGGTACTGCTACGCAAAAACTTTCCGGATCCAGCCTGACGCCTGGGGATATTCTAAGGTAAGGAATCTGTCACTAACGTGTCTCTTTCAGATATATATATATACACACACACACACACACACACACATATATATATATATATATATAGATACAGAGCCATGGTACACTGGTAATGACGTATCTAGGACGGGAGTGGCCAGCTGCTGCAGTGCGGGATAAGTCCCTGTGGTTCCCCTCGGGTAGATAGGCGGGAGATGGGGAAGAGAGATGACTTCAGCTGCCCTGGGAGGGAGGGTTCCACTATGCAAAGTTATTGTCACTCTCTGAGGCTTCCTGAAGCGCAGAGCGAAGCCCATCCCATGCAGCTGCAATGGGGCACATCCTTGGTACCCCCACCTCCTCTCTGTGAAGAGCCACTACCTCTACCCCACCCCAACTGTACAGCCATGGCACACCACTGTGCCGTGGGCCATGAGTTTGCGGGCCTTCCAATGCATTGCAGTTGCGCCAGATCTATGAAATGGTTCACTGCCGCTCTTCTACACTTGTAGAGTCTTAGCAGGCAGTTGGTCACATTGTCCAGGTCTGAGCGACCTGTGCGAGGGCCATGCATACCTCTGTCCATTTTATATCAAAAAACACCAGAGCACACCAAAATATAGTTACTATACTCCTTAGTGCATTACACACTGTTTACAAAAGAGTCCAAGTTCATAAGTCAAATTCCATGTATGCTGTCTGAACACACAGGCCACAATAAATGATCCGCAGCTGAAGAAATATTCCGTTATCACTTTTTATTGCATACACAAACGGAGCCGACGTTAACAGCGGTTAACAGAAAGACGCTTTCGGGGCCCGGGGAGATATGCGAGCGGACTTATCATGGTCCTTGCCTCTACGGATTGACGGGGCGCTGAACTATTTGAGAAAATGGGTCTGACTTTCCGACCAAAATAGATTATACTAAACAAACCGCGAGTCATTGGATGAATTAAAAAAAAAAAAAAAACCCTAGTGGCAAATTAATATTTCGTATGAGATGACTGGTCCTGAACTTAGAATACATTTATACAGTTGAAGTGAGCCTTGAGGAAGCCCAGGAGGGCGAAACGCGGCTAGGCTGCCGTTTGTGTATGAAATAAAAAGTGATAACGGAATATTTCTTCAGCTGCGGATCATTTATTGTGGACTGTGTGTACAGACAGCATACATGGAATTTGACTTTTGAACTTGGACTCTTTTGTAAACAGTGTGTAATGCACTAAGGAGTATAGTAACTATATTTTGGTGTGCTCTGGTGTTTTTTGATATAAAGTTGTATCTAGACTACATCTGTAGACCTAGTAGTTTAATACTCAAGGTGGGTGCGTATTTGGCACCATGGGAACACCCTATACAAAATGAAATGATATTGATCTGATGCACAAGTTACTAACTTGTGTAACGATATATCTGTAAGAGACAGTAGTTAGTGACGGATTCCTTACCGTAGAATATCCCCAGGCGTCAGACTGGATCCGGAAAGTTTTTGCGTAGCAGTACCCCTGCGCGTCGGTAGGTGGCGTCGTGCGGCTCCGCGTCCGTCGTCGGCGTCGTGATCGCCGGGATGACGTCGTGGGCAGTACTTAGACGCCGCCCCTGCGTGCTGACGTCAGTTCTGTACACGACTTTCCGCGCCAGGAACGCAGAGCCATGCAAGAAGCTGACATAGGTGTCTGAAAAATACTAGGGCCCTGAAAGGAATGTCCTTAACCCTAGAAATCAGTTCGCAGAACGGGGAGGATGGGTGGGGCGGTAAGGAATCTGTCACTAACTACTGTCTCTTACAGATATATCGTTACACAAGTTAGTAACTTGTGCATCTGAAAGAGACACGTTAGTGACAGATTCCTTACCTTAGAATAGATACCCCAGCAATACCAACCCCGGTGGTGGGTCTGCGAACAAAGATCAGACAAGGAAGTCCCGGAGGACAGAACGGCCAAAGAAGCCGTCCCTCCGGACCGGACTGTCAAGGCAGTAATGCTTTGTAAACGTGTGCAGCGAGGCCCACGTAGCTGCCTGACAGATATCCTGCAGCGGAACACCGCGGCCCACAGCCGTGGTAGCAGCCGTTGCCCTTTGGAATGGGCACGCAGCCCAACAGGAGGCTCCTTCTTAGCCAAAGAATAGCAGGCTTTGATACACAAGGTTACCCAGCGGGAGATGGTTCTCTTGTGCACCGCCCGACCTTTTTTGGCGCCCACGTAGCCAACAAAGAGCTGGTCATCCACCCGGAAGTGTTGTGTGCGGTTGATATAAAAGGAAAGCGCACGTTTTGGGTCCAGACGGTGGAGCCTCTCTTCCTCTCTGGAAGGATGCGGAGGCGGAAAGAAGGTGGGCAAAGTGATGGTCTGCCCAATGTGGAAGGCAGTAACCACCTTTGGCAAGAAGGACGGACGCGTCCTAAGAACAACCTTGTCTGGATGGACAGACAGAAAGGGAGGTTTGCATGATAGAGCCTGGAGCTCACTCACCCGCCGAGCGGAGGTGATGGCCACCAGATAGGCTGTCTTCAGAGTCAGAAGACGAAGAGGACAGTTATGTAGAGGCTCAAAGGGAGCGCACATAAGAAAGGTAAGAACCAAGTTCAAGTCCCACTGAGGCATCACAAACGGAACAGGAGGGAAGAGGTGTGTAATGCCTTTTAGAAACCTGTTAACAACAGGGGACTTGAAAAGGGAGGGCTGATCAGGAAGCCTGAGGAAGGCCGAGATGGCACAAAGATAGCCCTTGATGGTACCCAGGGCAGAACCCTGTTGGGCCAGGGAAAGAAGGAACAGAAGAACCTCAGAAAGAGGGGCAGAAAGGGGATTCACAGCCTTTGCTGTGCACCATGCCACAAACTTGTTCCACCTGCAGGCGTATACCACCTTAGTGGAGGGACGCCTGGCTGCCAGAATGACATCACAAACTTCGGGAGGCAAGTCGAAAGGAATCAACTGCCGCCGCTCAATCTCCACGCAAGCAGGTGGAGGCTGGACAGGTTCGGGTGGAGGACCGTCCCCTGCTGCTGCGACAGAAGATCCTCCCGAAGAGGCAGACGGATCGACGCTCATACTGAGTAGCTCGGGATACCAAACTCTTCGAGCCCAGTCCGGAGCCACAAGGATGACTTGGGCCCGGTCGCGCCGAATCTTCTTCAACACTCTGGGTAGAAGTGGTATAGGCGGAAAGGCGTACAACAGACCGCAACTCCACTCGCGACGAAAGCGTCGCCGAGCGAGTGCCGCCTTGGAAATTCCAACGCGCAGAACTGATGACATTGCGCGTTCTCTTCGGTGGCGAATAGATCTAACCAAGGCTCTCCCCACTGCAGAAAGAGACCTTGCGCCACTTCCGAGTGAAGACGCCATCCGTGATCCATCATGCACCTGCGGCTGAGTTCGTCGGCCCTGGCGTTCAGTGAACCTGCCAGGTGTTGAACCATCAGGAACATGCCCGGATGTTCCAGCCATGTCCAGAGGCGCAGAGCCTCCTGACAGAGGGTCCACGACCCCACCCCGCCTTGTTTGTTGCAGTACCACATGGCGGTGGTGTTGTCTGTGAACACCTGCACTACCTTCCCTTTGACAGAGGGAAGGAATGCCTTGAGTGCAAGTCGGATCGCCCGGAGCTCCAGAAGGTTGATATGGAGCCGGGACTCCGCCGGAGACCAGAGGCCTCTGATCTCCGCCTCTCCCATGTGACCGCCCCATCCCAGAAGGGACGCGTCCGTCACAACTGTGTGCTCTGGCTGGGGTAGGGAGAGTGATCTGCCCATGACCCATTGCCGGTTCGAGAGCCACCACTGCAACTGTTTTGCAGCCCCCTCCGAGATCTGGACGTGATCGGACAGGTTGCCCTGGTGCTGCGCCCACTGGAACGTCAGGTCCCACTGCAGAGCCCGCATATGCCATCTGGCATGATCGACCAGCAGGATGCAGGAGGCCATGAGGCCCTGAGGCCCAGCAGCCTCAGGGTCATCCGTACCGAAACACAGGATAAAGGCTGAAAGATTAGAATCATAGCCTGAATATCCCGGACTCGCCGTTCGGGAGGATAGGCCCGAAACTGCGTCGTGTCCAGAACTGCTCCGATGAAAAGGAGCTGTGGAGAAGGAATCAGATGCGACTTCGGCACATTGATGGAGAACCCCAGCGAGTGCAGGAGTTCGGCCGTAGTCTGGAGGTGGGAGACGACTGCCTGGGACGAGCCCGCCTTCAGCAGCCAGTCGTCGAGGTAGGGGAATACTGGAACCCCTGCCCGGCGCAGATGAGCTGCGACCACCGCCATCACTTTCGTGAACACCCGAGGGGCACTTGTAAGGCCAAAGGGGAGCACGGTGAACTGAAAATGCTGGAGGCCTACCGTGAACCGTAGGTAACGCCGGTGGGCCGGCAGGACGGGGATGTGGAAATAAGCGTCCTGCAAGTCCAACGCTACCAACCAGTCTCCAGGGTCGAGGGCAGTCAAGACCTGAGCTAGGGTGAGCATCTTGAACTTCTCCTTCCGGAGGAAGCGATTGACGTTCCGGAGGTCCAAGATAGGACGCATGTCCTCCTTGTCCTTTTTGGGCACCAGAAAGTAGTGGGAGTAGCAACCACGTCCTACTTCTGGGGTCGGAACATGCTCGATGGCCCTCTTGGCCAAGAGGGCCGTGACTTCCTTCTGCAGAAGCACCAAGTGATCCCCTGACATGCGGTGGAATTGAGGTGGCATGGCTGGGGGTGGTCTCGAAGGGGAGGGAGTAGCCCCTTCGGACAATGTCCAAGACCCACCTGTCCGAGGTGATGGGACGCCAGTGGTGAAGGTGATGGCGGACCCTGTCCCCTACTGGCGTGCTGTGCACCGGAAAGGAGGGACTAGGAGGGCTTGGAGGCCGCGGACGGGTTGGAGGTGGTGGCCTGACCCGCACGCTGGTTGCCCGAACCGCCACGGCGGTATCCACGTCCTCGGCCACGCGAAGACGCTTGCTGCGCGGGCCGGTGGCTGGGCAGCTGACGTGACTGGGCGCCCCTTCCGTAGCCACGAAAGGGGCGAAAAGCAGAGGTTAGCGGAGGGCGAACAACAGAAAGGCCCAGGGACTTGGCAGTAGCCCGTGAGTCCTTAAAACGCTCCAGCGCATGGTCTGCTTTGGAACCAAAAAGACCGACTCCATCAAAGGGCATGTCCATGAGTGTATTCTGGACATCACCCGAGAAACCAGTTGTTCTCAGCCAGGCGTGGCGACGTAGCGCCACCGTCGTTGCAAGCGATCTGCCCAGCGAGTCGGCGGTATCAAGGCCACAACGTATGGTGTATTTAGCCACATCTCTACCTTCCGCAATGGTGCGGGTAAGCAGTGTCTGGACCTCCTCAGAACACTGTGGCAAAACAGCCGCCACCGAATCCCACAGGGAGTGGGTATATCGGCCCAAAAGGCAAGCGGTGTTGACGGACCGCAAGCCAGCACTGGAGGAAGAAAAAGCCTTCTTCCCAAATTGGTCCAGGCATTTGGATTCCCTATCCGGAGGGGCGGTAGGGAAGGCGGTTTGGGAGGCAGAGGCTTGGACAACCAAGCTCTCGGGGGTGGGATGTTGGGAGAGAAACAAGGGGTCGCCCGGAGCAGGGCGATGGCGTCGGGCCACGTTCCTATCCACAGGAGCCCCTGTGGTGGGCTTGGACCAGGCGCCCAAAAGAACGTCAGTTAGTGCATCATTAAACGGCAGCACAGTCTCCGTGGAGGAAGCTGCCGGCTGAAGCACTTCCGTCAGGAGATTAGTCCTGACAGCCACAGTAGGCAATTGGAGGTGCAAGGCTCCAGCTGCTCTACGCAACACCGTTGCGAAATTAGCTCCCTCCTCCGTAGCCACGGGAGGAGACAGCATGCCAGTGTCAGGGGAAGTGTCTAGACCACTGGCATCCCCAAGTTCCTCAGCCCAGTCCTGATCATACTCACACTGTTGTGTGAGAGGGTCTTCCGACCCCTCCCAGCTCTCCTGGTCCTCCTCTGGTTCAAAATATGGAGGAGGAGGGACATTTGGGACCCAAGGTCTCATCGGCGTCGAGCGACGTCGGTCCGGCTCCATGTCCGGAGCCGGAGATAACCGGGGAACGACGCCGTCCGGAGCCCCAGACGGCGTCAGGAACGGCACCGGGGACATCGGCGTCGGCGTGGTTAGGTCAACCGGCGTCGATGGGGGTTGCGGTACCACCGGAGCCGGAATCGAGGCCGGGGCCGGAGCCTAGGCCGGGATAAAGGCTGGCAGGACAGGCGACGCCGGGACCGGAGTCGGCAACGACGCCGGAGCAACCCCATCAGGGCCCGCGGGGCCCGAAGGCGCACCGGAGGGACCTTGAGGCCCGAAGAGGCGGGCCATGGCCGACAGGAATTCCTGTATTTCGGCCGGAGTCGCCCCCGAACCCGGAAAGGACGGGTAATGCGGGGGCGGCTCCACAGGCACGTCCGGGGCCGCGGGGACGGTGCCGACAGGGGCCTCAGCCGAGTCGCGAGACCGGCGAGGCGAAGTCTTAGAGCGATGATGCTTCTTAGACTTTTTGTGCTTCGACTTACCCGAGGAGCGCGAAGACTTGGACTCCGACGACCGGCCCCTCGACCTCTCACGGGACCGGGGCTTGGTGCGGCGCGGAGCCGACTGCCGGACCTCGAGTAGCTTTCGAGGCCGCTCTCGCAAAGCCTTCGGGTGAAGTTTCCGGCAGTCAGGGCACGACTTCGTGTCGTGGTCTCGGCCGAGACAGTAGAGACACTCTAGATGCGGGTCTGTGATCGACATCATTCGACCACAGACGTCGCATGGCTTGAAGCCGGGCAGCCCCACGACACCTAGGTGTCGATGAAGACTCGGTAAAAGAAACAGTGAAAAATTCACCAAAAATTCAGTCAAAAATTGACTAGGGCACTGCTCTTCCCGGATCTGCGCTTACTGGCGCGGAAAAAGAAGAACTGACGTCAGCGCGCAGGGGCGGCGTCTAAGTACTGCCCGCGACGTCATCCCGGCGATCACGACGCCGACGACGGACGCGGAGCCGCACGACGCCGCCTACTGACGCGCATGGGTACTGCTACGCAAAAACTTTCCGGATCCAGTCTGACGCCTGGGGATATTCCAAGGTAAGGAATCTGTCACTAACGTGTCTCTTTCAGATGCGGTGTATACAATCAATGAATACTTGTTGATGTGCAGGTCCAAAAAGCATATCCACCAATTGTTTTTGATATACATACCTCTGTCCATTGCTTGCATCAGGGGATGTGTGGCAGGATTAGTATCTGTGATGCTTCACAAGCGCTCCAGCTCTGGCACAATGCACCTATGCATCAGGAACTGACCCGCCCGGCGATCCGTCTGTTCCGTCAACAGGTTGAACAGGATGAGTGCCCCGTTCTGGAAGAGATCACTCACAGTGACCTCCCCTATGACCTCCCAGAGCTACACACCTGCCTAGCCCACAGCGGACCGGAAAACGCTCATGGAGCCGATGGGGATCTCTGGAGCATACCCAGGAACCCCAAGCAATGACTACGTTGCTCTACGATAGCACTCATGTGCCACCCGAAGAGGGCTACTTGAGAAAGCCAGCAGCATGGAGCCAGGGAGAAACAATTCCTGTATCAGAGTATGTGCTCCAGTCTCTATCTCTGCACCCGCTTCCACTAGGTTGTGCCCGGCCAGCCACCGAGTGAGCCACTAGAGTTGGGCCACTAAATAGTAGTGCTCATTCACTGGGACCCCCAACCATTTGTGCTCAGGTGTCAGCTGCAGTTTGGATAGGGCCACTCTGCGTCTCCCTTTGTTCCAGGTAAGGCCATCCAGCATCGTATTCAATACCTGAAAGGTTCTGCAGGGACAGGAAGCGGCACATTTGCAAACTGACATAGGAGCCTTGGCAACATCACCATTTTCGGGGGCGTCACCCTGCCCTGCACAGTAAGAGGAAGGGTTCACCAAAAGGCAATCTGAGGCCGCAAGGAGGAAATCGCCTTTGTGAGATTTCCATCTATTAAGCCCATTGTTGATTGAAAAATATTAATGCCCAAATATCTGCAGGTGTGCAGCTCACATCGAAGGAAATAAGCACCAACACAATAACCTGCACAGGACACTCAGGGTGCAGTGAAAATAAACAGGTCTTAGTCCAGTTGATTTCCAGTCCTGAGGTGGCTTTGAATTAGTCTAGAATATGTGCAATTTCTGCTATACCAGTGTGCACATCTCTGATATATCGGGGTATAGAGAAACAGTGTGCATCTCGCTGCCAACCAGTATACCTCAGGTGTGGCTAGACTGCCGCAGCCGTTGCACCAGGGGCTCCAACACCAGGGCGAATAGCAGGGGAGATAGGGGGCAGCCCTGAAATGTGCCTCTGCGGATGGGGAAGGGCTGTGAGATCAGCTGTTTTATCTTGATTCTCGCTGATGGCTCAGGGCAAAGGAGTTTAATCAATCATAGGATCCTGCTCTGAATGTCTACCCTTTGGTGGGCCTCACACATGTAGTCTCAGTCCAGGGTAACAAACGCTTTCTCGACGTCCAGGACCAGGCACACTGAGTAAGGCAATGGAATGGGGCCTCCTCCAGCAGCCAGTACAACCTACAGATGTTGAGTGTTGTGGACCTGCGCAGTATAAACCCATTCTGATCTTGGTGGATCAATGGAGGCATGTGCTCCAATAAATGGCTGCCAGTATCTTGCTAAGGATTTTATAGTCACTCCCCGTCATGGACAGCAGTCTGTAGGAGGTGATCTCTGCTGGGTCGCATCCTGGCTTCAGGAGCAATACCAGGAGTGCCGCCCTCATGGATGGAGGCAGGTGCCCATCCGCGAAGGCAGTCAAGTAGAGTTCAGACAATTTAGGGACCAGAAGGGTCTCGTATGTTTTGTATACTTCAATAGGCAGGCCATCGCGGCCCGAGGTTTTACAGGTGGGAGAAGCACGTATGGCACCTCGTATCTCCTGCTCCGTTATAGGGCCGTCTAGGGCATCCTTATACTCTGCGGGCAACACCAGCAGTGTGACTGTGGGCAAAAATCTCTGGCTGGCTGGCTACCGCTGGACAGGTGTGGAGTTGGAGGATCTGGTAGTGCCCGCAGAACGCATCATGGATCGTCTTTTAGGTGGAAGCGATTAAGTCAGGGATGATGTGGATGCAGGTCACCGTTTCGATGCATGTCTTAGCAGCCACACCAGTAAATGGCTCAGTTTGTCACCCTCCACATGCATCCTTGTTTGGTATGCCTTGTAATCCAGGCATCGCAGTGACTCAAGCAACTGGGCATGGTGGTCCCTTGCTTCTGCCAGAACAGTTCATGCAGTGCCATCTGTAAGTGCTGCCTGCTCAAGACCATCCAACGAGGCTTCCACCTATGCAAGTCCTCTGCTGATAGTTCCCTGTGCCCCTATGACTGCGTGAATGCAATGTCCAAAAATCACGGATTTCAGCACTTCCCATTCCACCAGTCGTGTGGCGGTTGTGTTACTATTTTCAGCTATGAAATTGGTGAGAATCTTGTGGACCATTCCGCAGAACACAGGGTCCTCAAGTGCAGTGGGCTGCAAGTGCCAGGTAGGTACTGTGTGCATTCGAAGCGGGTTGTGGTCTGACAGTGTCTTTCCCAGGTATTCTGCCCCTGTAACATTGAGCTGTGAGATAGGGTGACAGAGGATAATGTCAAGCCAGACATGGAGAGCCTAGGTCGGAGAATAAAAGGAATATTCTCTAGTGGTCGGGTTCAGGGTCCACCAACTATCGAGCAGTGACCAATGGGTAAGCAATTGTGTTAGGTGTGTTGCTGCGTGCACTGTAGGGAAATTGGGAAGGGGGATTGGACCTATCGAGATCAGGATACAGTACACAATTAAAGTCGCCTCCGATGATCCAAGGCAAATGAGACCACTTAGTCAATAACAAAGATATGTGTGCCAGAAAGCATGACTGTGCAACATTAGGCATGTAGACGCTGCCTAACAATTTTCCCTCGACAAACATATAACTCCCCTCCGGGTCCACCTCGTCACCCACACTCTGATCAGGTACAAAAGTATGTATCCAGATTAATGTCCCCATGGCAAATCCTGAGTAGGCTGTGCCAATGCATTTACCCCTCCAACGCTTCTGGAGTTGCTGATCCTCCCCCTGGGCTATGTGCATTTCTTGCAAGAAGGCTATGTGAGCCTCCTGATATTTTGATAGACAGCGTGACGCCTACTGGCTGTGCCCATGCCCCAGACATTCCAAGTTAGGAATGATATTCTATCCATAAGGAAACCACTCTTGGTCTCTTCTTCAGCAATGAACTGAAACTTTTCACGTTCAATACTGCAACTGCAAGCTCATCTTCATCTTCTGCACGCTCAAAGAACTCAACTGACTCTACTCTCTTTGAGACTACTTCTTACCTGAAGATCGCTTATTCGAGAGAAAACCAAAATTCCTCGACTCCACCTTATCCTGACCCAGTGTTTAACCCATCATTATGTGTTACATTCGTAAGATTAATTCTTTCAGTATGTTCTCATGCACCTTGACTATTGTTCAATGTTAAGTGCACTAATACCTTGCGGTGCAGCACTGCCATTTAAAACTGTTAAATAAAGCAATGACAATAAATGAAGCTGAAAGTCCTGTCCACACATGCTCTTCAAAGCAGGCAAAATTGATCAACACTCTGGTAAATCCTCCGCTTCCCGCTCCATTTCTTAGGATCTCTCAAATTCAAGACTTACGTGGTTTCCTCCATCACATGCCACATGGTCATACCAACACAAAGGTAGGTTTCTCTTACCATCCATATGTTCCATGATCTTAGGCTACAAGAACATCAACGACCCACACCCTCATACAATGCCAGACTGATTGGTTCATAAGTCCAATAGCGCCTCAATGTCCCAAAAGCCACACCTGTCACCTCTGCTGATTTTCATCTTTGGCACACAACTACTTAGACGATCGCCATTTAAAACAAGATGGGGGCCACAATCAAGACAAATAAAAAAGACACTGTAGCTAAACCTCAAAGGCCATACCACTACTGCCTCCAGCTGACCCAATCACTGCCTCTGGATAACCAAAAGAACCAAAGCTCAAGGACTTCCTGACCTCTATGTAGTTGCCAAACTGCATTCTCCTCCTTTGAGACCCTCTGAGCTCACACCTATTTTAGGCAGCGGGTGTGTCTATTGCATTCTTATCTTATATACAGTGGTTGGTTGCATCTAAGTGCTCCATAATATAAATAAGTACAAACATGAACGAAAACATAAAAACATGAGCATTTTACCAGATTACCGAAATTAGGATTTGTAAAGACGTTTTACTGAATTCCTTGATTAAGAAAAACTCAGAAGGTTGTGAATGTAAAAATGTACATCTTTTGTTGATGTTCTTTAGAGAAGGAATACAAAACACTTGTTTATGTACAACTTTATTTACATTTATTTAAAAAAACTAAGTGCAATTAATACTTCGCTATTTTTAAAAACTAAAGAAAAACAATCACAAATTCTGTGAATCATAACAGCCGCCATCTTTTTGGGAAAATTTAAAACATTCAGATATTTTATGCATACAAGAAAAGTTGACCAAATTTGTTCAACGCAAGCATACCAACAGGTCAATAAAAGAATAATAAGCTGGGAATGGCAGTGAATCCTCAATGGCAAATAAGGCATTTATTTAGTTGACTCTTCTGAGCAATGCAGTATTCTGCAAATTAAGAAGTCCCAGGTTGTCAACCCCACAGTTATGCTATCTTTTTACTTTATTAGGTTGGGGTGGTTTTCAATTCTAGAGAGATGTAGGGCCAGATGTACAAAAATGCAATTTTGCATTTCGTAAATAGCGACTAGAAAATGCAAAATGATATGTATGAAATTACCGATTTCCTAATAGCGATTCCTAGTAGGAATCGCTATTAGGAAATTGCAATTAGGAAGTCCCATGCCATTCGTAATAAAATGGACTGTTTTTGCATTTCCTAAATAGCGATTTCCAATTAGGGAATCGCTATTTAGATAATGCTAAACCAAGGATGGCTATGGGCATAAGGCCTCCCCATAATGCACCCCAAAACTTGTGGTGCACATGTAGAGCACACAAATGCCCTAGGGGCATGTGTGGGCTCCATTGCACTTTAAAAAAAGCATCTTGGGGTGATTTTTTAAATTGCACATGGTTACCATCAACTAAGAGTCGATGGTAATTGCATTTCCTAAATGCTCATTTTGCATTTAGGAAATGCTTTGTACATGTGCTGAGAAATTGCAAATAGGAAATCCCTAATGGCTAGAAATCGCATTTTGTGATTCCTTAAAGACCTTTTTACGTAGAGGAAGGATGTTTTGTATTTATTAACGGGACGATATTGCAATTCAGCTTGTTAAGAAATGCAAAAGGCCTTTGTACATCTGGCCCTACTGTAGTGTTGTACAGATGACGATGGAGTGGTTATGTCCCCCAAGAGTCAGTGCTGTTCTAAAGTTGAGGGTTGAGTGCTGGTCCACTACAGCAGATGTGGTGTCCTAAAAGCTGCGGTTAATATGTAAAAAATAAAAATAAATAAGTGCCGGAGCTCTTGTCAGGAGACAGCTTGCACCAGCCCTTTCTCCTGTTAGCGCCACCTAAAACAGAACCAACTACTAACCATGAAAGTGGGTAGAGGATGTGGCGTAATGGCCAGAGCTGCCAGCTTCCAAGCTGGGGAACCAAGTTCGAGTCTCGCGGTCAGCTCAACATCCTGTGATTGTGGGCAAATCACTTAATCTCCCTGTAATGAATGTGCCCTTAACTGGTGCTCATGAAAAGCACCGGTGTTGATGATTAAGTGCCGATGCTGAGCACCGGAAACCATCAACTCAAATTAAGCGCTGCCTAAAAGCCAAATGAAAGGTGACATTTGTTCTGAATTTTTAAGGTTTTCCAGTGAAGCAGAAGTGAATGATGCTCTCCACTAAGAACTACAAGCATTTCTTCGCAGCTCTCAGAGCTGAAATGTCCACACTCTGCATTATCACCAAGAACTCTTGCATATTGGGCTGGAAATTAGCCCACCTGGCTGGTACTTGGTTTACCTACTTTGAGAGGATGGCAATGAAAGAATAACCATTTCCAATGCAGCTCTGCAAACAAAATTGCAATGAGGCTTGAAGACGGGGCAGTTAGATAAATTATCAGAGGTGAATATGATTTTGCAACCGGAGAGTCACAGTAAAGTCCAAAATTGGCGCTTGCTGTCCCTCTGAGGAGTAAATGCTTAGGATTCCCTGCCAGCCTATGGTATCAGCTTTGCACTTTCATTTAGGTCCTGGTTGGAGGTACAGCACAGGGAACTGGATGTGGTCCCAGCTCAGTCAAACAGCTAGGTTGCATATGCAGAGGCTGCTGTGGAATATTTCAATCCTATGAGCATAGATTGTCCCTCACTCTCTGACTAAGAAGAGAATGCATCGTGTGGGACAAGCACCCAACTGGCGTGAGGTGCCTAGGGCAATGATGAACAACAAAATAAGGACGGGTTTTATTATCGGGCTCAGCCCATTTTATAGTGTCTGGGCACGTTTGTGCAGTGATATTTTATATCTCTGCATGGATTTGATCCATTATAAGCAGGTTTTTTATACTTCCAGACCATTCAATAGCACGCTATGCGACATCAGCATAGCAAGATTTTTTTAAAATTTAGGACCAGTTATCTGAACAATAGTAAAATGACCAAAGAATGGCTCCAAAAGGTGCTGCCGGCAGTCCAGCGCCTTCCCCTTACACCCATCTCAGTGACTTGAACAATCTGTGTTTAGCACAATTTACAAGAGCATTTAAACAGCCTCAATAAAATAAAACTCTTATTTAAAAAGCAGTCAGTCATTTAGTTCGCAAGATCCCTTTGTGGAAAAGGCAATTTTAAAAAGTTAGTTAAAAGAACAATCAGACAATTTGAAATTGGTGTGCGGCGAGCCTCGTAGTTGGCCACAGTGAGGCATGCCAGGGACAACTGGACACCACCTAACCACGCGTTCCTGTACGGTGCACGGCATCAGGGCTTAAGTGGACAGTCTGCATTTTCTCAACAAAACAATAGCTAGGCTCTCCAGTAGCAGGAGGAATATCTCTGGTGCCGCGTACCTGCCGATGTCTGGATAATGAGCCACTGCCAACCCCTTATGACCTTCCCCATTGTGGTTTCCACAATTCAGATACCTTTATGGATCAGGAATTGTAGTCACATTATTTCACAGTCAGGAATACGGCAGTCTTCTCTTTCAGCTTTTCCATTCCTGTTTCCTGGGCTGGTGGTCCATGAGTGAGGCTAAGGCCTAACTAGCTCAGAGGACACTGGCTGGCATGCATTGGTGCAGAGTGTCGACTGTCAGAGTTCGTTCACAAGCATAAAACAGAACTCTTTAAAAAAAAAAAATGTTAAACATTTTTTTTCTTCTAAAAAGTTGTCTCCTAAGGGTCTACTCTAAGAAGGTGGTCGTGGAGAAGATGGAGCGAGTTCAAAGGCTCTGATTGTCAAGAGCCCCCTCACACGTTTTCCAGGAAGACTGAAGGCGCCTTCATGACAGGTTTTCAGGGAGTGCCTCCTGCCTTGTGCTGTTCCATAATCCATGGTGGTGTCAGATTGTGTGGAAGTGGACAACTCTCTCGTGTCCTGCATTGTGATATAAGTCCTCTGCATGACAACAGATGGGTCTACTGTGGGAGCGGCATGTTCCGCTCCGAAGACCGATCCGACAGTGATGGCTCTTATGTCCTGCACTGTTATCTGAATGCCTAAAGTGTGAGTAAGCCGAGGAAGTCCAAGCCCACCTCCATGGGATTCATACTGCCCCTTTAGCCTACACTGGAATCGCTCTTAAGGATCATGCATAGAAGTCTGCATAGGTGTGTGCATATATCCATTGTGTGCTGATGAGCTTCTAGCTCGTTGGTGCTTGCACATCCTCGGTGCATCAGAGGATGTGTGTACTCCGCTACAATGTGATGAGGTAGAGGGATACTACATGCAAGTGCAGGGCATCCACACTCCAAAGAGATCAATCGAGTCCTGCACCTAATGAGGTATAAAGAGCTTCACTTCAGAGCGCTGAGACCATTCAACCTGGTGAATGCTTCAACCTGTAAGGTGAAGGAACCCAAGTTGGAATCCTCAGTCCCTCTCTGTGATAGGTCAAACAAATAGTTTTAATGACTGTTAAGTAACTTGCAAAGCACCTTCTAACCCCATAAATGGCCTCATAGCCTTAGAGACAAGGCACTGAAGCATGGGGTAAAGCAGCTTCTCCTGTTCCCAAACATTTGTTTTAGAGTGTGCGCATAGAGATCTTTTGTAAAGATTCACTACAGTCCACGCATTGAAGAGCTACAATCTTAACTTGGTCGGCCACCTACAGTAGCTAAGAGCTACAGATTTCCTTATGGGGCATTTTGCTGTGCTGATCCTGCATTGAGGATATTTGTAGCAAAAGGGGCAAGTGTTGCACAACATACCAACGCAAACAACAGCAGAAGAACAAACTGCACTTGAAAAAAGCACCAGTGACTTGGGGTCCAAGTTCAGGAAGAAAGTGAGCTCTTCTACGAGTCGTATTCAAACATAGTGTCCCAAAAAACAACACTACAGGTGGGACCTGCACATCTGTCAATGTTTTTATTGGTTGGACTTTGAAAAGTCAAGCTTCGATCAGGAATGTTCCATGTGGCAGATGTGCATTGAAATGTACTAAGTTCCCGATGGGTGGGTCTTCGGGGTTGCCTGTCCCTGAAACTGCCCATCCATCTGTGGTAAGTGCTTTAGTGTAATGCCCAATGTCGCAAATTCTTCAGGCGTAAATGGGCCCATTTTCACTGCTGAGCAAACGATCTCTGTCTTCCAGGTTTCTTGTCCCAAAATCCCGCTTGCGGTAAAGAAAAAACTGAAATAATATCTGATAGTGGTTAAGGCCAATCATAGCTTTGTTCAGATAGGTTCAGACATTCATAAATAGCCTACACAAACAGAAGTGCCTCGGCACAGGCGAATACCCTCAGTTTAAGTGAATTGCGAAGGCAAGCGAGGTCTTACAAGTGATACACTTTGTTCTATCTTAGAACACAAATCCGCTCTATACTAAACTATTCTGAAGTTGATTATAAGTGTGCAGCCAATGTGACGGGCATCAATAGTGTGAACAAATATTATTTTTGACATGTCCCTACGGGGTCATGCGTAAAATATGTGATTTTCAGATTTGAAATTGAAAAGCCAGATGCATTGTGGGCGCTTCTGTAAAAACTGTAGTGTCCTTACGTAAAAGTGTGGCGGTAAGGGTAGGCATCTCTTGCCGACTAAGGAACAGAAAGCATCACCCGCTGCCAGGTCACGGAGAAGCATCTCCAGCTCTCTAGCCTTCTTCAAGTTCTAGAAGAACTCAAGCTTCGTATACCCCTCTGAGAAAACAACCCACCTGATGCAGCGTGACAGACATCCATTCCATTCTTGCACAGGCACGTTGTTGCCTCATGGATGATGCTGCGTAGAGTGGGAGCACAATATCTTTCTAAAATGAGTATCTAGACTATATACAATAAAAAGCACAGGTAGTCTTCCTTCCTTAGCATATTATGTATGAATAATCTCACATAAATACACAAAAGAACGATCACAAAGAAAGCAATGGCAATACATGTATGCTTAGGAATGCCACTAAAGCACTGTTGTGCTGTAGTGTGTCATGCAGCCTGTCCAGTCCATCGCATAGTGCCTTGGGACCACTATTATCGCCTCGCCAGCCTGCAGAGAGAGGTGTTACTGTACCAATCCTTCCCTCAGAGGGTGTGGTTCTTGTCTGCTCAGTGGTGTTGGCACTCGGTGTTCTCACAGGCGTCAGAAGGTGACAGTATAGACTACAGGGTGTTTACTAACAGCTACTATAAGAAGGGCATTGGTGCCTTCTAATCAACACTGCTTTAGGGTTGTGGACATGCAATTTCTCCACCCCCCCCCCCCCCACCATCCGCTGAAGGGTTCAAAGCTGCTCTTAAGTTGCAGACTCTTTTTTTTTTTCCTTTGGCAAACCCAGATGGTTGCTGATATAACCTGCTTGATGATGATGTATGTTATGGTCTTACTAGTCCTCACCAAGCCCCAGATGGAGGGGGGGTTCTGCTGTCTGCGCCATGATTTCTGTGGATTTCAGTCCACGATCTAACCCCTTAAGGTGACCTGGTGCAGCCTTTCGTATTCTGGACCATTGCAGGCCACTCCTCTCCCAGTCATATCTTAGGGACTTCTGCTCTACTTTAGAAAGGATCAAAACATTTAGTGAGGGGTAGTGGACAAGAGACTCCAAAATCAATCCATAATTTGGGCCTTCCTCTCGAACATGATCTTTCTTTGAAAGTACAGCTGTTCAGAATCAAGCTTTTGTTTTTTATCTCAAAATGTTAAAGGAATATTGCCTTTTAGTGAGCCTCACATTCACTCACATTGCCCTAGTCAAGACGTCATTGAATTTACTTGGCTATAGCAGTAGCAATTACATAGCCGCAAGGGAAAAGACTTTCAGCCTTTCGAATGACTGTAGCTGGTCTGAAACACAGCCAGCAAACTGCCATTAGACTCAGAAAATCAGTTCCACTATGTGCCTCTGCTGGCATCCAGTTAGGAAAATAGTCAAGTTCTAGACCTTGACAACCATCTTCATGGCCATTTACCACTGTGCACAAGACATCTCGTCTCCAAAGTTCAATCGGTACAAGCCTCATCACTTGGCTTGCCTTCTACTACCCTGCACCAGAACAATGAATATGGGAGGCAAAATGTTCTGTGTGGCACCAACAAAACTTTGGTATAAGCTTCCCAACCATCAACATGATGAATCTAAACACTCGCGGTTTAAAGAAGTCCTTAAAACCAAACTTTTCACACAGTAGCAATGAACACTTCGAGGATTAATGTTTTGTTATACAAACTACATTCTCTCAGTGCAGAGAAGCCTCAGTCGTTGTGCACTTAAGTAGAACACTACATTATTTCAACACTGTGTTCATTATTGGTTCTTCTTCAGCTACTATCAATTCTTGCCTTGATAAAGTGTTTGTGCATGAAGAGCGTTCTTTATTCCATGCGTGGACAGGACAGCAAGGCGCTTTATCATCCTGTCTTTTGGCTGATGCGCGGGCTCTCCGCCATTAGTCAAATTTTAACTCATCTGCTCTGTGCATCTCCCTACTTCATTTTGGCAACAAATGTTCCGCCTGGAGAGCTCACTGATTTTATGTGCACTTCTCCCACGGTGGCTGCCATGACTTAGCACAGGTCTGTTTACATTGCCCAAGCTGTTCGCTGTAAGGGTCATCTTTAGCAATGACCAGCCTCTCTGCAGTCCTGGCCAGCATCTTTCTAACACCGTCCACCTAGGCCATACATCACCTTCACCGGAAGCAAAGCTCCAATGCAAACAAAAGTAGTCAGTGATGGTGCTGCGTTGGCAGTAGCAAACCAAAAGCTGCTGCTCAACATGCAGCACACTCTGCTATCGTGAGACAACCAGCTTATGTAAGACATGTGCAGCCATTTTGGTACACATATCAAACAAATTTTTCCGCACTCTTTTTAGGTCTTGCCTGGCGTTGCAGCGCGCATGCGCTGCTCGCTCTGCGAGGGCTTCTTGGAATCGATACGGTTTCAGAAGGTGACTTTAAGCCACGCCCTTCTTTTCAATTGGCTTGCGTCAGCGTTTATGTTAAACGCTGGCGCGTGATTGGCAATTGTGCTTTTTGGTTACCACCATGTCCGATTTTAGGACGGCCCATTTGGACAGGCCGACGCCATCTTTGTTTCTGTGACGTAGGAAGGGTGTGCTCCTAGTTTACTGGCTTCTAGCATCGCAACGTAGTGATCGGCACCAAAGGTAGGCGTTTGTGCAGTGTGCGTTCAATGTGCTTTTAAACGTACAATTTTAGCCAATCGCAAGGGATTTCAGACCGCCCCAGCGCGCCTGAAGCGTTCTGGCTCGGTGTCTTCAAAAGGGCCCTATTTTCATTTGATGTCTCGCTCTCAAGTGTTCTGAAAATTAATTGCATTTAATTCTTTCGTTCAGCTCAGTTCATCTTTGAAAACTGTCATGTGCCGTATAGTTTGTCCGTTTCCTTTGGGGCCCCTGCATTTTATTTGGTAGATCCGTCGAGACTTGCCCTGCTGTGCTTTCCTGACAGCTGCGTGGAAACATATGCCTCAGTCGCACAAATGTGCACGCTGACTGAATTGGACGCAGCTGGAATGTTCAGGTTCAACGGTTTCATTTTGAAATCTGGAACTTTGGTATAGTGCTTACAAGAACTTACGTCTTCGGGGGCCGCTACTCACTTCTCGCTGCCGACCCCCCACACCCCTTCCCCCTTTCAATTAGACCCACGAACAGGAGCACAACGTGGTGCGTCGAGCGGCTACTCAGGGACGACCTCTCACAGTCTTCGACACTGTTAATATGAAATGTGTGGAGATGGCTGTGAGCGGCCAGTGTTTGTTGATATCTGAGACTGGGAGGGAAAAGCTTCAGCGCGGGAGGAGTCTTTACAAACACGGTTTTATTTTCGCCATGCTATTTAGGAACGTGATACGATGTAGTGAACCGGTGTTTTAACCATCCAAGCTCCTATCTCCCCATCTGTCCATGCCCCCTGGTAGTTCCTGCATTTGACAAACCAGTTAATCCCCCTGGGCTTTAAAAAACAAGCATTTGCAATGCAATAGGTCTCGCATTTACGCGAGTTTAAGTTATTGGCATTGCAAATAACAATGCCTTTTATTTATGTTTTAAAAACGGAAACAAAAATAAAAGGCATTGTCATTTGCAATGTCAATAGCTCAAACTCACGTAAAGGCGCGCCCTATTGTATTGCAAATGCTTGTTTACCTTGTTGTCAAGTCATTGCGCGTTACAGTTATCACTTGTGCACCAAACTATAGAGATATATTTTCTGTACCCTTGTATAGAACAAAGGAGACAATTCTTTAATAAGGTGCACATTTATTAAAGTCTTTAAGTAATTTTAAAATGTTAGCCTCAGACCAATTTAGATAACTATATCTGAGCTTTAGCACTGCCATTATCTGGGTCTGAAGTTCACACTGAGTGGCTGTGCCAAGTATCATTAAAGAATAACTTTTCTTCTAATTTTCATTAGACAATATTTTTCTGCAACTACTTTAGTGTTTTCTTCCATCGGAGTACATCAAATTGGCTTCAAGCATGCAGCACAGAAATTAGCTGCCACGTTTCTGAATGAACCAGGTCAGCCATGCATGCGATGGGAGAAATGTTGAGATGATTTAAACATTATATGTTGGCCTTCT
>CAWUFW010008316.1:100000-352500 GCA_963921515.1 Calotriton arnoldi
GCAGTTCGGGCTGTAGCCGTGTCTAAATTTTCCTATGGAAATTAACATGGAGAAAAAGCGTTTTGGGACCCCTCCTTTTTCTCGGCCCCCGCTTGACGAATCACCCCGAAACTTTCAACACAGCAGCTGAAGTGATTGGCTTATTAGTTTTGAAACTTTTGCGTGGATTCGTCAAACGACGCCAAAGATATTGTCAAAGATATTTTCCTATAAAAACAAGGTCCTAACTATAACTACCTACTGGCGACTGCCAGTAGGAGAGATATATATATTATATATAATATATATATATATATATATATATATATATATTTAAACATTTATAAAGCGCCTGGTTACGCCACCGGCGTGTACCTGCGCTGTGCGGACTCGCGAGTAGGAGACGATCTGGAATCGCCCCAGAGTTACATACAGACACATTCCTGCCGCATTCATTCACTTTAGGATGCAGAGGAGAATAGCCATGTTTTTAGATTTTTCCTAAATTTTGATTCGCACGGTTCCATTCTTAGGGTTTCCGGGAGCCCGTTCTAAGATTTTGCCGCAAGATATCTGAAGGACCGTGCCCCCATTCTTGTGCTCTGTATTCTTGGAACCTTCACAAGCGCCCTTCCTTCCGATCGCAAATTGCGGCCTGGAATATATTGTGTTATTAAAGGGTGCAGGTATCGCGGACCTTTTTTTGCAAGAATTTTATGGCAGTAACACATTGACTTGAATCGGACTCTTTTCTCCACTGGCAACCAATGCAAGTCTTCCAGGGCCTTCTTTGTAGAAGCTCTTCTGGGGAGACTCAATACCAACCGGGCTGTCGCGTTTTGCACCACCTGCAATTTGGCTAGTCCCTTTTTTGGCGCTCCCAGATACAGTACGTTCCCATAATCCAATTGGGAAGTCACCAGGGCGTGCACTATGGTTTTCCTTGCATTGGGTGGGAGTAGGTCCAGAATTTTTCTCAAAATTTTCAAAGTGCCAAAACACTTACCCACTACTTTCCGTATTTGGGCATCGAAAGACAGTTTAGGGTCAAACCAGACTCCCAAATTTTTTACTTCCATTTTGGGAGTCGGTACTTGGCCCAATGTTTCCGGCCACCATGCAGAGGACCATATATTCGGTGCTTTGCCCCCTATCATTACCTCTGTTTTATTCCCGTTCAACTTCAGGCAATGATTGGACATCCATTTTGCTACCCCTTCTAAGCACCTAGTAAAATTGAGCGCTGTCTGTTTGTTGTTTCCCGATAATGTCACAATCAGCTGAGTATCATCAGCGTACGATACAATGGTAACCTGATGTTTTTCCACTAGCTCTACCAGTGGTCCCACATATAGATTGAATAGTGTGGGACTCAAAATTGATCCCTGTGGTACTCCCTGGGGCAATAAGATATTCTTAGATACTTGCGATTGCTGTAAGACTTGAAAACTACGTGACGATAGGAAAGATGCCATCCAGCGTAGTGCAATACCTTCTACACCACATTCCTCTAGTCTGTGCAAGAGCAGCCCATGGGTTTGCCCAGCTGGCAGGGACGCACTCCGGAACCAGTAATGCCATACAGACTTCGCAGCCCATGAAATGCAGCCTGACGAGTTTCAAACAATCTTCCTCAGAGGCTGTTCTCATGTGTTCATTGGCTCAGGCGCCACACCTTTATTTCAAATTTGCAGGCTTCTGATAGGCTCCCGCTCCAATGAGCAATTCAGCAGTCTCCCACAGATTTGTGGTACTTGTAGTGTGGCGCTAATTTTCCCTGGATGGGTGCCAAGTTCACACGATCACTGATTCATACCCTGTATGGGTCCATGCACTTTGAAGTCTCATTCCGGCACTGCTTCCTTCGTTGCAGACTGGACACAATTTCCAGCCCACCGACCCGCTTACACTCTCGCAGTGGTGCGTCCCCCGCGGCAGGGCCTGCCGCGTGTAAATGAAAGCTCCAAGGTTTGCCCAGCTGGCAGGGACGCACTCCGGAACCAGTAATGCCATACAGACTTCGCAGACCATGAATTGCAGCCTGACGCGTTTCAAACAATTTTCCTCTGAGGCTGTTCTCATGTGTTCATTGTTTCAGGCGCCACACCTTTATTTCAAATTTGCTGCCTTCTGATAGGCTCCCGCTCCAATGAGCAATTCAGCAGTCTCCCACAGATTTGTGGTACTTGTAGTGTGGCGCTAATTTTCCCTGGATGGGTGCCAAGTTCACACGATCACTGATTCATACCCTGTATGGGTTCTATGCACTTTGAAGTCTCTCATTCCGGCACTGCTTCCTTCGTTGCAGACTGAAATTTGAAATAAAGGTGTGGCGCCTGAGCCAATGAACACATGAGAACAGCCTCTGAGGAAGATTGTTTGAAACGCGTCAGGCTGCAATTCATGGGCTGCGACGTCTGTATGGCATTACTGGTTCCCGGAGTGCGTCCCTGCCAGCTGGGCAAACCTTGGAGAATATATATATATTCATTATTTTATACAGACTAAAAAGTAATTAAGGGGTAGTTTTTGTATATCGGTTTTAGATATTTTAGGACATTGATAGTGTTTTAAAAGTGTTTTTCTTTATTGAGTATATGAAATAAGTTCTTTTTAATGATGAAGACTAATATACTGTGAAGTACTTGCACTTTAAAATTTTGGAATATATAATGACATTTTCATTATATATTTTTTATACGGTTTTTATAAGTATATGAAATATGTATAATAATATACTGTGAAGCACTTGCACTTTCAGTGATTATTTTGCACTAAGCACTTGCACTTTAATAGTTGAAGATTTTTACGATATATGTAATCAAAAAATAATCTTTTTCACTCCCCATTGGCTTTGAAACTGTTGAAATATATTTAGAACATATATTCTGAGGAATTAGAGGTTGTTAATAACAGAAACATGGTTCAGCTAGAATTGGATGTTCATTTGTATATTCTCTGAGATACTGATATGTGAAATTTGACCAGGTATCTGGATTATAATTGCAAGGGACTGGAGTCTCTGCTAGATATAAAAATCCAGGAAGGCAAAGCACAAGTATTATTTGAACAACCAATATGGTAATTCCATGCTGCTAAAAGCAGTAATAACTGTAACAAATGGAACTATCTTTGTAATTTGTTTTTGTGTGCACCTTGCATGTTCTAATATGGCCGCCGTTGTAACAGAAACAAAGCGTGCTGGCTAATGTTCCTTAATCCTTGTAGTCCCTCCTCAATGTTCTTTCTTTTTGAAAGTGAGTATTTTAAGGAAAAAATGATGGCGCTCAGACATCGTGAGCAAGGCAGCTGAGACTGCTGAAATGCGTTGATGTTTGTCATTTTAATAAAAACCGAGTGACCTAACCCGTCTGGGAGTGCTGGACGATTATTTCCTGAGAGGAAGGAATATCTTATTTTGAATATATATATATATATATATATAAATCCACGTCGAGGCTCAATTTTCGGCATCCGGCGCTCTCATGACGGTGCGTTGTGGAGACGGCGGAGCCCAGCCGTTATGAATTTCCCAACAGTATTCCTTTACAGAACGATTCCACACGCACTCACTGGCAATTGCTGTAAACTTTCTTGATTTTATTTAAGGCAGCAAATTTTATCCGACAATTACAACCCAACGCGTTTCAGTCTGCCCTCAGACCTTTCTCACGGGTAGCCAATGCTAGTGTCAAGACTTGTATTTAAATTAACCCATGATGTTACATCACATCCTGGTTTGACAACGCTTGGCATTTTGGGAGTTGTAGTGCATAAAGGCCTTGGCCATTATATAAATAACATTACAAATACATTACAATTATAAAAAATAGTGAAATCATTTGTGTTATGTGACAATGAAAAACTCACTTTTATACTCGTAAATCATATCCTTAATTATCATTTTTTGATTTTTTGGTGTTAAATCGGACATCACATTCATTGTTACAAGAGAAAGCCTTTTTTATGCTCTCAATTCGTATTCTTAGATATCATAGTTCTATTTTGATCAGTCACCACATTCATTATTCCTAATGGATTTTACAAACGTTTGTAACTACTAGCTTCAAAAGGTTTGAAAGATTTAGGTCATGCCCTCTAGTGGGCCTCGTGTCCATATTTTAAAGGTACTCTACGGTAACAACCCTTTTACAACAATACCTCCAATCAGACACGAGTCATACCCTCTCATGGGATCCTTTACAGACCTGGCTAGCGAATTTCCACTCTTGTAACCAATAAAGTTAATAAAATTAAGATGAGCTATTTTCAAAAAATGAGCCTTTGCTATCTTATTTTCTTGAATTTTCGCCTCTTTCTATCCATACATGAGTTGATGATATCTTTAAATAGAAATTTAAGGGTATAGAGCAATGTTTTTAAATCACCATCACTTGCAACACTGAGCAAAGGCTCATTTTTTGAAAATAGCTCATCTTAATTTTATTAACTTTATTGGTTACAAGAGTGGAAATTCGCTAGCCAGCTAGAGGGCATGACCTAAATCTTTCAAACCTTTTGAAGCTAGTAGTTACAAACGTTTGTAAAATCCATTAGGAATAATGAATGTGGTGACTGATCAAAATAGAACTATGATATCTAAGAATACGAATTGAGAGCATAAAAAAGGCTTTCTCTTGTAACAATGAATGTGATGTCCGATTTAACACCAAAAAATCAAAAAATGATAATTAAGGATATGATTTACGAGTATAAAAGTGAGTTTTTTTCATTGTCACATAACACAAATGATTTCACTATTTTTTATAATTGGACTGTATTAGTAATGTTATTTATATAATGGCCAAGGCCTTTATGCACTACAACACCCAAAATGCCAAGCGTTGTCAAACCAGGATGTGATGTAACATCATGGGTTAATTTAAATACAAGTCTTGACACTAGCATTGGCTACCCGTGAGAAAGGTCTGAGGGCAGACTGAAACGCGTTGGGTTGTAATTGTCGGATAAAATTTGCTGCCTTAAATAAAATCAAGAAAGTTTACAGCAATTGCCAGTGAGTGCGTGTGGAATCGTTCTGTAAAGGAATACTGTTGGGAAAAATATATATATATATGCGTTTCGGAGCGTCCTGCTCCTTGCTCACCAATAAAGTTTTATATATATTTACTAAATATGTAGAAATTGTACCCCGTATAGTGTAGTAATTTACCAATTACAAGTTCTTCGTTCAAATCCTGCCTTTCGATCTCAGCTGGATCCCACATACCATACGGTTTTATGTAAAGCATCTTTTGTCTGATAATGGTCTCTGTGAAGTATTTCACTGCTACTTGGAGCTATATCCCACTAATATCGCAACATTTTCCTGTGCTGTTACATAAAACATTGTTTCACGCAGGCTGGAGAAGTGCACTCTGAATTTAGGGGCCAGGAGCCCATGATCTTATTGACGCGCTATGTCTGCAGAATGATAACATGGTTGGGGTCCTTTCTCCTCCAGATACTTATCCACTGGGCTTGGCCTGCACCCAGAAGCCGTAAACACGCCAGGCCACCACAGTCCTTGATTCAATGACCAAGACTGAATTCTCTTCTGAAAGGATACAAAGAGGTCCAGACAAACTACCCCCAGGCTGCCTATGAGCCAAGGCAGGTGATGTAGCATGTAGCTGCCTTCAGCCTGGTCCTCTTCAGGGTTCTTCACTAGCACACTCAATCCATAAGTCATGTTTCCCAGGATCGCCATCACAAAGAGAGAGAGGGCCACACCCTCTGTAGACTTTCTTCTAAACTGCAGAAAATACACATATTAAACACATTATTTCATCGTTGGGTAGGAGGTGTAACATTTCAGTTATTCTGCTAATCCTAAGGGCAGGTGTTTCCCCAACTCACTCCTGAAACTATTAAATGCACTGGAAGCATGTGGTACCCTGTCCCTTCCCCAGGAATAGGCTCACATTTACAACACTGGCGCTCCTAGGAGCAAGTTTGTGAGACCCCCCATCCTCGGTACCGATGGAAAAGCTGAAACCGATAGGAGGACAAAACATGAGCAGAGTGGTCCGGCTTACCTGAATTTGGTTGCTAGCTTATTAGAGTGACTCGACACAGGCTAGCCAAGGCAAAAGTGGAACAATTGTGGCATAATGCTGCAAATTGTGATACAATTATCCTAATAATTGGCTCAGCATCCACTGATTTACACACAGTTCAAAAATCTGTGTATGGCATTTAACATATGGCATTTGTCGTCATTTTTGCATTTTACTTTCTTTCATTTCATTTTAACCTGGATGCCGCATGGCTTCCAAACACTGAAAGCAGGTTATACACACAGTTCTCAACAGCAGGAGCTTAACTCACTTATCGAATTTTAGCACAGACTCAATTTCAAGTTCAGTGTGCGTTAAATGGATGTGGGCGGATGACAATGGTCTGTGGTGTGGTAGGTAGGTAGAAGAGTGCGTTTGTGGGGAATGTTTGTGTTTTTTGAGTGTGAGTGCCTCAGGGGTGTGTGTATTTGAAGTGTGTTTTTATATCTGGACTCTAGTTTGGTTGTGTGCGTTTGAAGTGTGTGCGTGGTGCGTGTGCATATATTGCTTGTTGTTCATGTCTAGGAAGATCTGGAAAATGTCTGTCCAGGAAGACATGGATAATGTAGACAGTGTGGGTCACTGGACATTGTTCCACTCATTCTGCTGTTGACCTTTTATGCTTTGCAGCTAACAAACACCATAAAGCCTTAACCACAGTCTGCAAACCAATAGTGCCGGCCCAAGAGATTTTGCTGTCTTAAATAAAAAAGTCCAGATATGCATGTTACACCTCTCCCTTCTCAAAACAGACATACCTGAGCAAATCAGCACATTATTCATGATATGTCAAAGCACTCTACACGTAAATATATGTCTGCAGGCATTCCACTGCCCGTGGGTATACCCTGCTGGCAATAATGAAACTCAAATTAATGAATGAAGAGATTGCTTTAAGAAGCAATGCATCTTAAGGTTATCATTTATATTTTAAACTCTTTGTTGTCAGGGACTGGTAAAAACATGTGCGAGACAGTAATAGAGATCTGTGACCTATCACAAATTTAAATTCAGAGGTCATGGTCACATAATCCTTCCTGCAGATCCTCACCTTATGAATGATCCTTCCAGGTTTCAGACTGGTCTGGAAAGTTTTCCACCAGCAGTAGCTTGACAGCACCACCAGGTGGCACCATGTGGCTCCAACCACAACTTTACCTCCAGACATACGGTCCCCGGAGTGTATGAGGCGCCAACTGGTGCTTTGGCATCAGTTCCTTAGAGCCCCATTGAAGCTTGAGGGAGGAACGAGAGAGCAAGGAGTGACAAATTCTGAATGTAATATGTTTGCATACCGTGAAGTCTTTTGTAGTCACTGCAGTAACTCATCAAGGGAGGAGGGCGGATGATGAGGAATCTGTCGGAAGACCATGTATCCTCCAGAAACATAATTTTTGAAGGTAAGAAACTTAGACTTCTTATGGGCACATCTTCTAGCAGATTCCTCACCTTATGAATGAGTCCCAAATCAATACCTCCGATAGAAGTGGGATGGAGTAGTGCCAGCTAGCCAAGTAGTTATGTAATACAGCTCGGGCAAAGGTACATGTCACTGCATGTGCGAGACATGAGACCATAGTGCTTGGCAAAAGTATGTATATATAACCATGCAGCTACCCAGCACTTATGGAAAATCAGGACACCTCTATAGAGAATCATGGGAGCAGCCACGGCACTAACATATTGGGCACGAAAGCCTACTGGAGGGGTTTTCTTGGAAAGCTCATAACAGATCTTAATACAGAAGATGACTGTGCGAAATAGTGCAGTTGGTCCACGCCTTGCCCTTCTTAGCTCCAGCAAAGCCCACAAAAGAGAAGATCATCAACTCAGTTCTGAGGAGTGCAGTTGATGTAGTATGACACCACTCATTTGGGGTTAAGTCTATGCTGTCACTCTTCCTATATGGTTGGATGAGGAGGAGTGAAGAAAGAGCTAAGCCAAATGAAACGTGGAAACTACCTTGGGTGAGAAGGATAGTCCTGTACAAAGAACCAACTTATTGGAGTTGAAAACTGAAAAAGTTGACATACTGAAAGGGCCTGAAGTTCTCAGATTCTTCTTGCTGAAGTTAATGTCAGCAATAAAACGGGCTTCAGGGTAAGAAAGTAAACAGGGCAACTATGCACTGGCTTTAATGGAATGTCATCAAGAAAATCAAAGCGAGATTCAAACCCACTAAAGAACAATAAACTGAGTGGGAGGGCGCAAGCAAATCAAACCTTTCAGAAAAAAGTGTGATTAGTGGCGACCTCAACTGGGATAGTTAATCAAGAAGACACATGAAAGAAGAGACAGTTGCTAGATAGGGCTTAACTTAAACATCCCAAGACCCTGCTGTGCAAGGGTCAACACAAATTGCAAGACATTGGAAAGGCACAATTTAAAGTGGTTGATGTGTTCCAACTTGCACCACAGAACAACGTTATCCCAGTGACCTGTGTAGACAGGTTTGCTAGCCAGTTTCCTGGAAACTAAAATCACATCAGCAGCATCACCAGTAACAACTTCACCAGAAATGTATGTATTTGTTATTTCTATAGCGCAAACCTAGCCAAAAAAAAGTGAAGCGCGGCAACAGATCAAAGACCAGCATAGAGTTTACAAGCAAGAGGAGATGGAGCTGGGTTGAGGATGCTCAATGCATTGTGGTATAGTGTTCCTTAAAAAGGTGAGACTTCAGCTCTTCCCTAAATAGGAGCGGCATTGGAGCGGTCCTGATGGATACAAGCTGTTGTTCCATATCCTAGGTGCATATATAGTAAAGACGTGCTGTTTTGTTTTTTAGGTGGAAGCCTAGCAGACAGCACAGCTGTCTGGTTTGCTAAATACATCTTGGGGACATTCAGAAAGCTGAACTGGGAATGCATTCCGCTCATTGCTTACCATTGGCTATGTGGTTTGTAACTCACATTTTCTGGCTTTCTATTTGCTGGCTTTATTTGCTTTAGGCTATCCAGCTTGAGTTCGTCCCTACCGTTGCCCAAACTCTGTTTTTACTGTATTCTTCCACGAACTCGTTTTCTGTAAACAGGCCTTCAAATCATGTTCTTATCTTGTCACATTTGCTGGGCATTCAAAGACAGGTCAAATGTCAAGCTCTCTTTCGAGGGAGCTTGGTGTTTACTTTTCTTTCTCGGACTTCAAAGTGAGAGAATTTATGTGACAATCCTGCTGAGTATCCATGTAAGAGGAGAGGGTGTAGGATGTTTTTATTTCTAACACAACAAAAAAAACAAGCATTGACATAGCCAATAGGTCTCGCCTTTGGGACCTTATAAGTGTTTAGCTATGCAGCACATTATCCTGGGTGCTGTACTGCCAGGGATTGAATAGATATACAACTACTACACACTGGGTAATGCAATCTTATTCTAGGTTTTTACTACAAAAATAGTGCATAGGTACATTAATTGTGGGGTGAGTGGATCAGCCAAAATGTTAGTTAGCAACTGCACCCATAGGCTTGCATGTGTGTGGTGGGGACAGCATCTTTTGCAAAAAGGCATGCATGTTTGAGAGTCAGAAGTAGGGGGGAGGGGTGAATGGAGAGACTGTGCAAGAGCTCAGCAGCATGTGACCGTGCAGTATAAAAGGTGTCTTTGGTCTGAATGCACAGATTTGTAGTAAAAGACTGCTGTAGGAGTGGAACCCCCACACAGGCGCATCATCAACCCCACACTTTAGCTGCTCGATGGGGAGAAGGGGTGTACCACTGGGAAGTGTGTGTAAAATACAACTTTTAAAATGCTCTTTGTCTCTCTTCTGGTGGAGACCCTGGTCTCTAAAAAGTAGGTCCTTAATACCACTGCAAGGTCATTTTTAGGTCTCGCCTAGCGACGCAGCGCATGCGCTGCTCGCTTGCGAAATCTATTGTCGTCGATTTTTCTCTCAAACGGGGACAGGAGATGTGCACGCGCCCGGACAGGCGATGTGCACGTGTACGGCTCGCCGGCGTTTCAGCAGAACGCGCGCATGGCTCGCTTTCACTTTCTTCTACAAGCAATGACAAAGGCAAAACGTTGAAGTCTCTCCCAGCTGCCTGTTGCCATAATTCACATGGGGAGGAGCTATGCCAAGGCCTGTTTCTTGTATGTTCTTTACCAAGTGGTCAACACTCGTCATAGCTTCCATGCAAGTTATATGAGGTCTAAGAGGGTTTTGGAGTTTATTTTTGGTCAGTGATGCATTTGAAGAAGTAATTTGCCAGTGGTGCCTTGTTGGGCCTGCAGACCCGCGCCTGGTTAAGGGAGCGCTGTTGCAAGTGAGCAGGGTGCTAGTAAGGGGTGCGTGAGCCGATGGCTGTCTTTATATAGCATCTGCAGCACTTTATGAAGTCTCAACGTCTCTTGCTGTCATGCTTG
Organism: Calotriton arnoldi; assembly: GCA_963921515.1. Taxonomy (NCBI): domain Eukaryota; kingdom Metazoa; phylum Chordata; class Amphibia; order Caudata; family Salamandridae; genus Calotriton; species Calotriton arnoldi. Next base: position 110,403 of record CAWUFW010008316.1, read on the forward strand.
GGTGGTTTTGTGAGCGGATCCCCCCCTGCTGTTCCATCTCTTAGGATTCTAGGGTTTTGAAAGTCTGGACTGAGAGGGTTTAAATGACAGCTTGGAGCTGTCAGTCTCGCGGCCCGCCGAAAGTGTCGTGAAGACGTCCCTCTGCGCGATGGAATGACAGCGCGGAGGCACCTGCATGCGAGATGAAGCTACCCGTCGCATCTTCTGGCGGTAGCTTGCCTCCTTTGGAGGGCTGGTGGGCTTGAGACCACATCCCAGAGCTGACAGCAGCTCAGGAGTTAGCACTTTGCTGCACGAGACAGTGTATGGATCGGACTAAACCTGGGTGAAGTGAAGCCTTGCTGCACCCGTTGTTCTACTACAGTGGGTGATATGACTTCGGCCATAGAATATTAAAAGGGTGGTTATATGGTTCTGTAAGCCCTTTGCTTCAACCAACCAATTAGGCTCTGTGCAACCCAGTCTCTCGCCGCCTCTCCCTCCGCCACATAACAGGTTCTCTGTTACCAATGTAAGAGTAAATAACATTACTGCTGTCACCTATTGTAACACTACTCTATTATTAACAGCACCTACTCAGCCTTCTTTCTCTCCGTCCGCAGGCCGGTGCACAGTTGCTGCTGTTACCCTGTGTAATAGTACTCGGTGTACCGGCCTGCAGGAGGAGAGAAGGCCAAGTAAGTGCTGTAAATAACAGTTGCTGGTGATACCCGGTGTAACAGTACTCTGTCGTGACCTGCTAAAAGAAAGAAGGCCGAGTACGTGCTGGAAGTAACAGTTGCTTCTGTTACCCTGTGTAACAGTACTCGTGAATAGGCCTGCAGGAGGAGAGAAAGCCGAGTATGTGCCGTAGATACCCGGTGTAACAGTAGTCTGTACTGACCTGTTAAAAGAAAGAAGGCCGAGTACGTGTTGTAAGTAACAGTTGCTTCTGTTACCCTGTGTAATAGTACTCGGTGTACCGGCCTGCAGGAGGAGAGAAGGCCGAGTAAGTGCTGTAAATAACATTACTGCTGTCACCTTTTGTAACAGTACTCGGTTATTAACAGCACTTCCCCTTCTCGCCGTCCTCAGGCCGGTGCACAGTGGCTGCTGTTACCCTGTGTAACAGTACTCGATGTACCGCCTGCAGGAGGAGAGAAGGCGAAGATGGCCTTTTTGATGGATTTAAAGTAATGCCCTGGGCGGTATCATGAGCCAGTTTTCCGCGCTGCGCAGGACGGGTCTGAGCATTTCTTTTATGCGCTTTCAAGGTATACATTAACTTGAAGTGTGTAGGTCACTTTGCTGATAGCAGAGTTCGGAAGCACAAAGCGGCAATTGCTGCCCGGTGTCCGAGGTCTGCTGTGTGCAGCCCCTGCTGTAACTTGGAGATGTTTGTCAAGTATGCACTTACGTCGCGAAAGGAAACGCACAGACCCTTTTATGCGCTGTGCCGCGCACAAACCGTCGAAGTGCCCCTTGAGTTCACCACCAGTTCCGGCAGCGAGCATTCATCTCACTGAGCCATCCTGCTGGTTAGAGTTGTTTTCATCTGTTCTTTTGGAGAAGCTGCGCTACACGCCGTGACGTCAGACCAGGATTCCGGAAGTTCCTGTTTTCCCAAGGCTGGTGGATACTTGGAGGAAGCCGTGCTTATGTTACTTATTTGAGTGGAAAGAAAGATATACTTATCAGCGGGTGTAGGAGCTGACCTCTGCCCAGGACAGTTAGCAGCAAGCAGACTAGCCGTAGCGGGTAAATACACTAGTAACTTCTATTTTTATAGCGCTAAGAACAGACGTGTGGGATGAAGCACTATACGGAAACATCATTTAACTTTTATTGTTGTTGTTATGACGTGTTCCGCTCCCTTTACCCTCATTCCACTGTCTGTGTGTTCTTGAACAATAAATGCTGTCAGCCTGTCAATGTACGTTAACAGGCTGTAAACAGATATTGGCTCAGGTGTAACCCCTTTGTTTATGTTTACACACAAGAACAATTTTGCGTTCCAAGTTAACATGAAAGTACCACGTTTTATTTCATGCGGACTGCTGTGCAAATATTAAAGTCCAAATAAGCTCATACCGAGAGAAAGGAATAGCGCAGCGCATCTCCAAGGGCATTCCCTCCAAATAAATTGTTAATTGACTGCGTGACGTGCGGACCTACACATGGTACGTCAGCATTAGAAAGTTCTTAGCTGCTGCAGAATTTGAGCTTTTAAAACAGTTTAGCGCTAAATGCGTTTCTGAAGTGTGACTTTGGGGACTGGGCTGCAAAGGCAGAGAGAACAAGAAGATGGTTTTTAGGTTGAGCATGTTGGCATTGCAAATGCTAATGCTTGTTTTTTGGTTAAAAAATATCCGAACCAGTAGCATAACTAAAAAAAATAATTCCACTTAGCAAGGAAAGGGCGCAGTATCACAGGCTGTTACTAGGTGTCCCTGTGGAGTTGTAAAGGGCCATTTATTAGCCACATAAGGTACTGCACCCTTAATGCAATTATAAAAAGAAATATTGCAGTTCAGCATACGTTTCCATTTATTTTTTTGGAAGTGAGATTTTGTTAGCTTGCGTTTAACAAATACACCATTGTTGTTTATTTTAAATGGTATTTTTAAAACGCAAGCTAGCAAAAACCTCACTTAAAAAAAAAAATGGAAACATATGCTCAGCTGCAATTTTTCTCTTTATAATTGCATTAATGGTGCAGTATCTTATGTGGCTAATAGAGTTCCCTTTACAACTCCACAGGGACACCTAGTAACAGCCTGTGGTACTGCAGCCTTTCCGTGCTTTGTGGAATATGTTTCAGTACCAATGCTACTGTTAATCAAAAAAAAAAAATAACAAACATTATCATTTGCAATGCCAATAGCTCAAAGTTTATCAATGCGAGACCTATTGCATTGCAAATGCTTGTTATGATGAAGCGATGGGTAGAGGGAACAAATGAAACAATCTATCATTAAAGAAAATAAGGATGGAAAGGAGGATGAATGTATGAAGAGCAGGATGGAAGGATGATGGGTGAATTGATGGATGTGTGGGTCTACGGATGGATGGATTGTTGGTTGGACGGAGAGGGATGGATGGGTGAAGTGAAGGAACGATGGATACGGAAAGGACGGAATGATAGATGTGTAAAATTGTTGAGGAAGGGCACCCTTTTTTTTAAAATTGAGATGGGGAGGGATGGAGAGACCGGGATAGAGGGACACCGTGAGATACTGGTTGAGACATGCACAATGAGGAGAGGGATAAATAAGGCAGTCAGCAGGACTGTCAAAGGTACAGATTCAGAGGGGAAAAGCTTATGAGCAGTCTGCAGGTCAGAGGCTCCGACCAGTCCTTGCTCTCTCTCATCGCAGGCGTCATGTGCCGTTTGGTGTAGTTAATGACGTCACACTGTCAAGAAAAATGCAGGCCAGAAGTCGCCAGAGCTGACCACCAGCTCGCTCCCCGAGCCATAGTTTGGAAACCCCTCAATGAGGGTTTTGGGCCTACAGCAAACCAGCATAAAGAGGGGCAGCAAAATAAAGAAGTCCACTTCAGACAAACATAATGCCGGAAGATGGACAGGCTCGTGAAGCTTAAAAACAAAGGAGACAAATCTAACTAAGACCATAGACTAGCCTTCTTCTTGAACTTGCATTAAACAAGAATGTTATGAAAATACAGACCTCTTCGCTGTCACCATTTCTATTTGCCCTAGCTATGGAACCCTTGGCAGCATGGGTACGAGTGGACACGCAGGTGACGGGCTTGGAGTGGGCACATGGTCTGTCCGACTGCATTGCTCTATATGCGGACGATGTCCTCTTCTTTCTGACTGACGTTAATAGGACCGGCCCTAGATTGCTCCGGATTATGGAGATCTTTGGAGAGACCTCTGGGCTCTATATAAACCCTGGTAAGTCCACCCTTTGGATTCTTGGCCTTCAGCGCGCCCTCGGTCCCTGGGCCTCTGTGATACAGACTACCACGCTTGGGATGAAATATCTGGGGGTCTTTTTGTCATCCTCGGCCGAGACTTCATGGGAGCGCAACATCCAAGCAATATGGACGCGGGTGCGGGAGGAACTGAAAACCTGGTCCCATATGCCCCTTTCCCTACCGGGCCGCTCGGCTATTTTCAAGATGGTCTCCCTGCCACGCCTATTATATCAACTGCAAAACTATCCTTTTCGCATCCCTCGTGGTTCCGTCAGGTCAACTCGGCGCTGGGGCTATTCCTGTGGGCCGGGAAGTCCTCTAGGGTAGCTTTACGTACGTGCTTCCAGTTCACTTACTGTGGTGGCTTGGCCACATCCGATATCTTGTCCTACTACATGGCCTCACACCTGCTCATACTGAATGAGTGGTGGTATGGGGATCGCACGGACCCGACCTACTTATTAGAACGGACGCTCATGGGAACCCACTCCTTGCATACTATACTCTTCTCCGCACCACTGCGCCGGGCCCTTCCCTCGGGTACCATAATGGTGTTCCAGGTTTGGAAACAGGCCCTGCGCAAAATTGGATGGTGGGGCAGACTCACCAAGGAGACCCCATTGTGGTCAAATGGGATGCTGCCCCAGCTGGCGGGCCTGGCGGGCTTTCGAGGCTGGGATGCTATAGGGATCTCCACCCTTGGGGACGTGATGCAGGGTACGACCCTTAGGTCCTTTGCGCAGCTCCAACGGGACTTCACGATGCCCAAGACTCAATTCTATAAATATCTGCAGCTCCGCCACGCCCTTCTCCCCAGTATCGCCAACCTGAAGTCCCTCCCGGACTTCAGCCCCATTGAGATTGAGGCCAAGCTGTTTATGGGGGGATCTGAAGGACCATAAAATCTCCAAAATCTACCAGTCCCTGATGACTAATAGTCCCACCACGCTAGAGCACCTTCGGGAGTCCTGGGAGGGGGATCTGGGCCCATTGGAAAGTGAGGATTGGACGGAGGCCCTTTATTCCCCCAGAGAAGCTGCCATAGCTATGAGGCTTCACTTAATTCAATTTAATTATCTGCACCGGGTGTACTATACCCGCGCGCGCTTATACAGGGCCGGTTTGATAGCTTCTCCACTCTGCCTGCGGTGCGGGCGAGATGAAGGTACTCTTTTTCATACGGTATGGCAATGTGAGGTGATTGTGCGATTCTGGCGAAGAGTGTTGGCCTGCCTGTCAGATGTCCTGGGGTGGGACCTTCCCCACTCACCCAAGTTGGTACTCCTGCACATCATGGAAGGGATTGGTGGCAATATATACAAGCGCCACCTAATGCTATTGGGCCTTACGTTAGCCAAACGCGACATTGCACGCCATTGGAAGGCTACTGCTCCACCCTCCTTTCCAGCATGGGAAAATGGCTTAGACGTCAATATGGGCCTAGAGCTTCCTATTTTTAAGGCCAGGGGCTGTCCGCGTAAGCACATAAAGATATGGAGGCGGTGGGCTGCGTATAGGGGCCTCCCATTGGAACTCGCTTTACTGGGCGTCGACACACACTGAGGATAGTATGTTGAAAAGTGATTGCGGGAGAGGGTTTACTGACATTGCATCGAGGGGGTGGGAGGTGGTTATTTCTTCTTATTGATGTTCTTCAGTTGATATATAACTTACCAGCCATAAATGTCAATGCTTTTACTGTATCATATATGTGGCAGAAGTCTTCTGGGTTACAGAGCTCTGCAAAATATTCATTACTTGACGCAATAACATTTTGTTTATAAAAAAAAAAATACAGACCTCTTAACATCAAAAACAAGACTTTTCTGGTCCAATGCAAGGAGCAGATACACCAGCACTCACCCCGAGACAGATTAGATATCCAAATCTCATGTAATCTACAATGAATGCTGTATCCCCTACAGAAGGTCGTGATCACTCCACTCCGCCCACGCACTGCTCAAGAAGATCAAGGGAAAAAAATACAAAATAAAAGGAAAACAAAGGGAACAGTGACGTGAGATACTTACAAGAAATGGCAGCTATGACAGAGCACAATGGGAGTACCAACACAAGGAATTTAACTGCCTGGAAAAAAAGAATGCCTAATCTCTGTGTCCAAATTTAATGTGTGTAGTCACGTTTTCGGATCAAATACTAAGCGGTTTGTTGCAGCGAAAAATCACTGATACAAAGTATAAATACAATGGTATAGCAGGTCTTACCAACTATACCACCGCTGTTTAAATCCAGGGTGACGTTAAAAAAGTGAGGTATAGAAAACACACAGGGCAAGAGCTTTGTTTTGCAGATCACAAACATCACCCATTGGAAAGGGAGCAGCAAATTCACGTTTCTGGGCCATCAAGGGTTTGTTTTCCCACAAGAGCATGTGCCACAGAGCCATGAAAGAACTGCAGGAATTAAACTTGCGTAAATGAGAACGTGTATGGAAAATGCAGAGCTGCTCTTGGTAGGGGGAGGGGAGAGCACACTGCTGCTGCACCTTCGACCCAAAGGAAGACAGCGAGATTCCAAAACAAGAGACGGACGGCAGCGAAGAAAAGGGAGGGGGGAGGGCATATGCTGCTCACAGAAAGAAACAATAAAGAATACAAAACATCAGCCGGAGTAGATACTGAGGGATGCGTGGAGAGGAAGATAGCAAATCCACAAACCTAAATTAAAGTACAAAATAAGAAAATGGGATTATACTCCTGGGCCCCAGCCACCTCCTCTGCGATCCTCTGCAATGCCACCAGTAACAACATGGCGGCAACAGCAACGCCAGAGGTAATTCAATGCACCGGCACAAACAGTTGGAATGGTGGTGACATAAACGCGATGGATGTGATAGGGAGAAGAAATTTAAAATAAACTGTAACCTTCGTTCGGACATGAACGTACCACGCGATATGTGCAGGGCGAGAAGCGATCGAGAATACAGGGTGGACAGCAGTTTTTGTGCTCCGCCCCCTGCCGGTGACAGTCCACGGTAGCCCAAGCCTTGCCTGACTGGCACTATCATCGCCGTCGTGATGGACATTGATCATTTGCACGTACGTACAGAATGACGGGGCGCTCCTGTTCTTTTTGGGGTAATCACATGACAGGCTTGCCGTGGGGGAGGAGAAGAATGGATTTAAAAATGTGTTTTAGAGGTAGACTCCAAAGCGTCCTCACGCCCGCCTCCTCCTGCACTACTCAATTGCAGATAGTGTTAGAGTGACATGGGTGCGCGTGCAGGAGGACGCTGCTCTAGGCACCGCTTCAACATGGCGGAAACACTAAGCGCCAGCACAGTGCATAAGGACGCCGCTCCAAGCGCAGTTTCAGCATGGCATAAACACCAAGCGCCAGCACAGTGCATAAACGACGCAAAAGAAAAACTTGTGCGCTGAAACTAAGTAAATGGCCATAAGTGAACTGATCCATGTAACAGGGGCAGTCTCCAGGGCGGGAACAAAACAGTCAAATGCGGGACAAATGTTAAGTATGTACCAAAGAAACCAAAGGAATTTTGAAAGGCAGACCAAGGAACCAAAGAAAAGTGATGGGCGTGGTTAAAGCCCCCAGAGTAGATACTCTATGTTGAGAGACAATGCATGTGCACTGCCTAGGCTCGACCTAAAAATGAACTGTGCTTATGTTTCAGAATATATCAGAATTAGTACAAATGAAGCACATTTTTTTGTCATTCTGAAGTGTGGTAGCAACAAATATTTGAATATGATCGTAACACATCAATACACTAGGTGAGGACATTTGCACATATCATTTGTGTGCAGTAAAACCGTATTTTGGTGCAAATGTAATGGTCATTTCAATTGAAAATGTGTTGTCTGCAATGGCAGTGCGTTACCACACCCTACATACTCCACACTACGCCACTTGACTCCACTTTATGCCCTGCCACTCTACGCCTTTTGCCACTCCATTTTACGACACCACTCTACTCTACAACATGCCACTCGAGTCGACTCCACGCCACTCCAATCTATGCCACTCACTCCATGACAACACTCTACTCTATGCCCCTCCACTCGACACCACTTACCCGACTCAACTCTACCGCAATCCAATCTACCCCACTCCGCTCTACCCCAACCTACCCACCCCACTTCGCTATAATCTCCCCAATCTACTTCACTTCACTCCAGTCTATCCCACTCCAATGTCCCCAACCTACCACACCCCACTTCGCTACAATCTACTCCACTCCAATCTACCCCATCCCTCTCCACCCAAGCTACCCCACTACACTCCAGTCTATCCGACTCCACTCCAATCTACCCCACCCAACTCTACCCCACCCCACTTCAATCTACCCCAGTCTACCCCACACCACTCCAATCTACCCCACTCCACTCCACTACGATCCAATCTACCCCACTCCACTCTACCAGATTCCAGTCTACCAGACTCCATTCCATCTACACCACTCCAATTTACCCCACTCTAATCAATCTAACCCACTCAACCCCAATCAATCAATCAATCAATCAATCATGTCACTTATAAAGCGCACTACATACCCGCGAGGGTCTCAAGGCGCTGGGGGAAGAGGGGGGTGGTGCTGCTACTGATCGAAGAGCCAGGTCTTGAGGAGTCTTCTGAAGGCCAGTAGGTCTTGGGTCTGTTGGAGGTTGGTGGGGAGGGTGTTCCAGGTCTTGGCGGCGAGGTGGGAGAAGGATCTGCCGCCGGCGGTCGTTTTCCGGATGCGGGGGACTGTGGCGAGGGCGAGGCTGGTCGGCGGAGCTGGCGGGTGGGGGTGTAGAAGCTGAGTCGTCTGTTGAGGTAGGCTGGTCCGGAGTTGTGGAGTGCTTTGTGTGCGTGGGTGAGGAGCTTGAAGGTTATCCTCTTGTTGACAGGGAGCCAGTGCAGGTCTCTCAGGTGGGGTGTGATGTGGCTGCGTCGGGGGATGTCGAGGATAAGACGTGCAGAGGCGTTTTGGATGCGTTGCAGCCGTCTCAGGAGCTTAGCCGTCGTTCCTGCGTAGAGGGCGTTTCCGTAGTCCAGCCTGCTGGTGACGAGGGCCTGGGTGACTGTTTTTCTTGTTTCGGTGGGGATCCACTTGAAGATCCTGCGGAGCATTCGGAGGATGTTGAAGCAGGATGAGGAAACGGCGTTGACCTGCTTAGTCATGGAGAGGGTGGGGTCGAGGATGACCCCTAGGTTGCGTACGTGGTCGGTGGGTGGCGGGGCTGTTCCCAGTGATGTTGGCCACCAGGAGTCGTCCCAGGCTGAAGGGTTGGAACCAAGGATGAGGACCTCCGTCTTGTCTGAGTTCAGCTTCAGGCGGCTGGTCCTCATCCATTCGGCGACGGCCTTCATTCCTTCGTGGAGGTGGGCTTTGGCGGTGTGAGGGTCTTTGGTGAGGGAGAGGATCAGCTGGGTGTCGTCGGCGTAGGAGATGATGTTGGGGTTGTGCTGTCGGGCGACGTGGGCGAGGGGTGCCATGTAGATGTTGAACAGCGTTGGGCTGAGGGAGGAGCCTTGGGGTACGCCGCAGATGATCTTGGTGGCCTTGGATCGGAAGGGGCGAGGCGGACGCTTTGTGTTCTGCCGGAAAGGAAGGATGTGGTCCAGTCCAGGGCCTTCTCTTGGATCCCGGCGTCGTGAAGGCGTGTTCGTAGTGTGTGGTGGCAGACCGTGTCGAAGGCGGCTGATAGGTCCAGGAGGATGAGGGCTGCTGTTTCTCCGTTGTCTAGCAGGGTCCTGATGTCATCGGTGGCGGCGATGAGGGCGGTTTCGGTGCTGTGGTTGCTGCGGAAGCCGGACTGGGAAGGGTCCAGGATGTTGTTCTCCTCGAGGTAGCGGGTCAGTTGTTTGTTGACGATTTTCTCGGTGACCTTCGCGGGGAACGGGAGCAGAGAGATGGGTCGGAAGTTCTTGAGGTCCTTGGGGTCTGCCTTGGGTTTCTTGAGTAAGGCGGTGATCTCGGCGGAACCCCACCCCAATCTACCCCACTAAACCCCAGTCTACCGAACTCTACTCAAATGTACCCCACATCAATCCACCCAATCTACCCCACTCCACTCCAATCTACCCCAGCCCACTCCACCACAATCTACCACACTCCACCCAAATCTACCCCACTACACTCAAATCGACCTCACTCCACTCAACTCCACTCCGATCTACTCCACTCAATCTAACCAACTCAATCCCACCCCACTCCAATATATCCCACTCCGCCCCATCTACCACACTCTACTCCAATCTGCCCCAGTCTACCCCACTCCAATCTACCCCACTCCAATGTACCTTAATCCAACCCACTCTAATCCAATATACCCAACTCCACTCCAATCTACCCCACTCTAATCTACCACAATTTGCCCCTCTCCAATTCCAAGCTACCATAATCTACCCCACTCCAATCTACCACATGGATATGCCACTCTGGAGAAAATCACTTCCTTCACTTCAGGGTCTATCTCCCACTTGTGGTTCTAGAGCACGAGGTGACAGAAAGCATCCGCCCATTGAGGGTGTCTGCTAGGTGAGCTGCTATGAGCTAGATTCCACAGAAAAATTGCCTTCCAACAAAGCATCCATGAGCCCACGCTGCCCTTTCTGTGGATAGAGGTGGAATGGAGAAATGCCTTCATTGCAAGATGGACCATGCTCAAGAACATTTATGTGCAGACACTTTTCTGATGCCAATCAAAGGACCCGTCGTGTCATGACACTCTGATGGGCATCCCAGCCCAGTGAAGAGGCGACCGTTTATGGAGGCCTGAAAGGGCAGCCCAAACAAACGTTGTAGAGGTCCATCCGCAAGTGCAGATTTGGATGAAAAGAGGTGGGGTAGATCTTTTTCTGAGTCATGACATGAGACACTCCTGATGCTTCAGCCACTATGACCTCAGGCACCACTGAAAAGCGCTCATCCGCAATCTGGCTTTGGCATTGTATGTACACCTTGGTCATAGGGAGTCATTAGTTTGTGAGCCTGGGATGACTCCGAGCCTAGACCTTCCCTGGGGCCCTTCATGCCACCCATTTCGCTCACTGTCACTCTCCCAGCAATTGGAGGACCCAGTGCCCCCTTTATGGCCCAAAAATTGAGCATTGTTCACCTGGTGATTCAGGCGAGAGTTACTGTGCCTGTGACCCCCAAAACGTTATATCCTACATTACAGGTGGTGTATGGTGAGAGGACGTGCAATTCAGTGCAAAGGTGGAGAAATAGCCGCAGGAGCAAATCCATCATAGTTCAGTATCTCAACAAAGTCCACCAGACCCTCAACCGAACACCAAACCTCTGCTCTATATTGGGAGTTGACCCCCAACCATGTGGCTTTGTTTTAGATAATCAAGTTGGGGGGACAGCAACACATAGCAATGTCCTTAAGGGGTGGACCAATATTTTACCTTCTGTTTTATGAGGTCTGCCAGCCCCGATGCTCACTCGTCCTCATCGAAGCCAACAAGTCCTGAAAGGATAAACAGTAGGGTCCGCAAGTGCCCCCAGAAGGGGCACCTGACCAGAGCTTCAGGCCATCCCACCTCCTGGGTAGACCATATTAATCGCTTTCTCAGGGCATCAAAGCCAGCGCAAGTCAAGAGCGAAAAGTTCTCCCCACAGCTGCTCACTGCCTGAGCCCTTACCTTCGGCTCAAGAGGACAGCAGGATCAGGGTGCTCCCTTGCCTAATTTCGTGGTTCCAGGTGCAGATTCTACCAGCGGCACACCATGCCCTGACAGCCCCATGTCCACACATGATGCAGTCTAGTACCAAGTGCACCTGAACAGAGGCCCAGTTCGCTTGGTCTCTTCAGCCGGTCATGCATGCCACCTCCTACACATGAAGTCAGGGCAGCATTGTACCTGTACCAGCCACCATCTTAGGAACCAGAAGTGCTCTTCAATCCATTCCACTTGGTCTCTAATCTAGTTCCAGGCACCGAAAAGTCACCGGGACCCAGGCACTCTTTCCTTCAAATTCCCTGCCTGGTCAGCAGAGTCCCCATGGTGTCCAGGAGGAACCGATGGATGGGGATGGCAGCAAGCCGGGTAGGAGCAGCAGAGTTCACGTCCTAATCCATGAACTGCTAGCCATAACCATTTATTTTGTTTCTTAAATCATAAAAAGAATGCCACTAAATTAGACAATCCAGTAGATGCTGTACCCAGAAAGAATAAACCATATGCAGGATGCCCTTAGATCAGAAAGATTAGTTTATGGAGAAAATTAAAGATGCAGATAATGAGGTCATAGATAACCTCACATTACTGGCCGAAACATAGTTAATTAAGGACTTTAAGTTTTCCGTTATTTTCTTAGGATTGTACCCTGCTAGCAGGTAGTTCTCCAGAAATAAAACTCGGCTGCATAGTAACTAACAGCGATGTGTATGAGGTGTCCAAGATAAAATGTCCTGAATGACTGTTTGTACATAAAGGTTGAAGTCTCAACAGTTTGGTTTCAAAATGGATCCAAGAATGAGGCCCCCCCCCCCCCCATGTCTCACTTTTTAGAAGCAACAATACCAAGAAATTGTACCAAGGGGAAAGTAATGTCCTCCTCCTTCAGACATCATGTTGCCTTTCTAGAATGGGCATGTGCAACCAAGTGTAGGCACGGTGAACGAGGCAGGGAGTGGTGCGCGGCTGAACATACACATAATCAGGGTTTATGTACAGCATCTCATGTTTGAGATGCTCCTGGTACAATAGAAATGTTGTCTCTCAAGCACTCAGTTGCTCCTTGGAACTAGTTCTATGCTATATCAAAAAGCCTAAATACATTTATGAAAAAAACACTTGCTAGAAGACAAGGGCGAGCAAATCACCAACCCTGAGAGACTATGACAACAGTTCAATCTACACAAACAATTAAAGACTTGCTTCTCACAGGGCTTCCATTTGTATTAAACCCATTATTTCTGGATTGTATCTTTTTTTAGCAGCTCATTTAAAGATAAAACCTTGATCACATCCCACGGATTTTAAATAGCTGCTAGGCACTATCAATTCCAATGCCAATCAAGTTTTGAGTATTAAAACTCCCGAAACTTGTTTTTACCACAAAGGACCAATAGGAAGCTGTGCTGAAGTTTCATATCCCCTTTATACCAAAAGGGAAGTACAGATGGAGCGGCAGAACGACTATGTGAACGAGAGCACTGATGTGAGACTACAGAGGTTGTATTAAAGAGACTCTATGAAGAGACAGTTGCCTTGAGGGGAAAATGGAAGAGTCAGTATGAGGAAGGAAAGGGCCAATGAGGGGAAACGAGGGACCCACGAGAGGTGGAGAATGGCGGGAATGGTATGAAAGGGGAGGCACAAAAGCAGTAAAAGGTAGTCGTAGTATGAAAGGAGGGAAGGTATCAGCGCGGAAGAGATGGAGAACAGGGTATAATCAGGGCGAGGAGGGCGGAAGGGAAAGGGTGGCGAGAGGCTATGAAAGGGGAGAAAGTGGAGCCAGAATGAGGGGGAGGAAATGGCTGTTGGGGTCGTGAAAGCCAGATTGGTAGATGGCTGCAATTGTGGAACATCATATGTCCGAACAACGGATTTCAAGTATCTGAAGCAAAGGCCACAAATGAATGGCCCAGCCGCAGCCATGAGCACAGAGTTAAAAAGCAAGAGGAACAAACAGGCTCAGACTCCAGCAAGAAAAGGCCCACAGGCCACTAGAATGTTAAATGCGGTGTGCCTGTACAGTACTCGCACATGCAATTAGAACGTTTAGTGCTAAACAAAACTATTCAATAAATATATATGAACTGACAAAAGAAAGGTTTTTAAGTGATCGGTCTAAGTTTGACATTCAGACAGTGAAGGAAGAGCGTTTCCGACAGGCACCTTGGCTAAAGGGAAGCCTCAAACTGTTGATGAACAAGCAGCCATGCCAGGGTCTCGAGGATGCTGGCTGGAAATCAATGTTGGAACATGGCCAAAGAAAGTCGGGGTCCGCGGTCCTGGACAGACAAGGCAAGGCCAAGTTCGTCATCCAGATATTTCATAAAAGGACCGCGCTAGGGCTCAAGGAGCCAGTCAAGTGACACAACAGATGATGTGAAATGATCCCTTATTGAGGTATTTATGAGAGGTCTTGCTGTTGAATCCTGTCCATTCTGCAGCCTCAGCGCCAGCCAACTGTATTCATGAATTTCTCTGACCATTGGCCAAGCCAGTAGAGAGTCAGGGTGCCTAGGGATGTCCATACATTGTGTGGGTGATTGGCATTTCCAAAGCATAACTTAAAAGGGTGTAATTGGAGAAAGAGGTGTGCAGTAGGTCTTACACGTACATAGATACAAGGTGGCAAATGGTATAAGTATATAGTTTCAATGTAACTGTTACAGGAACCGTTGGGATAGAGATACTCCTTATAGGATACAAAGTGACCAAACTGTTTTTGTTATTTCTACTGCCTTGGTTATAAAAACATGCAAGCACCCAGATACACTGGAAATGGCGTTAAACAGATAAGCAATACTACTCAAGTATATCCTTCACCTTTGTGGTTTTATGCACACAGTTGAAAATCATTAGTTTCACATAATGCAGGTGCTTGATATGAAAGCATTTATTAGACACTGCCCTTTAGTGTTAAGAGGGTTCAGGTTTAGGCCGTAATCTGTGTTAGAATGTATTCATGTGTGACTGCACGAGTTCCGTCCTAGGGCAGGTTCAGGGGGTGGTGCCTCGAAGCCCGTCTTTACTGCCCTGCTTTGCTTCGCCTTGCCGCACACATCCAGAGGGGGACATAGACTACCCGTCCTAGTCTGCAACGCCAGAGCTGTCTACGCCATCTCTCAGCGCCCGGAGGCGCTTTAAAAACCAGCGCGGGCTCCCGCAGCGCGGGAAGCCCGTCTTTACTGCCCTGCTTCGCCTTGCTGCACACATCCAGAGGGGGACATAGACTACCTGTCCCAGTCTGCAACGCCGGAGCTGCCTACGCCATCTCTCAGCGCCCGGAGGCGCTTTAAAAACCGGCGCGGGCTCCTGCAGCGCGGTAAGCCCGTCTTTACTGCCCTACTTCGCCTTGCCGCACACATCCAGAGGGGGACATAGACTACCTGTCCCAGTCTGCAACGCCGGAGCTGTCTACGCCATCTCTCAGCGCCCGGAGGCGCTTTAAAAACCGGCGCAGGCTCCCGCAGAGCGGGACGTGCGCGGGCGGGCCCGAAGCTGCGCCCGGGCCAAGGTCGGGCCCGTCTGCGGCCGACTGAGGCCAGGCCGGGTCCATCCTCTTTGTCCGTGGACATCTTGGTTTGGCAGACCTCCCCATTTTCGAGTTCGAGGTAAGGGAGGTCTTGGACTTCTGTGATCTTTATTCCGGCCAGCACACTAGAGGACAATTTGTTAAAGCGTCTACTCAATACCGGATTGTATGTGACCATAGCCTACAGCTTATAAACACCTGATTTATATACACATACAGACGTTTCAAGGTCCAACGAACTGTTATAAAATTGTATTTTGGGTAGTAAAATCTGTCTGCTAATGTGTCTGTTTATGTCCATGTACAAGAGTTATTAACTGGCTGTCTTGGTCGGTTACTTATACTGTCCTATTCTGGCTACAGTTCTTGGAGGGAAAAATGGGGAAGAGAAAGGCTGCTATGGTTTCGTCCCAACACGCAAAAAAGGCAGTCACAAAAACGCATCATACACTGATGAGTTCTCACAGGGGCCATGGGGGCTATTGAGAAACAGATATCTACGGTTGAGTCACTGATTTCAGGTACACTAGGTGCAAAGGACATGACGAATGTCGAGACACCTATAACGGCTGGCTCCTCTACTGCGCTCCCACAAGTCATCGCCCCTCAGAATGGATGCATTGCAAATATCTCAGATTATATCACACTGAGTGACCAAGATTCTCCTGCACAGACTCCATATAAGCGTCATAAAACACCGGTAGCCGCAAGCAAGACTAGTAAGGCTGTAGAGAAGGATGGGAAAAACACTATGGTATGTAGATCTACAACACTTAATTCACGTAAAAAGACGTCCAAGGCCAATAAAAGACGCCTCCCGTCAGAAGCAGGAAACTGGACTAAGTCTAAATCCCAGGTCAACAAAGTGGGTAATCTAACTTCGCTGGTGGAAAAACTAGATTCCTTCATTAGAACCTCACTATCATCTTTGGAGGAAAGAGTTGCCCAGATAGAAGCAAGTTTGGCTAATCTCACAGTTAAGCAGGGGGCAGTCAGCCGTACTGCCCGCCACAGCAGCCCTGAGTGTCCGGAGGAACCACGTTATAATCAGAGATTAAAAAAACATAATGAACCCCAAAACGCAGTACAGATTGAACAAGCTACAGGGCTTTGTACTGCTAATCCGAAAGCTACGTTAACATGGCCTCCGACTTACGAGCTAGTAATCCCAGGCAGACATTGCACAATCATAACCCCATGCCCCTATTCACTAACATAGAGAAAGCTGACCAAATCCGTCTGGATCTACCCCCAGCGGTTACACCGTACACAGTCATTTTAGCAAATGTACCTAGTTTGGGTGGTCAAGACATGGAAGCGTGGGATACTTTAAGAAATAAATCCCTGCACTGGCTGAGTACAAAGTTAGGGCTCACGGAACAACTCTTTATGGAATTTAAGATGGCTCGTAGAGTACACTAGCTCGGCAGAGACCGCAAAACCCTTCCCGGGGATTGTGTGGTACTAACATTTAAGACTCCCCAATTAGTGGAGAATATCTTATGAAGGGCAGGCAATAACACAATAACAACAACCGGTATCAATATACTACCTCTTGGTTTCTTTTATCAACCCCCACTTAGACAGGGGTGGGGCAACAAAACAAGAGACACCCATGAAAGATCTAACTATGTGTATAACGTGGCGGTGGGAAATCGCTTTGAACTCCTCCCCTCCCTTGATGAAATAGATTGACTGAACAGTATTACTACTGCTGATTCCGCCAGACTGCCTGCCCATTCAACAGTAGCCTTGGATAAATATGGCCATAGCCTTATGGAGTCCTCCCCAGAAACACGGGATTTAGGTAAGGAACATGGGGAGTCCTGCGTAAGTACCACCTATAATGGTATGGATCCTACCATCCCTGGGAGGGATGTAGGACCTACACCAGTTAATGATCAGAGAAACGAGCCTATTGTCCCCGACATTATATCGCAAGTCAAGGTAAATAACTTTATTAATAATAATGGACATAGTGTCTCTGTCCTATTTTGGAACGTTGCTGGTCTACGATCCAAACTGGTAAATCCTCTATGGCTCAATTTTGCTGAGAATTTTAACATACTTTGCCTCCAGGAAACTTGGTCTGTGGATCCAACACATATAAATGGCTTCAAAACCTTTCACACGCCTGCCATTCAGTCAAGTCACGGAAGGCCCAAAGGGGGTCTTAGTATCTATATCTCAAACATGTTGAATTCGCAAAAGATACTATTCACTAAATCGGAAACGTATTATCAAATTGTGATCCTAAAGCTGGGCAATAGGAACAGTTTTGTGTTGATCAATTTTTATAATAACGCTCCGAAAGAAAAAGTGGTGGACATCTTGAAACAACTCATGAATGACTTATTTGAGATACAGAATGAATGGGCTGATGATGTTTTTATTGTCTGGGGAGAGGACTTTAATGTTGCTTTGTGTCTAGCAGATAGTGATATTACTTGTGGCTTAATGGACGATGATCATTGTAGCTTATTTCACTTTCCCCATTCTCTATATGGGGACTTTTTAAACAGAATGATATTTCCATTTGACTTGGACTTCGCCAATCAATTATGTTCTCCACCAATCCCTTTTACTCAGACCTTTAATGGGAGAGGTCTGAGTTCTACCATAGATTTTATACTTGCCCCCAATAGGTATTCAAATCGAATTTTGGGCTACAGAACTCACAAGAATGCCACAAGTGACCACTTTCCCCTCGAGTGTGACTATATCTGTACTTACCAAGTTGCGATTTTCTCAGAGAAAAACGATACATGCGGCCCAGGACATAGTTTTGGCCAAACACAACGGCTACTCCTTGAGATGGAAGAACATAGAGCTTATTGATTTCACTGAGAAAATTGTAAAGAGCAGTTATGAATTTTTTAAACTTGCTTAGACGTGTCTACGACACACGAAGTTATCATGGAGTCCTATGCCCAGATTACGGATACAATAAGAAATACCCCAAGGGTTGAAGTCAAAAGTCATGGTAGGAATCTAGGGTGGTTCGACCATAAATGCACAAAAGCATACTCAAACTTAAAAAACGCCCTACACAAAACTAATAGGGACATTAATGAAATTAGAGCATGCAGGAGGGACTATAAGTATGCTCTGAAACTACGTAAAACCGAACTAAAAGACAAAGCCTGGGCTGACCTACATGAGGCTAGCAAAAATAAGGATATTACAGCCTTCTGGCGGGTGGTGAAAGCTCCATTTTTTTAAAGCAATGACATTCCAAGTATAGAAATTGCCATTGAGGAGGGACTCTGGGTGGAACATTTTTCAAGTATGTATAGCCAGGCAGAGGACATGGACGGCAAAGATCCCAGTGCTGACACACCAGTTCCTATGCCAACATTAAACTACCCAATAGCTTTAACTTTCACTCTGGAGGAGGTACTCCACGCAATCAATGTCAGTAAGGGAGGCAAGGCACCAGGCCCAGATGGGGAACCCAACCCATAGATCTTTTTAAGTTTAACACCGACCTATGGGGACCACTTTTAACGCAAGTGTTAGCAGCTTGTTGTGCAACTGGCTTCATTAAAACATGGTCAGAATCCATAGTGGTGCCTATTTTTAAAAAAGGCGATAGGCAAAACCCAGCTTGCTATCGCCCTATTTCGTTGCTTGACTCTCTTGCGAAGGTGGCAGGGCGCATAGTACTCAATCGATTGCAAGAATGGGTGGAGGACAACGACGTTCTATCCGATCTGCAATTTGGATTTAGGAAAGGACTGGGCACATTAGAGCAAGGCATAAACCTCAGTATTTTGATGCGCAAATATACGAGATCAAGAAAGGGCCAACTACACTTGGCTTTCGTAGACCTTACGGCCGCCTTCGATTGTGTTATCCATGAGAAATTATGGAATACACTAGCTAGCATGGGAGTGGAGGCATCACTAATTCAATTTTTGAGACAGTTGTACAGCAATGCGACTGCTAGAGTTCGGTACGGGTCTAACGGTGAGTGTACGGAGTCCTTCAGCGTGGAGAGGGGGGTAAGGCAGGGCTGAGTCCTGGCTCCTTTTCTATTTACATTATATACTAATGGATTAGAGCAGACAATGCTTGGGAAGTGCCGTGATTTACCACAGATAGCCAGCCGCCCCCTGCCTGCCCTCCTCTACGCTGAGGACACCGTGATAATGGCCCGTACCCCACTGGGCCTACAACGGGCGCTTGACACCTATAATGATTTTATGAAAAATCTAGACCTGAGAGTGAACACTACCAAAACTTTTATAATGAGCTGTGGGAAAGGTAATGTGAAGAGCAAAGCCATTTACATTGACAAAAAAAAAAAAAGGTAGCAAAGACCACCACATATCCCTATTTAGGAATTTTATTCGACTCCAACGGATCTTGGAGCCAAGCCATCAAAATTAGAAACTTGCATTTTATGCGAGCAACGTCAGATTTGGTAAATTTCTCAAAAGAAATTAGGGGGGAAAAACCCTGCCGAATTGCTACACATTTACAGCGCGAAATGCGTTATCACGGCCATATATGGCGCTGGGATATGGGGTCACTGCGATGTAAACTCCATTCAAAAGACAGAGAATGCCTTTTTAAGATTCTTGTTGGCAGTTCCACGCAGCACTTTAACCTATATCTGTCATTCAGAATTGGGAGTTATGTATATAACCAATATAATAAAAGCACAACCGGTCCTCATTTGGCATCGCATTTGGTCCACAACTAATACAGTATTAAATCGTGAAATCTTAAGAGACAGCCTTAAATTAGATCACGCACTTGAAATACGTTGGCTGAAATACATTAAAGATTTCACGAATGATATGGGGCAACCAGGCTATTTTGATGACCCCCCTTCTATGGGCTCCATCTCTAGAAAAGCTTTTAAAAAGTCTTGTATGGCCCACCTGGAGGAAATCAGATTTGCTGGGGAAGCATCAGGCCCAACGGTACTTTTAAACCAAATGCTGTTAAGCACCCATGGCATTCATCCTTATTTAACCAATATATCAAGTGGGTACGATAGATTAGTTTTGACCCGCTTCAGACTGAGCACTTTCCATCGTTTGGTAGGTTTTCTATCAACAAACGATTGGTCTAAAATATTGTGCTCTTGCCCGTGTGATGAGGTTTCCCAGCAAACCACAATGCATGTAGTATTATTCTGCAAATTCTACATCGCAATTAGAAGGAGATGGATTATACCCATTTTAAAACTATGGGGCCTGAAGCAATGTCGCCCAGCATTTATTGTTCTGCAGATTTTAGATAATTAATGTTTTATAAGAGACATAGCCTCATTTTTAAAAAGTACAATCAAGTGTAGGAAAACAATCCTAGTGAGATAATGTAAAATGATATGACGTAGCACTATTTGCACTTAGTTTTTATGTAATCATGATTGTCCAATGAATTAATTTTTACACTGTCAAAATGTTATATTTTTACCTGCAAAATTATGTATGCTTTTATGATTCTTTGTATTACAAAAATCGAATAAAGCTTGATTTGATTTGCCATGAAAGGATATGTGCCTTTTATGCTTGTTGCTTGTAACCCAGATTTCTTTTTTACATTTGAGCCCAAACTGCTGAGATTTCTAACCTCTGGACAGTGAATGGCTGTTAAACAGCTTTCACTGCCTGTGCCTTTCCCATAACATGTATGGTGGAAGATTGGAATATGTGAAGGCGTAAATCCAATGTAACTATGTACAGATTACAAGTGGAGTAAAAGTCAAATACTCCATGAGGCAACAATGAGGCTTCTTTCTACAACTCACATGTGGTACCTACACCCTTCCACAGTGGCTGAATAGCAGCCATGTTACTCGATAGGGAAGGCTCTAGTGTGGTAATGTCAAATGCAACCATTTTGACATGTACATGCTAAATCTAACATTAGGTAAGCCTGCTGTCACTATGCCCGTGACAGGAAGGTCCAGCTGCATAACGTTTAGATTTAACACTTATAAACTGGACTCACTTATATGGTTGTAATGGTGACGTGGGTTGAATGTCATGCTAATATTAAAAACTAGAGCACTTGCACACTTTAATAAAAGCCTGTAGTGCTTAAAAGTCGAATTTTTCTAACTCAATCCCCATTCTTGCAACACACAGCTACTTGTTGAAAACAAATATCATTGGTAAATATACATTTGTATCATATATGTCCCAGAGGGTGTCACTTCACTGCCTTCCAGAAAACAGTTTAAACTCTGTTAGGACTCTCAGCCAATCTCCTTTCACATAAACGAGTCATAAATGAACATCATCTTCTTTCACACACCCCCATTTAGTAAATGTAGTTGCTGCTTGTCCTTAGTAAACCAGTCGCCACTTCATCCCAACCCAGTAGCCTTCCTCCTGATCCAGGCAAAAATCCCTCATCCCCCTGCTTAATCGCTCTCAGGCCCCTGGCTCATACATTTTCCTCCAATCTCACCCTCCTTAAGCCTATCCCGCCAGCCCCCCTACACCGCCATCACAACCCTTCTCCCATATTCCCTCCCTCTAGACCTCCGCGCTGCCTGTTTCCTGCCCACCACTGAACTGTCCCTTCAATCCCAGCCACCTCACTTTACATAGTGCAGTCTTGTTTGGCCACATTCCCCCATCTTCTCTCTCATGGTCTATGGGTTATAAGGTATTATACAGTTAAGGCCTTTGCTAACAGTGTCGGTCCTAGTATTCTGTTTTTTTGGATAAAGGTGGAGGTCTTCTCTTTGTGCAGAACTAACTTTGGAATTTTTCTTATTCTAGAAATTGTATTTCAGGCTGACTGAAAAGTTTTAATATGTTATATTCAGATACCCCCACCTGATCCACAGGTATTGAGTTGTAACGATAGGTGCTCCTAAAGAAGGTGGATATAGACTACAAATATCACCAAAACGCGTGTTGATTGGTTGTGCAAGATCCCAGGCCACAACACAATAACGGCTGAAATTGAAGTTTCTTTCCCGTGGTCATTGTTAGTGTATGTGATTAGTGGTTGGGATGAATATGAATGGTATAAGTGAGTAAAATAATGTTTTTGTGCGAAAGGAGAGAGTGGGAAGGTGTGCTTGGGGATACGACATCAGAATATCTGCAAGGAATTTATTCTTTAAAGCTTGTTTCATTTTCAACATTTCATAGGCTTTTGTTTGACAAACTATGTGTTTTTTAATAAGAACTGAAGTAAATAACTAACTGAGCTAGTATTGAATGCTGCAGAAGAATTTTGCATTGTGTATAAATCAATATTGGTTTTGTCCATATTAGGTACAGAATACATATAACAAAAACAGGTCTAAAAAAAATGATTACTAAAATAAAGAACAAGTGAATGTAATTGTTACAATGAGTATATTCTGAATTTATTAAGGTTTACTTATGTGGTCTGTCTTTTGAGCTCTATTTAGCTACCTGTGAAGTAATACAGGTCTAGTGGGATCCAACACACACTATATTTGGTTTGATCTAGTGAAGTCTAACTCGAACATCTAAATGAAAAGTATACAGAATACTTGGCCCAAATAGTAATTAGCTGCAATCTTGAAAGTGCCCTGCCTCAAATAGGCAGATGGCTTTTCCATCATGTCTTCATTTAAGTCAAAGAAGAGAACTTTATAAACACATTGTCTCCTTTAAACCAGGGACATTTAACATATTTAATAGCAAATGTATTGGTAAGATGAATATGTCACCCCACCCAAAGTCAGTCCCTAAAGCAGAAGGAGTCAATCACCAATTTGACCAGCTAACTCTTTGCCACTGCGCCTCGTCTATTTATCCAGCCTAGGCAATTTGGATTTTAATCTTAACCTGCCTCTCATCTGCTTGGGAGCATTTCCCTGACAAGCCTCATCCCAAAAGTCCCATTAATTTAGTAGTCTTTCTTGAACAACTGTCACAATTTACTTCCTGTGGGGGCATATAACATTGGGACATCCTCTAACTGACTACTGGCTTTGCTAATCACAGAAGGGTTTCTTCCAAAATCCCAATATCTCCCTTTCAGATTCGCGCGAGGAGTTTAGTTTGGTAAAGGATAAGGTTTCCATTTCTAGAAATTTGTATAATTGGCATATGTAACTCTCGCATTCATTTAGATAACTGCGTCTGTGGGGCTGGGGCCTTCCATCAAACTTGAGATCTATCAAGCTGTTGCACTCAAACACATGGGTGCAGGTAAAACTTGGGGACGGCCTGCACACCTCACGTAAGATCCCTACAAGCTCCGGGTTGATGCAAGGATGCATGTTTGCGTCTTTGCTATTCAATCTGTACATCACCGACTTGGCAGATGCCCTAGATGAAGTCAACTGCAATCCACCTAAATTGGGAGGTAAACGCATGACGCATGTGCTCCACGTGGAAAATCTTGTACTGCTAAGCCAAACCAAAATAGGCCTACAACGACAACTATCAACTCTGCACCTCTAAATTGGCAAGAAAAGCCATGAAACAAACCACACAAAAATCAAGACGGTCATCTTTGAAAACAAAATCGCAGACCATGGAAAGTGGCATCTTAATGGGGAGTGGCTTTCGCAAAGCGCAGAGTAAAAATACCCGGGTATTCAACTTGATAGTCAAGGCACTTTGAACACCTACATGAATTCCCTGAAAACCAAAGGCAACAGCCTTATGTTTGGCTTCACAGCTTTTCTCAGAAACTATGAGGTCCGAGCCTAGAGCCTCTACTTCAAGTGTTGAAAGCCAAGGTAACACCAATGCTAACCTATGGGAGCGAAATCACCCAGAGTAAGGAGACCACCCTGCTGGATAAGATCATGGCTCAAATTTATAAAACAGCGCTCCATCTGCCAAAGAGAGCGTTGCCCATGCAAATAAGACTTCAGTTTAATCTCAAAGCAGACCCAGGCCAGAAGCAGTTCTTTTTTAAATTTCTGTCACAGACTCAGACTTGCTCTACAAGACAGCATGAATGGCTTGGTCTGGCGAGACCTAAGCAGTTCAGGGCCTACCTCCACCTATGACTGCTACCTTCAAAACAAGCTAAGTCAATTTTCGCTTAAAGAAGCATGGGAAACAAATCTCCCGCAGTTAGCATTGGAAAAACGTACAATAATCAGTGCAAAAAAAGCAGTCCAGGTTAGACGACATGGCTGCACTGAGCAAGCGCTTTCATGCTTGGGCAGTAATTAATTCCTATGAACCACGGAAACAGCAGCATTACATCACCTGCACCTACCAGGTGCGGTTAAAGTCCAGGTTTGCAGCACTCAGGCTGGGGGAGAGGAATCTGTGGGGTCATCCCTCGGCCTGGCGGAATCCCAAAACAAAAGGAGAAACATGCCGACTCTGCAACCAGAGCAAGGAAATCATCATTCATATTCTCTGCATTTTCCCCTCCTTGCTACAGCTAAGGAAAGATCTACTTCGCGGAAAATTCAACCGCTTGGGGGTTTGAACCTGCCGTCAGGCCATAATATCTGGCCTGAATCCAGAGAACACCACGTTAAATGTCAAAGTGGTCAAGTTCCGCCAAGCTGCTGCAGCGAAGCTAGGAACTCCTAACAACAGCGCCTCTTTGGAAGCTGGACTCTAAAACTGGCCTACTGTTCAATTTTGCTACCTGCGAGGCTGTTCGACTATTACCATGTTTCATCCAGCTGCACTTTAACATTGTAGTTTCTTTCAGTTCTCTGTATCTCGGCACATTTCATCGAGCTTGCACAACTTTGTGGCCTTGTTCTACTGACCCGGACCTCTAATTCGTTCTCATGCACTTTCTCCTTTGTACTACTATTGTCTAGTCGCCAATATTTTGTCACATTTTTTTAGTTTTCCTGCCTACTGCACTTTACATTAAACACTTTATCTATTGCTTAGGAAAGGAAAGTCCCAAAGTATACCGGCACACTACGATGTTAATGGTGGCCCCAATCTGGTTTGAGGCAGCTTCATTTGCTTTCTCCAAGTTCTGGCGCCGTGCTTTACTGCCACCCTGCTGTTCTTCCACACATGAACCAAATCAAGGCATTGTGTTCTGCTGCTTCTTGCACTCTGCACTTTTTTTGTGCTTAAACTAACTTCCGTACCCTGCTGTTATTCCATATTTTGATCAACTATGGTATTGTCTGCTGCTCTTTGCACTTTCTCCAGTATCTTAATTTGTTCCCTTACTCAGTGGCGTTCGAGGTTTTAACTTACATTAGGTTTGTGATTGTTGGCCATATTTTTGCAAACATCATGTTTTATTGATTTGATTTTGAATTGCACTGTCTGGTTGCACACCTGTTAAGGTTTTAATTAACTGAACAATAAATGATTTGATTTGGCATCTGCAAGGGTGCTCTTAAGACAAAGCTTTTAAATCTTTCCTTTGACACAGCAGGACAGAGGTGAAAGAATAAAAGTGAAAGAGAGAGCAACTAGAGATAAATGAGATATAGCTGCAGGATATGACAGTCTAACTGCACAATTAATTCTAGATGCAGGAAAAAGAGGACATTGAGAAAACTCCAGGCAAGTTTCTTATCAAGAACCCAAACAATTCAATTAGTGATGGAATTCTCCTTTGTTACTTACATTGTTTAAAATTTGAGGTATTCTGGAGAGCAGGTAGAGCAGAGACGAAAGAGCGCCAATTGCAAAACCAATCTTCTCATTGGTGGTAAAGGACTGTTAGGTGGAAAAAAGCAGACAATGTCACATGACCATCACAGCAATCACTTGACATCCCCACAAAGATCACCCCACCCAGTGGGGAGTTACATGATGGCTCAACCCTTTTAGAAGTCACTGGTAAAACTCTGCCTGTCACACCACATGCAAGATATAGGATGCCCTGTTTGACATGTCAAAGATTCCTAGTATTCCCTCAAACAAGGACATCTTGAGATTGACTAAAGACAAGTAATACACCTTTCCCTTATCTTATTGACCTATTCCCAATTTCTGCCCTCTTCCCTCACAGAACTTTGAAAGGTTTTTTTTGTTTATTTTTAATCTTGCAGGTCATAAGTCACTCACTTGTACCAATAAAATTATATTGAGAGAGAGAGAGATATTTTGAATCTCAAAAAATAGGTTGTTACATTGCCATTATTGTGAGTAACAGTCATGGACGCGCAAATTCTGGAGTTAGATCAACTATTGGGTTAGGCTATTGCAGCATCACCCAGCATCTGATTAGTAACAACTTTTATATGCCCAACAGACTAAAGACCTCTGTGAAACTCTTCTGTGGCTGCTAAAACTAATCAAGATCGAAAAGGATGCGGCTGAAGATTTTGCGGGGGGCCTTAAAAACTTGGTTGTATTTTTGGAAAAACTAGGAGTTCCATATTATTCGTCCCGGGCCCCGATTTGGGAATCTCCAGGAACCCCCGAATGTTTGAGAGACCAGCTTAGTCTGCCATTAAAATCTGCAGGGTTACTTTATTGGGGTGATCTCAAAACTGCTTCATGTTTGGCAAGCTGGGAAGTTCTGAGTAATTGCACTAGGGGTCAATTAACTAGGTTTAAATACTATCAAGTTTGCTCCTGGTGGGCTACACAGGTCTGGGTAGATGAGGACTCCTGGCTTGATCAGGCGATGAGTAGGCCCTCTGAAAAAGGAAGTTTCCTTGTGGCATCGGGCCTTGGTAGAGGCGGATGATGACTCTGCCGTGGATATTTCAAAGCTTTGGGCAGAAGAACTAGCGGGTGGAAACTCTAAAGAGGTTTGGCTTGACTCTTGCTATTTTACGAGCCGTGGTGAAACCAGCTTCGCTTAAGCGTAATCATCTTTTCAGTACTCATAGTCTCTATTGGTCTCCAGCCAAGTTGTCAAGAGTTACAGGAAACCCATATGTATGCCCAAGATGTATGCTTCCATCGGCGGATGATATCCACATGTTTATGACGTGCTCGAAGATCACTGGTTACTGGATTGAGATATGCAAGTTTCTTGTGGAGGTAACGGGTCAACAAGTTAAGGTAAGCCCTAAACTTATATTTTTGGGGCTTTATCAAGATGGTCCAGCTCCAATAAGTACTGTTACCTCCAGATTTATCTTCTATGCAATTCTCCTGGAGAGACGGGAGATCTGTAGGCTTTGGAAGTCCGGGAGTCCACCTTGCTTTTTTGACTGTGTTAAAAACAATCTCCACAAGTCAGTTTGACTTTGCCTGCGACCCTAGAAGTCGGGAGAAAGTATGGGCACTGCTGGTGGAGTGGAGCCAGCGCTTCAGCAGGTCCGATGATTAAGCCAAAATTGCTGTCGGTCCTGGTTCCCTCTCCTAAGGGCACACTGGTGAAGGGATGGAAGTGGAAACAGCAGTATTCTTGGGTGGAGAGCTCTTCTCCATGCTTCGGCAATTGAAATAAGAGTACTACCTGCAAGAGAGTTGGCAGAATGAGGACCAAAAAAAAAAAAAAAAGGATGCACTTCTCTTAATGCAGGTGGTGTTCTTTTCCCAAGACTACTAATATAAATTCATACGTTCCTGATACGCAGATTTGGAGAACCACCTCCCATAAAAACATACGCAGGGATGAATTGACATACAGATCTTCCTTGAATTTAGGCCTTCGCCAAGCAAACCAAGATTGTCTCTAGTTGACCAACATCATAAAGTATATAACTTACATGAAGATCACCCTGCTTGTTCCACAGAGGCCGAGCAACTACCATGATTGTGCATCAGTAATTACCAATTTTGGAGAACTTAAAGATGGAAACTTAGGACATGATTTAGAGTTTGGTGTATGAGGCACACTGATCACAAAGTGATTGATGTCCTGTCCTTTCCATATATAGTGCATAGATGTCTATGTTCTCTAAATAAGAGGACAGGACATCCGTTGCTTTTCAGCATGTCTTGCATCGACCAAAGTCTAAATCTACCAGTTTGCCTTCTCTACAGAGTTCTGCAACACACTGCTGTCTGGGGTATGAAATCAACACACACGCTATGTTTGGTGAATACCATCTTTCATCAACTATCAACCGGATGGATTTTTCTTTATTTTTAAGCCGCAAACCATTTCAGTAGCATGACCATATAGGAATTGTCCTCGGATATCAGTGCTTACTCTGTAAATAAATAGGTTTAGCTGCCCAAATTTTCCTTAGAAGCCCGCCACTGGTGCTGGCAAATGGAGGAGTTGCTGAAAACCAAGTCTTGATCCAACCTCATGGCATCTGTTTCCTCACACTACACGTCCTGCTGCTTTATCTCACACTTGCAGCTTCCTTTTCCTCCAGGCTTTCTCCCTTCAGCACTGTTTTCCTCCTTTCTCTTGATCCTCCTTTTTCTGTCTTTCTCTCTTGCTCTTTGGTAAAATCGGATAATGAAAAATATGTCCTGCTTCCCAAAAGGAGTATTGGCGACCACCAACTGCAACCACCTGAGTAAATTAGGCATGGCCAGATACAAATAACCTGTGAGATTTTATTGTGGCTCCCTCTGGTCCCTTTGCAGAATCTTACATGCGCACCAGCCTTCAGGCTTCAGACTCACCTCACTTTCAGACTGGCCAGCAGAGAGGAGACTTCGTCTCTTGAAGTCTATGGGTATCTGAAGGGCTGCAGAATCCCCCCTCTTAATGGAAGAGAAAGCGGTACCCAGTCCAATCAGGGCGACCCCTGACAACACATTGATGGAGGTGATCACTAGAAAATGAAAAGAGAAGAGTAAGTTCCTGGTCTCCCTCGGATTCATTCACTAATCAAATTGGTGTGTTCTGAGAGTTGTAGTCTTCAAGTGAACCAATAGGACTAATACAACAGATAATAATTAGCCAGAGGAAAGTCCAGATTTTGGAAAGTGGTGCTCTGGTGACAAGCAGCAGTTGATAACCCTTAGAAGAAAGACAAAGAAAGACTCACGCGATGACTGGCGCCTCATGTTCCTGACCTTGTAGTAGAAAAACAGTGAAAGCATCATGATATCGGCCCCCACGTAATACACAGCAGTGTAGGTCTATGAGAAAACAAGAACACCTCAAGTGAGAATGTATTCAAAGGTTGAGCACAGAGAAGCCGAAAAGGGAATCATGGTCCGAGAGCGACCACAGAGCTCGGACAGAGCATCAATGTGCGGTGAGCAGAGTATACTACAAACATATACCACAAAGGGAGCTTCTCTCCCTGATGTGTGCACATTGATATCACAGAGTGTTAATGACATATGTAACAGTTTATTGACTACTCCATTGTCTTCCTGTGACCACTTTAGACAGCAATTTCTCTCTAAATTATTTGCCTTCTCACCTCTTCATTCGTGCCTTTTTCCTTTTTCAATATTATTTTAAGTCGTACATCATCTACTTAATCTGACCAGTTTCAACACAATGCCTTGCATCGAATATATCTTGCAAAATCAATAAGTTACTGAAACTGTTAACAAGTTCTACCCAATGTATGTACCATCTCTTTTATTATTATGGAACACGTCATAGATACAACATTTTTTTTAAATCGAAAAATTAACTTGAAAAAATAAAATACACCTCAAAGACACCCTCCATCCCAGAAGTTCCAACAGAAAACACTCAGAACGTTTTGAACCCAGAATATGAACGCTGCATTCTATTTTTTGATGTTTTGGTTTGTGTCGCCTGAAAACCAGAGGGAATTTCATGGTTCTTGACAATGGGCCTGTAAAAGGTAGTTCCATGGACAACGGATTAAGAATAGGCTTATCCAGGTTTAACCTGAAAAGTCCAGCTTGGAAATCTCTTGCCCCATATGGACCCAAGTTGTGTTTTGGTAGAGATAAATCTTTGTTTGCATCAGAGTGTAGACCTGCCACATTGTGGCCCAAAGTGTGATCAACTGTGGTGACTGCAAATTACTTCAGAACCACAAGTATTCTCAAATGAATTTTTTGGACCATGGTTTCTAGATATTTCACCCGAGTCCACGTTCTGATGCAGCCACTGTGCTGGCTCTCAAGTGAGGGTTGCAGTATTCAATGATCTCAGGGGCATTTTTTGCTTTCAAAAACTAACTCCTGCTTTGGGAGTTAGTTTTTGAAAACCAAAAAGCTTTTTTGGGCAGCAGTATTAAACATGGCGGCCACTCAGCAAGGCTACAGTTCTTTCAAAGGGGTTGCATGGTGCCACACAAACTCCACTAGAGAGGCCGCATTACTGGCTATG
Organism: Calotriton arnoldi; assembly: GCA_963921515.1. Classification (NCBI taxonomy): domain Eukaryota; kingdom Metazoa; phylum Chordata; class Amphibia; order Caudata; family Salamandridae; genus Calotriton; species Calotriton arnoldi. Next base: position 140,596 of record CAWUFW010008316.1, read on the forward strand.
ATATAGGACACAGGCGTTGTTCTCATCCATGCAGCAATCTGCACAGAGCTCTCGAGGCCGCCCCTGCCTCACTCACTGGGGGCAGCTGCCTCAGGTCCTGTAAAGACGCAGTCCATCACAAGAGAGTTGAAACAGGAACCTTTATTCCAGTAACAGGTACACAGGTCTAACGGGCCCAGAGGATCAGCACCAACTGAAGTTGATGTTCTAATCCACTGTTCCCATACATTCTAATACAGCATTACACTAGGTAGAGGGACAGAACAAACCCAACATTCTGTACTATAAAGAATACAACAGGAGGGAACACGGAAATACAATATGCAGCAATATACAGAACACCACATATCTTCCCCCTTAAAAAAAAACAAGAAATAACAAACAACAACAAAAAAAAATAAGCAATGAGAAAAACAGTGACTAATCACAAAGTTTGCTTGGAATTCTTCTTACCCTACAACTCCTCCGTAAATTAACATCAGAAGAAATCGTAAGCTGCGGACCAGAAACATTACCACGCTGTGTGGCCTTGGACAGACGAGAAACATTCCACCATTGTCGAGGAGAACAGCGTGGCCCTTAATCTCGGCAATGTAATGAGGTTCTCTGAATTTCGATTTCCCTTTTTGTAGTAACAAAGGGTCTTTAACCCTGACCAAGTCTCCTATAGTAAACTTAATCACTCTCCTTTTTCCAGAGTGACAAAGCTTTTCATATTTAGAGCGATTGAAATTGTCAGAGGCAATCTTAGCCTTAGAGGCCTCAGCGAATACAGAACAATCACCTTTGATAGCATTGAGTTTCCAAAAGGGGCACAGAGAAGATGAAACCTTTCTGCCCCTCATCAATTCAAAAGGAATAGTACCAGAAACAGTGTGGGGGGGTGGTCCTATACGCCCAAATCATGTTTCTAACAGCCATCTCACAATCACCATTGCTATTGAGAGTACCTTGCACACATTCAACTAGAACCCTATTAAACCTCTCAACTTTACCATTGGATTGAGAGTGATAAAGAGGAGTGCGTAATTGTTTCACGCCCAATTTGGCCAAAAACTCTTGCATAGATACTGAGGTGAATTGCACTCCATTATCAGTTAAAAGCTCCTCCGGGACACCCTCTCTGGAGAAAACATCTTGCAGAAAACGTTTGACAGCTTTAGAATTGGGATCAGAGACGCCTCTTACCTCCACCCACCTGGAAAGATGGTCAATGAGGACAATAAAATACCTCATGCAGTTGGGCAAGACGTGAAAAGGACCAAGAAAGTCAACAGAAACTCTTTGCCAAACTCTAGCTGGACACGGGACAGGTTTGGATATAGGAGTGCTGATTGTAAGATGCTTGTCACTGTAACAGCACTGCACACAATTCTTGACTAAGTTATCAATATCTCAGTCCATGCTGGGCCACCAGAAATCATTTCTGATCCTGCGCTTGGTGGCATTCATCCCCAAGTGACCAGAGTGAGCAGTTTCCATTATTCTCACTCTGAATATGTCTGGGGGAATGAGGTTGCTATCTCTAACTAACAAATCATTTTCAATGGAAAGTTCGTTTGAAATTTTACAGTATGGTTGTAATTCAATGGGAAGGGATCTCTCCTTGGGCCAATCTTTGACTACAAAGTCCATTACTTGCCTCAAGGTGGCGACATTGAAAAGAGCATCTTGCCAAAGTGACATGTCAGGACAAATGACAGGGTCATCAACATTGGCGATGATACACTCCTCAATATCATCCGGAATTTCGGGAGTGGTTTGGGAATTGTCCATTGGAAGTCTGGATAGAAAGTCCGCCTTGACATTCTTTCCACCGGCTATGTGAAGAACATCAAAATTGAACTCAAGAAGTTTGGTGGACAACCTAGCCAGTCTGGTCGTAGACTTTTTTATCTTAATGCCAGAGAGAATGTCTACTAGAGGTTTATAGTCCGTTCTTAACCAAAACTTCCTTCCCCAAACGTAGGATTTAAATTTTTCAACGCCCCACACACAACCCAACATTTCTTTTACAGAATACCTCAACTCAACATCTCTCATTCTTCTGGATGCAAACCCTACAGTGACTTCCCTTCCACCATCCATCTGGGATAATACTGCACCCATACCATAGGCACTGGAGTCAACAGTGAAAAACATGTCACAGCCCTCCACGTAAGCTTGAAGAGCTGGAGCATACAAAATACATTCTTTGATTAGAACGAAATGTTCCTGACATGTGGCTGTCCAAATGAAGTCTGAACCTTTTTTTAACAGATTCCTAAAACACTCAGTAAGACTTGAAAAATTCTTAATGAACTTGGAATAGAATTCGCACAGACCAAGGAAAGAGCGTAACTGGTCTTTATCGATGGGGTGTGGAGCATTGACAATACCCTCAACGATATTGGGCTTAGGTTTAACACCATCCTTGGTGAGCACATGACCTAGGTATTCAATTTCATTCACTGAGAAAATACATTTATCTTCTCTCAATGTGACACCATTGCTTTGGAGAATTTGTAAAACAAGATCTAAAACCTTGTTATGTTCAAGTTTTGTGTCCGTATGCACCAGAATATCGTCCTGAAAAATTACAACATTGGAAACATGCTGAAACATCATAGTCATTACTTTCTGGAACACAGAAGCTGCTGAGGCCAGTCCAAATGGCATCCGGCAAAATTGAAATGTACCATCAGGTGTTACAAAAGCTGTAAGGTGGCGAGAATGTTCATCAAGGACTACCTGATTGTACGCTGAGCGCAAATCCAATTTGGAAAACCATTTGGACTGACCCACAGCAGTAAGAAGGTCATCAATCCAGTGCGGCTTCCGCAGCAACCACAGCACCGAAACCGCCCTCATCGCCGCCACCGATGACATCAGGACCCTGCTAGACAACGGAGAAACAGCAGCCCTCGTCCTCCTGGACCTATCAGCCGCCTTCGACACGGTCTGCCACCACACACTACGAACACGCCTTCACGACTTCGGGATCCAAGAGAAGGCCCTGGACTGGACCACATCCTTCCTCTCCGGCAGAACACAAAGCGTCCGCCTCGCCCCCTTCCGATCCAAAGCCACCAAGATTATCTGCGGCGTACCCCAAGGCTCCTCCCTCAGCCCAACGCTGTTCAACATCTACATGGCACCCCTCGCCCACGTCGCCCGACAGCACAACCTCAACATCATCTCCTACGCCGACGACACCCAGCTGATCCTCTCCCTCACCAAAGACCCTCACACCGCCAAAGCCCACCTCCACGAAGGAATGAAGGCCGTCGCCGAATGGATGAGGACCAGCCGCCTGAAGCTGAACTCGGACAAGACGGAGGTCCTCATCCTTGGTTCCAACCCTTCAGCATGGGACGACTCCTGGTGGCCGACATCACTGGGAACAGCCCCGACACCCACCGACCACGCACGCAACCTAGGGGTCATCCTCGACCCCACCCTCTCCATGACTAAGCAGGTCAACGCTGTTTCCTCATCCTGCTTCAACACCCTCCGAATGCTCCGCAGGATCTTCAAGTGGATCCCCACCGAAACAAGAAAAACAGTCACCCAGGCCCTCGTCACCAGCAGGCTGGACTACGGAAACGCCCTCTACGCAGGAACGACGGCTAAGCTCCTGAGACGGCTGCAACGCATCCAGAACGCCTCTGCACGTCTTATCCTCGACATCCCCCGATGCAGCCACATCACACCCCACCTGAGAGACCTGCACTGGCTCCCTGTCAACAAGAGGATAACCTTCAAGCTCCTCACCCACGCACACAAAGCACTCCACAACTCCGGACCAGCCTACCTCAACAGACGACTCAGCTTCTACACCCCCACCCGCCAGCTCCGCTCCACCAGCCTCGCCCTCGCCACAGTCCCCCGCATCCGGAAAACGACCGCCGGCGGCAGATCCTTCTCCCACCTCGCCGCCAAGACCTGGAACACCCTCCCCACCAACCTTCGGCAGACCCAAGACCTACTGGCCTTCAGAAGACTCCTCAAGACCTGGCTCTTCGATCAGTAGCAGCACCACCCCCCTCTTCCCCCAGCGCCTTGAGACCCTCGCGGGTATGTAGTGCGCTTTATAAGTGACATGATTGATTGATTGATCAATGCGAGGTAACGGAAAGTTCTCCACCCATATTGCTTTGTTGACTTATCTTAAATCAACACATAAGCGAAGTTCTCCAGTCCTCTTTCTAGCTATAACGATGGGAGATAACCAGAGGGTGGCATCGACACGTTCAATTACACCATCATTAAGCATCTTGTTAAGCATAATGGTAAGATCGCTTCTTATACTGTGAGGGACATTGCTTAATTTGTGCTTAACTGGGGATACACCCTCATTGATCTTAATAGAGTGAGTGAAATCTTTGATTTTTCCAATCTTATTTTCGAAAATCTGTGCATATTTTTCTTTCAATTGAAAGGAATCGGAAATGGAATTAACCAAAGAAACCGGGTTCTTCTGACCAGGTCTAATGATCATTCCAAATTCAGCCTGGTGCCACCATCCTAGTACATTAATACCTTTAAGGGCAACATAAACTTTGCCATGGATGGTTTTGTTTTGAAAAGAGATATCAGCCCAAAAGTAGCCAGCAAGATCAAATCTGCTACCCTCAAATGCAGTAGTGATGACATCAGGGGGTAGTAAGACCATATGAGACCAGGATTGTTTATATTTATCAATGGAAATAATGGTAATTCTCGCACCTGAGTCGATGAGTAGCGGAATATCGTGGAATTGTATGGATACCTGGACAAAAGGATCGCCAAATCTTTTCTCTGTGTGTACATTTGTATGTCTAAATATTCAACAGAGACAACAGATAGATAAGAAAGTCGAAGAATTGTCCCTAACTCATCTGAAGTCCCGTTGGGAACTAGTTCTTGAACGCATCTAATAGGGAAACGTTTGCCCCCCCTGCACACCTTGCCAAAATGGCCAATTTTTTTACATTTATATCACTCTTGGGCAATAGCAGGACAGTTTCTGAAATTCGAAAGATGAGAGGATGAACCACATCTATAACATTGGAAACCAGAGAGATTACGTACAGGAAGAATGTTCTTATTGTTCCTATCTGGTAAGTCTTTACCCTTTTTTAACTTGACATCGATAAGAGACTGTTGAGTGCTGTGAGAAGAAAACAAATGATGGACGGAATGCTGACAATGCAAACATTCTCCCCCAGTCAAAAGATCTGGGTTAAATCCATCGTTCTGGGTGGGTCCCGTGCTCTCCATGCCGCTGGAGTCAAGCTATCCTGGCTGAAGAGGGGTGAAACCCCGAAACCGGTCCTAGGATGCTTGTTTCCAGTCCAGGGAGGACCTGGCCTGGCAGTTCGGGCTGGACTGTTCCCATTGGGCACAGGGTCAAGACTGATTTGCATATGGCTGGGTTCAAACTGGAATGGCATGGTGAGCAAAAAAACGATGGATTTAGGCCCAGATCTCTGTACTGGGGTGAATGTATGACATTGTTCTGCATTCTGTCCATCAATTGTTGTTTTTGCATTCGTGAGAAGAACTAGTGGCAGCAACCGTGGAGTAGGTATTGAGCTCCAATTGTTTAGAATCCAACTCTGAGCGTTCGATGCTCTTTGCGATGTCAATCGTTTCATCGAGAGAAGGATTTTTGCAGGAGAGTAATTTCTGTTGGATCTTCTTGAAAAACACCTGGAGACAATTTGGTCTCTTATTAACTGAGAGGTAAAGTCATCAAAGTCGCAATAACTAGCTAAAACCTTTAAAGCAGGGACATAAGTGTTGATAGATTCACTTGGAGACTGGACACGAGTGAAAAATGTATGCCTGTGCACAACCAAATTGACTTTGCCTTCGAAATAGGTACTAAGTTGTTTAAGAGCTAGTTGGTATTCATCCATGTCACCACTATCATGGCCAGTGTAAGTGGGTAAATGATCAAAAACATTTTGCCCCTCTACGCCTAAATAATAGTATAGAAGACTGCGTTTTCTATCAGGTTTGAACTTCATTCCATCAATGGCTCCCAAATAAGCATTAAATGATCTGAACCACAACCGCCACTTTAATGGTGGTTCACCTGGATCCTGTAAAAAAATAGCTGGGAGGGGTAACAGTTTGCATGGTGAAAAGGGAAAATGAACCAAGTGAAGGAGGAGAAACGTAGAAAAACAAAGAGTAGAAAATATGAGAAAAGGAGAGAAAAAGATTTTTTAAAATTATTTAATTCACAAAATATGCATATATAGATAATATGATGAAGTAGACAAAAATAAATATGTAGAAAGGTAAGTGAGTGAATCACTGAATTCACACACACTGGAAACGCAGGTCAAGTAGAAGTATACGACGGAAAGTGTGTGGATCACTGAATCCACATGGTGAAAGGAACGTAAAGATGACAGGTCGTATTGCAGGAACGAATTTGTGACTGTATACCAGAAAGTGTGTGGATCACTGAATCCACAGGTTGTGGAGGTTGACGTGCTAGTGTTTGAAAAATACACTTCCTTGTGCACAGGGAGTGAGGCAACGACGTCAAGGAAAGGACCGGAGCGATGTCCCACGGTCACAGAGACGAGTTGGCAGTTACGGAAGCATCCAGAGCCTGAGAGAACAATGAGGCGTGCTGTAAGAGGTGAAAGCTGGGAAAGGCTGGTTGCACCAGGAACGATGGATAAAACAGCACGCAGTTCATAGGTGAGACAGGTGAAACTGGGAAACGTCAGAGCCGGAGCAGTATCACACGGCTAGACGTGCGAGAGAAAGCCAATGCAAGAGCACGAATGCTGTGAAGAGGTATCCTAGGAGACCAGGAATTGTGGCGTCAGCTAGCATGTCCCAGGAAACCCAGAGGAGTGACGTAGGGGTAACCAGGCAGAGCGCGTGAGAAAGCGCTCGAGCAGTGACACGCTGAGTAATTTAAAAGTCAATATTAGCGCATGGGAAAGCACTCGCGGGGCTCCTTTTTGGCAAAAATTGATGAAAACAGGAGCGCAAGAGGAATATGAGCGCCAATCCAGAAATGAGGAGAAAGGCAGTGCAAGCAGCACGGAGTCCTCCAGAAATAGTGAAAGAAGCAGGGTGGAAAAGTAGGAAAAAAAAAACAATCCCTGGGCCCGTTGGGGAAGCAAAGACAAAGCGCAGTACCTTAATAAAGCTGAAAAAGTAGAACTTGAGCAGGGAAGCACTTTCCAGGCAGGACAGGTCCAGATTCCATGTCAGTCGCCAATTGTAAAGACGCAGTCCATCACAAGAGAGTTGAAACAGGAACCTTTATTCCAGTAACAGGTACACAGGTCTAACGGGCCCAGAGGATCAGCACCAACTGAAGTTGATGTTTTAATCCACTGTTCCCATACATTCTAATACAGCATTACACTAGGTAGTGGGACAGAACAAACACAACATTCTGTACCATAAAGAATACAACAGGAGGGATCACGGAAATACAATATGCAGCAATATACAGAACACCACAGGTCCCCACCATCGGCACTATTAAAAATCATGGAGCGCGACAATGTAGGCCAGGCGGTGACCCCGCAGTGGCTACAGGAGAAAGCCCCATCCTGGAACTCTCTCAATCCGACCCCACCAAGTCACCTCTATGATAAATCCTCAGCCCTCCATCCAATCACTGGAACCAGGGATCGGTGAGGGAGCAGTCAAGTAGGGGGAGGGGGCTACAGGGTCAATCCGGAGCTCACTCAAGTGCAGCCAATTGGGATCCTGGTCATCCTCAGGGTTTCCACTTTTAGTAGGTTCTTTAACAGTTTGTGTTGACAGCTTTGAATTGCAGCTTCTCTTTTTTTCCTGCAGCTTTGTTCAAGTGTTTTTCATTTGCTATCTTGCGGTCGTGCAAATGCAGGCTGTTTTGCTCTTGCTTGCTAACATCATTATCACAGCATTAAACTCCGTCATCAGAGTATCGAGTCCCATTACTGGAGCATCATAATAAACTATCAGAACCCATTAGAGGAACATCAAGATCCAGCACTGGTGTCTATAATCAAAACATCAGCACCACACGTCGGAACATTCAGACAGAGCATTGTGACCACTCTTCATGGTGTTAGCTCTGTCATCAAGACCCATCAATGGAGCACCGGGACCACTGTTAGAGCATTGGGCCCCACTGCCACATCATTCGCATCCCATGAGCAGGAGGGCCCTCTCATCTGATGTTCACTCTTGTGCTTCATAGACCTATCGCAATAGTTTATTTTCAAAGAACAAAGACTTTTGGATTTTTTATTTTTAAGATTTTTACTCTCCGCACTGGGCAACTGTTATTTGGAATAGTGCATGATTATTATTATTTTTTATTTTTTTTAAATAGAAATTAAAATCCTCTTTCATTTCTGCTTCATTCAGCAATAAACTCGGTTGGTTGTCTGCCCTTAATTTCAGCTATTGATAACCCTCTTCTATAGTAGACCCCCTTTGACCAGAGCACCAGAACTCCACCGCCCAATGTCTTTTGCTCTTGGTGCTGCTACCTCAGCCGCTTTTACTGGCCAAACGGTCTATGGTTTTGTGTTTCGCTTCAGCCTCTCTTCTGCCACTCATTACTTCTACTGGCCCTAGGTCGCATGTTCAGCCGTTCTGGATTTGTGGAGATGGTTCAAACAATTTGATGCACTGTGCATGCAGACCAGAAGATGACAGCATCAGAGTGCACATCATTCGGAGTAGTGGAAACAGGAAATGTAGTGTTTGTGGCGCTAGGGAGCGAGAGAAGGGTTCTAGGTGCTGACAATGAGGATCTTTATTCACTTGTCGAAAAAGGACCATTGGAACACTAAGGCCTGCAATGCTGTTCGGAAGTATTATTAGATTGGTCGATGCCTTGGAACCAGGTTTGTAGGGAGCTCCATAACCTTCAACAACTTACAGCAACTCATTGTCCCTTGGTCTTAGAGATCTCAGTATTGACACTATAGTTCAACAGGCCCTTTTCACCTCCTCTGCAACTCAAGCCCAATATAACTGCCGCTCTTCAGCCCTGCTCCCACCAATGCCTCCTTGTAGATGATGCCCCATGCCCTAGTGTGCCCCTGCACCCATGCATTTGTTGACAGTCAGTCATTTCTCCCTTCACCCCCTGCTCTGCTCCCAAAACCAACCTTTGTGCTGGACATTTAAACCCTATTGTACCTCAGGCCTACCTCTCTTTGAACAGGTGCTGCTCTCCTTCCCCCGTACACCTCAGACAGAGGCACTTCACATTCACACATTAGTTCATGGTTAAAGTAGTTTGTACCTGAAGAGGTAGCTGGTGAGCCAGGAACGCTCCAATGAGGTTACAAGAGTCCCCGAACAGCCACGCCAGGAGAAACCAGATGGACAGGGCCTGGTCCATGTTCCCAGTCTTACATGACTGCCAGTACTGCCTACAAGGGGGAGATTACAGAGATGATCATGAACGCAGATACTAGTGAGTTTAACTGTGTGTAAACGCAGACGGGTTAGTGCAATTGTGGGCTATCTTAAGCACTGGTGAGTGAAGGCGTAGGGAAGTGCAAGAGTTGATGAAATAGAGCAGTGGGGTATGGGTGTGAACAAGTGCACGCATGAGCAAGGGCACACATGTTTAACGTAGGCGTGTGAAAAAATGGGCACAAATATAGCAATTAATGGGAAAAGCAGCCGAGTAGTTGTTAGGAATGAAAACTACGGGTAAGAATGTACAAAGCACAGGCGAGTAAGGCATAGGCGAGTGTAGACGTGAATATGCCAAGTTGTAGGTAAGTACAGGCGTTTTGAGAAAGTATGAAAGAGTTAAAGCATGGGGGAGTGCAGATTTCACCTTTGGCATGGTTGCATAAACATGTGGGTGACTGCAGGCATATGTAAATGTAGGCATAGGTGGGAAATGAGTGTGAAAATTGGTAAATGCAGGTCTGGGCAGGAAAAAGGATTAACAAGTACAGGTGTGGGTCAGCACAGGCAGCTGTAGGCATGAACAAGGGAAAGCATGAATGCAAATTACGAACATCACTCCATTGCAAGAGATGAATACTTGTTTGGCAAAATGACCATGAAAATAGGCCCGCTCTAATGCATTTACAGATGCTGTCTGATTTGAATGTTTGTTATGCAATATGGTAGTTTTTAGGTCTCGCAGACCTAGCGCTGGAGCGCGCAAGCGCTCCTCGCTCTGCGAGGCTTATTGTAATCGATACGATTTCAGAAGGTGACTTGAAGCCCCACCCATCATTCCTATTGGCTGGCGTCATCGTTTATGCTAAACGCTGGCCTCCGATTCAAAATGAGGCTTCTTGGTTACCGCCCTGTCTCCTTTTGGGACGGCCCATCCCGACTGGATCTTTTGCTTGCGGCGTGACACGGGCTCATTTCAGTGGCGGCTGGTGACATTTGAAAGTGGTGGGCGTATAATTTTAGTTGGAGTGCACTGCGGCGAGCGAGCGTAGCGAGCGAGCCCTAACAACCTAAGGGGGCTTTGGGGGTTCTCCCCGAGAAAATTTTGAAAAAGAGTGGGCAAATGGTGCATTTTCAAGCTAATTTTAGAAAGCAAAGTTGTACTGTGCGCCCTTCCTGCCAGTATGAATGTCTATGCATTCTGGGCAAACATTGAAGTGAGCACAAATCGAGTTCTCCTACTCCCGTTTTTATTGTTAATTTACTGCTCTTTCAGACCATTTTCACCACTCACCTGATGTTTTATACACCCGAAGGACATATCTAGTCTAGTAAAACATATAAAGAGAAATAGCGGCCATTGGCACAGTGCTATGAAAACAAGTTCTGTTTCATACAAGGTGCTCTTCCTGAAACATATAGCTAGTCCAGTTTCACATAACCACTCTAATACTGTGTCTCACAGAACAAACTCAAAGGCACATGCATCGGTGTTGTTATTCAGCAGTGCTGACTGAAGACAAGGGCATTTCCTTGTTGTTAATGCCTTGGTGGCCGTTGGACCTCCCTGGGTATTAACAAATGATAAATGCCTGACCATGAGTGCTGGTATTCATACTGCACCTATATGAAAATGAGCATGATCAAAAGTGTTTTTCTGATACTTCATTTTTAAATGACTGAGTGACAGCGTCATTTTGTATTTAGAGCTATGGCTCAGAATAGGGTTGTTTCCATTAGCCCCAGTAAATGCCGATTCAAAAAACAAAATGCCGTACTGAAACGGAATGAATGAGTCTAATACTATTTCATTTCAGAAGAAGCCACAGAATAACATTACGAAGCTTCCTATATGTGGTAGGGCAGAAACCTTTACATTGAATATAAAGTGCAACATGCAAGCAAAGCGAAAATGAATCATATATGGGTGAGCAGCGCAGGGAAGGGATTTTTTCCCCCACAAGAAAATTTGAGAAACAAAATGGGTGGGAATGATGCATTTTCAGCATATCTTTCAAGAAAATCTGCTACAATGATTATTATTTTTTTTTTTAAGGTGCGAATGGGTTCACAAAGAGACACAAGAGACACGTGTCTCCCTGCATTCACTCAGATACATCACACAACTTGCACTCACACAAACTCGTTCCTCTCACCTTGCACTCCCAGACTCACACTGCTTCACTCACCCAGCACTCACCAAGCATACCACTCATCCGCCACTCACAAGGGCACATCACTCATTCAGTGCATTCACAACGTTCATGTCACACTCATGACAGCACATCACTCATCCAGTGTAGTCATACAACTTACCCTGGGCTCACACAGGCACACCATTCATAACACTCACAAAGGCACACCTTTCACTCTACACTCAGTCTTACCATTACTCACCCTGCATTCATACATGCACACCACTCACCCGCACTCACAGTTAAACAACTGACCGTACAATCATACAGGCACGTCACTCACTAGCCACCCTTGAACCCACATACAGATCCCCTGCTGCAGCAGCGCTAAGCTCTACCTGGCCCCCACCTACTCGAGCAGAGTTCAGTGCGTTGTGGAGGAGGTGTTGTCTCGACTAGTACAAAAATTAGGAAAATTACCGAAAGCTGGCTTTTTTCCTCCACTACAGGATCACAAACTCCAAGTGAATGTTTAATTCATTACATAGGCAGGTCTTTCTGCGACCCCCGTGCGACATTTTGAGATGTGAACTATTACTACGTAGCCCACATCACAAAAGCCACATGCTTTCATAATCCAGATGCTGCTGCTCACCGTGCCAGCATTGTGAGCAGGTTTTATGTGAAGAGATGAATCAGAGAAGTGCTGTGGGGTCCACTCAATACAACGCCACCAAAAGGGAGTGAAAGTGTATTAAAGCATCATTTATTACGTCACTGAGGGGAGGTTATTGACTTGCAACGTGCGCCAACTGCTCACGAAGGACAAGTAGCATCTGTAAACAAAGTTTCTGCGGATTCCTTTTTACCCCCGAATATTAAATAAATGCATTTTTAAAGAAATGCTATTTCTCAAGAATATTCTGTTCGGCAGGAAATATATTCACTGGAACAATAACCTTTCTAAAGTCCCAAAACAAAACACATAGGAATCAGTCAAACTGATTACCATAAAGTGCAAAATCCCGTACACTCTCTTGCACACGCCCATTAAAATGCCATTTACTGAATCCCTTTCTAAGTAGAGCACAGCGAGGAAGGAGATAAAATGCATCCCGGGCAGGCTCTGAATACACATGGGCAATAATACATTTGACACCGGTTAGGTTATTATCATAAATTAATGACCATCGAATTTCTTTCTCCTCGACACACCTCCTACTGCTAAGTCCAGGACGGCTTTTAAATGTTCCCATATTGCTTAAATAGACTAATCGGTGCTGCCATCTTCTGGACAGTGAATACTTGCAAAACTAAGAGAAAAGGTTGTAGTACATTCTGGGCTGTATTTGTTGGGGGCCTTGAGGTCCCGGCCAAGGCATACTTTTCTCTCGGCAGTCCACAGAAAAAAATCACGGTAGTATTACTTTAGATGGAGACGCGAAAGCAAAACTGCTCGAACTTTTTGTACAACAGCCATACGTCAAACTCCCTGCGAACCTGACACACCCAGACCACTACCAAACCAGACAAAGACCACTACTATAAAGTCGCGGCCGGCATGACGGGTGGGGGGCACGCGGGTTCGCGAGGGGGGGTAATTATAATTTTTTTAAACTTACCTTTACGGGTCATACGCTGCCGCCTCAGCTCCTGCTGCTCCTGGCGCGTTGCAGGCAGCCTCCCTCCTCCTGCTCCCCTAAGCCAATCCACAACGACGCTGCAATGGCAGCGTTGTGATTGGTGCGGTGCAGGCGCACAGCGCCCCAACCGGGCCATTTTCTCTATGTAGGCTGCATGCAGCAGCCTACATAGAGAAAAGGGAGTGCGCATGACTGCTTAGGTCGACCAAAGCAGTCAGGGCCTACAACAGTGGGCAAGCCACTCCCCCCCTGCCCTCGCGCGGGACCGCCCACCCTCCCCCCCACAACCAGGCACTCCAGGCACTTCTGCTTTCTCGTAGTGCGAGAAGCAGAAACATAAAATGGTAGTTTTACCATTTTATGTTTCTGCCTTCTCGCACTGCGAGAAAGCAGGGGGGCGACGCCCCCACGCCCCTATGGAGGAGCCGCCACTGCGGCGGCCTCCTTTATAAGTCGGTAGGCACTATGTTTTGTCAGTCGCAAGTTGAACAGCTTGAAAGGCGGACAGTGGTCTTAAACCCACGTGCTGGTTAAACAAGCAGCGTCAGAACAATGCTTATCCCGGACAGCCCTGTGCCTCGCATCTCCTGAAGGAGAGGGCAGGGGCGCACAGTCACATGACCGCGTCTTGCAGCCAGCGTTCCCCGCGGGACCGGGACTTTTTTAAGGCCTATTTGGCAGTGAATCAGTCCGGATCAGGGCCTGTGAAGCCCAGTGCCGCCCCATGAAGCCCTGCGGTGCCCACCGCTGCGTCGTCGCAGCCGCCCATGGCACAAAGGCTGGCGTCTCAGCTGCCACCACAGAGGCCCTCATCTCGCGCCGGTGGCACACAGTGAGCCGAGGAGAGATTATATTCACACAAACCCAGACTGTAAATGCCCTTTGATGTTAAACACAGCGGAGGCTCGGATGGATAATGGCGCGGGGAGTGGCCCTCATTATCCCCCAGATTAGTCCCGTGAATAGAAGGAGGGGGAGGGTGGGGGTGCTGGGTGACGGCGGCGCCCGCATTCAGTCACTTGGAAGGAACGGGCAGAAAACACCTTCGAGCTCAGAGTGCGAAATGGGCTCACAAAGAAATCGTTGCAATGCCTCAGAGAGCCTGTGATCTTCGTCAATAATTCAGTGTCGCTAATAAAGGGCGATGATAAATACCGATGTGACTCATGCGGAGAGGTTGGGTGCTGGAGGGAGTTGAGACAGATATGTAATTCACTTGAAGCAGCACATGTATAGAAGTCAGGCTTTTATATTACAAAGTCATAATTCGTTTTTAGGAGGGCGAAGGGGGGCTTGGGGGGGGTTGCCGACCGCAGGGAGGTCCCCCCCCCGGGCAGTTTGGGAGGGTCTAAGGGGCGGGGGGAGCGGGCTGTAACCAGCCATTTTATCTTTGGGCTTGTTTTTTGTAGCCCAATTGGAGCCCAAGCATAAATGCTTTGGGCTCCTGCTCCCGGCCACCATTTTAGGTTTGGTGACCTGGTGGCCGGGAGCTTTAGCGTGGGAAATATTTTGTCAGGTAGGGTCTTTAGGGTTTTACTGTTGTTCAGCGTCGGGAGTACAGTAGGAAGTCGCGTGATGTCGGGAGAAGACTACCGCGTTTTGGAGGCCCTCCGGCTCCTGAGCGAGGCGGGCGGGATGGACCTGGTAATTGGCGCAGGGGCAGGGACGGCGCGCCCGGTGCGGCAGGCCTCGGCGGGAGTGGCAGCGGCCGTTGCCGCCTGCACGTCACCGAAGCGACAACGACTGGCGGTAAGTGAGCGGGGCCGCCCGCGAGCGAAAAAGACGGCCCGACAGTGTTTTTGGAGCCTGGAGAGGGTGGTAGGGCAGGGGCCTCAGGAGTTGTGAGGCGCGGGGGTGGTGTAACACCGGCTAAGGCAAGGGAAAGGGCCACTGCATCTGTAGGGCCGGTAGCGGCCTTAGCGCCAGTTGCGCGCTCGTGTTCCTCCCCCGCGGGGGTGTTTCAGCGTGGGGGAAGGCGGGGCGGGAAGCGGCGATCCGCCTCTGTTCCTTGCGCGATGGTAGTGACAGCATCTGGGGAGGCGGGGGAGCCTGAGGCAGGGTTTGTGAGCAGGGCAGCCAGCAGCGACATGGCGAGGGGGGTGGAAGAGCTTATGCCCCCCCCCTCCTGCTCGTGTGACTGAGGCAGCAGATCCAGCTAGTAGGGAGTGGGGGGGGGAAGCTGGACCTGGTGTCAGTGGCCATGGGGTATTGGACTGGGCTGATATTGTTGTGGAGAGCAGGGGCAGCGCTGATTTTGTGGCAGGCAGGGAGGGGGAGGCAGGTGATCGGCAGATGTACAGTCCCCTCCTTTTTTCCCCCCTTATTCTGGAAGGGCCGAGATGGGGTCGGTGGGGGGCAGCTCCTTGGGGGAGGGAGAGTGGGCCCAAGTGGGAGGGTGGGGCAGCCAGCAGACCTTTTTCCCTCGGTCAGAGATGGGGCAGCCAGGGAGGGTACCCATATGAGCTGGGGGGAGTGGGCACCTTGGGATGGGCGGTGAGGTTTCGGGTTGGGGGGGGTGGGGAGGGGCAGGGGGATATTAATTTGGGGAATTTAGATTCGGCCGGAGGGGACCAGGCTTGGGAGGGGTTAGATATCTTTCCGTCTTGGGCGGAGGGGTGCGGGGCCTGGGTATGGGAGAGAGGCAAGAGGCACAGCGGGCGCAGGAGCTTAGGGGGGGAACGCGGGGGCTAAGTAGGCCACCGGTGGGGGAGGGGGGCAAGGGAGCGGGACAGGTAGGGTTTGGGGATACGTTGGAAGGGAGGGGTACAGGCCGGGGTTGGGACTCAGCGGCAGCAGTGGTACAGGCGGGGCTGGTATGGAGTGGGGAGGAAGAGGGGGGGGATTCCCCCCCTCTGGGGGGTTCGGTGAGGTCTAGGCGGTTTAGCCATAATAGGGAGTTTTCGCCAGATTTGCGGGGGGCCGTGTTTTCAGGCAGGTGTGAGGGAACCGGCACATCAGTCCAAACTTTTTCTTCACAAGGTAGGGAGCGTCGCAGTGTTGCGGACTCAGTAGGGCGCGGTGCGGCCCAATTACACCGAGGAGAAGGGAGGGTGGAGCCTTGCGCGGCGCATCCCGTACCGGCGGGGGATCCCGTCGCGGCCAGCACACGAAGGTCCGGTACGACCTCGCTGGCCCCACCGAAGGACAGGTCACGGTGGTCCGACATTACAGCGGCGATGGATGCACAGAGAGGTCAACGCATGGGGGAGTATCGGCGAGTACAGTCGGCTCCCCCGCAAGGAGGACATTCTGGGGCCGTTAGGGCCAGTGCGGGGCAGGTTGGGTCCGGTAGGGCCCGTGCTGTGGTATTTGATCCAGAGGTGCTCCAAGTGGAGGAGCCCATTGTGTTGGACTATGACGAGGAGAGCCCCGAGGAAGGGGAATTGCGGGAGACTGAGGAGGGGGGCCCTCTCATGTTTTTCCTAGTTTTTTGCAGGTTCCGGGAGTGGTGCCGCACAGAACGGCAGTGGCGTCTGGATCCAGGAGGGAGCGCGGCCCCGCAGTGAGGGTTCCCCGGAGTGTGGATCAGGCAGAGACTGGGGCAAGGAGGTCGGTGTCCGTCCGGGCATCCTCGTTAGAGCCAGGTGAGACCGGTAGAACACAGGCCAAACCAAAGATGGTGTCTGTGGGGACGGGGGGGTTGGGGGGGGAGTGACGGAAGGGAGATTATACAGGGGTAAATACGTGAAGGATACAGGGGTGGGAACAGGTGTAGGGGGGATAGCACTGGGCGACAAGGTAGAAAGTGGGACAAACACGGAAGCAGCGGTGGGGGGTAAGGAACCGTTGGAGAGTAAGGAATTGAAGATTAAGAAGCTTCCCTACATGGGTGTGACAAAACCTTTGGGGGCCCATTTAATGCTTTTAACCAAAGAACGTATATGGAAAGGGGAATATGTGGAGATACTGAAGCTCCTGCATAGGGAGGTGAGGTCCAAAGAGGGCTCAAAAGAGGAGGAATATGAGCTGGCCAAGCGGCCTAAGGTGCCGTTGACCATTGAGAATTGGACGGCAGCATTTTTAATATATGCTAGTGTGTACTGCGAAAAGTTCCCGGAGCGCAGCGTAGCCATATTTAAATATATCGATGTGATACGGAAGGCGCAAATCACAAGTGGAGGGATACGCTTGGGCCCAATATGACGAAGAGTTCAGGGCTCGTATGGCTTGGGACCCGGAGGCAAAATGGGGGGAGTTAGATACAGACTTATGGCAGCATACAATGGGGGCAGCGTCGGGTGGTAAGACCATTTTTACAGCTAGCGGATTGCCGTTGGTATACCGGCCCTTTCAGGGGAAGCCCACCCGGGGTGGGGTGGGAGGCGCAGCCACGACACAAGCTGGAACGGGGGCGTGCTGGGACTTCAATAAGGGCTTATGCACGAGGGAGTATTGCAAGTACCGCCACGAATGTTCCAAATGCGGGAAGCGCCATCCCCTGGTTAACTGTTGGGGCGTTAAGCCACAGGAAGGTCAGCAGTGGCAGCAGTCAGGCGCCGGCACGTCTGCCCCTCCGCATCAATTCCAGAGCGGCAGGGGTGGGAAAGGACCACAGGGTACTGGGCCCAAAGGCTCCTATGCCAGTTAGGGTACCAAAGCTGGCGGAAGTACTCCAGGGGTATGGGGATTTGGGGGCTCAACGGGTGCTTCTGGAGGGATTTCAGTGGGGGTTTCGTTTGGGTTACCAGGGTCCAAGGCAGAGAAGGTGGGCGGATAACCTGAAGTCAGCGGCAGAACACAGGGAGGTAGTCCAGGATAAATTAAACAAGGAGGTAAGGGAAGGGAGGATGGCGGGCCCCTTTGACGACTGGCCAGTAGACAACTTGATCATATCACCCATCGGGGTGGTCCCCAAAAAGGAAGAAGGACAATACAGACTGATTCAACACTTGTCATGGCCGGAGGGGGCGTCAGTTAATGATTTTATCAATGAGGAGGCTGCCTCAGTGTCATATTCTTCGGTTGACGTGGCCATGTCACTTGTTGTGACCGCGGGCGCAACTGCAAAAATGGCAAAGTGTGACATTAAATCTGCATTCCGGCTGCTTCCAGTCCATCCAGATGATTGGGATCTTCTGGGTATCCATTTTGAGGGTAAATGGTACGTGGACAAAGCATTGCCGATGGGTTGCTCTATGTCATGTGCTTTATTTGAACGTTTCAGCACCTTTTTGCAGTGGCATTTCACGCAGCACACGGGTCACACATTGGTGACGCACTACTTGGACGATTTCTTCTTTGTAGGTTCCCCCGGCTCCACGGAATGCCAGATAGCTCTGGACACTTTCCATGAGCTCATGAGGGAACTGGGGTGCCATTGGCACCCGAGAAGACAATGGGTCCATCTACAACTTTGTCCTTTTTGGGGATCGAAATTGATGCAGTGGCAATGCGGGCTCGCTTGCCAGAGGATAAAAAAGTGAAAATGTTGGAGTTACTGGACATGATGTTGGCAAAGCAGAAAGTGACAGTAAAGAGCATTCAGGTGTTGCTGGGTCACCTTAATTTTGCCTGTAGGGTAGTCAGAGCGGGGAGGACGTTTTGTAGGAGGTTGGGCCGGGCACTAGCAGGACAGCATTTGCCGCATCACCATGTGCGCTTGGCGGCAGGGGTGAAGGAGGATTTGCGGATGTGGTCAGTTTTTCTACACTCTTTTAATGGAGTGCCATTGGCCAGGGGGATGATGTCCGGTGGGACGTGCAAATCTTTTCTGATGCCGCAGGCAGTGACGGCTTTGGCATTTATTGGCAAGGTAGGTGGTGTGCGGAGAAGTGGCCCCCACAATGGAAGGATGGGGGGGAGCATAGCCTTTCTGGAGCTTTTCCCGTTATTGGTGGCTTTGACCCTGTGGGGCGAGGAGTTGGCGCACAAGAGGGTCTTGTTTCGTGTGGACAACATGGCAGTGGTAGACATTGTTAACAGACAGTCGGCCAGAGATGAACAGATTCTCAAGTTGCTGCGAGTGTTTGTGTTAGGCTGCCTTAGACACGACATTGCATTCAGGGCCTTGCACATCCCTGGTGTGGACAATGACATAGCGGATGCCTTGTCTCGTTCGCAGTGGGGGAGATTCCGTGGGCTGGCCAAGGAGGCGGACAGGACACCGACCCCAATGCCGGAACATCTTTGGTATGTAGGCAACGTAGGGTGCTACAATTGGTGGTAGGTTCTTTGTCTGTGGCCACGCGGGCGGCTTATGCGCTGGCATGGAGGGATTTCCTGGCATCAGGAGCCTGCAGGCGGGAGGAGAGTTGGCGGCGGTCTGAGGATGTGATCCAGTTTATCCTAGGCCTTATAGAGAGAGGCCTTTCCAGGGTGACTATCGCCGGGAAATTGGCGGGAATCTCTTTTATGGGAAAACTCTTTTGGGGTTACTCCCCCTCAGCAGGGGAAGTGGGGAGGAGGATGCTAGAAGGCTGGGCTAGGGAGCAGGGAAGGGTGCGTTTTCTAGGTGCCCCCTTTCATGGCAGATTCTGGCCAGGTTGTTGGAAGCTTTACCAGGGGTTTGTAGGGACGGTTTTGAAACATGTTTGTTTTCTACTTTGATGGTGTTCATGTTTTTTGGGGCTTTTAGAGTATCGGAACTCCTGGGTACCAAGTTAAAAAGGGGCATCAGTTGGCACGATGTGTTTTTTGCGGAGAAGGGGATACAAATTTGGCTGGCCAATTCTAAAACTGATCAGAGAAGCCTAGGGAAAGGAATTTGGTTGGAAGCAGCGTCCCCAGTTGCAACATGTCCTTTGCAGTGGGCGCGCCGTTGGAGATCTTTGGCGGAAGGTGTCGGGCCGATGGGGTTTTTCGGCACCACAATGGGTCCCGGGTAACGGATTATCAGTTGCGCATGGTACTGCGTAAGGCATTACAGAGCATCGGGCTGGATGGGGCGCGTTATGGGACACATTCATTCAGGATTGGGGCAGCAACAGAAGCGCACAACCGGGGTTGGTCACAGGGGGACATTATGCGGCTGGGGCGCTGGTCGTCAGACTGTTTTCAGCGCTATGTGAGAAGGACCGCGGAGGAGGCGCATGCGTCATCCTCGTTGTTGTGAGTCTTATTCTAATTTTCTCATTTCAGGTTCGGTGGCTGGGCCTCAATCCAAGGAATTGACCATTTGGATAGTGGGGCATTCATTCATCAAATGGGCGCAGATTCAGGCTCGACGCAGCTATTTTGGGGAAATGTTGGGTTTCAATGACAGTGTATTTAGAATTGTTTGGAAAGGCAAGGGAGGGATGCTTTGGAAAGAATTGTTAACATGTCTAAATAAATGGATGGTGAGGGGTCAGTGCCCGGATGTCCTGTTGATTCACCTGGGCGAGAATGATTTATGTGGAGTAAAGGGGGTGGTGTTGCTGAGGGCAATGAAGAGGGATCTGTCTCTTTTAAGGGAGCGATGGTCAGGGTGCCACGTTTTGTGGACTGAATTGGTCCCGCGCAGGGTTTGGAGGGGGCTGTGAACCCCGGGCTATTGACAAGGCACGGAGGAAAGTGAACTCGGAAATTTCTAGGTTTTGTCAGGGACTAGGTTTTGGGAGAGTGACACACAAAGAGATACGATTTGAGAATGGGGAGTTTTTTCGGGATGACGGAGTGCATTTATCCAGGCTTGGAATGGACCTCTATCTACTTGAGATTCGGGAGGTATTGGCGAGATGCTTGAATGTTCAGAGACATGTAGTTTAAGTTGGGGAGGGGATAGCCTACTCTGGGGGGCAGAAAGAGGGGGGTAGTTCCCCCCTACTTTCTGGGTGGCGGGGGTCATTTGAAGTTTGCCAGGGTTGGCAGGGGTTTTGGTGATTAATTTTGAAGTTGGGATTTATCGACAGGGAAAGGGTAGGCAGGTTACTTGTTATTTCGGTTACACAGGTTGGGGGTTTGACAGCTGGAAAGGGGCAGGCAGGGGAAGGCGTTTAACGGACGGGTTGAATTTATAGGGTTATACGTTGATGTATTGTTTGCTATGGTTTGTAATGTTGTAATGTACGGGTGGGGGCGGGTTCAAAGAAAATGATAGGGGTGGGGGCGGGGCTCGGGGTGTTAGGTAAATGGTTTATTTAGTGAGGCCTAGTTTTGTAAGGCTGTTTGCCGAGGTATTTATATTGTTATGTGCACCTGTTTCAATAAAAGCGGCCTTTTACACACAGTCACTGGTTTGTGGTCTGCTTCCCCCCACCCCTCCCTCCCAAGGGGGCTTGGGGGGGGGTTGCCGACCGCAGGGAGGTCCCCCCCCGGGCAGTTTGGGAGGGTCTAAGGGGCGGGGGGAGCGGGCTGTAACCAGCCATTTTATCTTTGGGCTTGTTTTTTGTAGCCCAATTGGAGCCCAAGCATAAATGCTTTGGGCTCCTGCTCCCGGCCACCATTTTAGGTTTGGTGACCTGGTGGCCGGGAGCTTTAGCGTGGGAAATATTTTGTCCCACCCTCCCTCCCCCTTTTTTATAAAATGTTAATTAAATTTTTATAGCTTTTTCTTCTCTGGGTTTCCCCCTCTTTTTTCCTGGGCTAAAAAATATTTTAAGAGGGCTTTTGTGGGACAGGTGTACAGGGTGCTCTTATGTACTGTCGCTTGGAACAGGTGCTGTGCGGGGGTCATTTGAAGTTTGCCAGGGTTGGCAGGGGTTTTGGTGATTAATTTTGAAGTTGGGATTTATCGACAGGGAAAGGGTAGGCAGGTTACTTGTTATTTCGGTTACACAGGTTGGGGGTTTGACAGCTGGAAAGGGGCAGGCAGGGGAAGGCGTTTAACGGACGGGTTGAATTTATAGGGTTATACGTTGATGTATTGTTTGCTATGGTTTGTAATGTTGTAATGTACGGGTGGGGGCGGGTTCAAAGAAAATGATAGGGGTGGGGGCGGGGCTCGGGGGTGTTAGGTAAATGGTTTATTTAGTGAGGCCTAGTTTTGTAAGGCTGTTTGCCGAGGTATTTATATTGTTATGTGCACCTGTTTCAATAAAAGCGGCCTTTTACACACAGTCACTGGTTTGTGGTCTGCTTCCCCCACCCCTCCCTCCCAAGGGGGGCTTGGGGGGGGTTGCCGACCGCAGGGAGGTCCCCCCCCCCGGGCAGTTTGGGAGGGTCTAAGGGGCGGGGGGAGCGGGCTGTAACCAGCCATTTTATCTTTGGGCTTGTTTTTTGTAGCCCAATTGGAGCCCAAGCATAAATGCTTTGGGCTCCTGCTCCCGGCCACCATTTTAGGTTTGGTGACCTGGTGGCCGGGAGCTTTAGCGTGGAAATATTTTGTCCCACCCTCCCTCCCCCTTTTTTATAAAATGTTAATTAAATTTTTATAGCTTTTTCTTCTCTGGGTTTCCCCTCTTTTTCCTGGGCTAAAAATATTTTTAAGAGGGCTTTTGTGGGACAGGTGTACAGGGTGCTCTTATGTACTGTCGCTTGGAACAGGTGCTGTGCGGGGGTCATTTGAAGTTTGCCAGGGTTGGCAGGGGTTTTGGTGATTAATTTTGAAGTTGGGATTTATCGACAGGGAAAGGGTAGGCAGGTTACTTGTTATTTCGGTTACACAGGTTGGGGGTTTGACAGCTGGAAAGGGGCAGGCAGGGGAAGGCGTTTAACGGACGGGTTGAATTTATAGGGTTATACATTGATGTATTGTTTGCTATGGTTTGTAATGTTGTAATGTACGGGTGGGGGCGGGTTCAAAGAAAATGATAGGGGTGGGGGCGGGGCTCGGGGGTGTTAGGTAAATGGTTTATTTAGTGAGGCCTAGTTTTGTAAGGCTGTTTGCCGAGGTATTTATATTGTTATGTGCACCGGTTTCAATAAAAGCGGCCTTTTACACACAGTCACTGGTTTGTGGTCTGCTTCCCCCCCCCCACCCCTCCCTCCCAATGACTGCATTTATTCAATTGTATTCGGCATTTAATTCATGTTAATCGGTTTTTCGCTTAATGTTCTTTTTATTTACTTTTTAGAGACTTTGAAAGGATGGAGAGCAATAGAATATAGTGAAACCTGCCTCCACATGTAATAATAATAATTCCACATTTATCACCCTTAAGGGCATCCAGGCGATAGGGGGCCTTCGGGGAGATAAGTGAGCTATTGCCCAGAGTCACATGGATGAGCTGTCCCCAGCGCCGGATCGAACCGTGAGCCCTGCTCTCCGGAGTCAGGGCTCTGTCACCCCTTTCTTTAATAAGCATCATTTTAAGACCGGCTTAGAGGATTTTTCTCCCTTGCAGAAAAAAACACACCTCCAAGAACCTTAAAAGGACTTTCTAGCTCAATAAAGCATATTAGGCGTACACTGGTTCATGTTACTGTGACATTCAGGGTTGGATTGGCATTAAAAATTGGCCCGGGCACGCAAAAATAAAAGCATTTGCAGTGCAATAGGTCTTGCATTTACGCAAATTTGAGGTATTGACATTGCAAATAACAATGCCTTTTATTTTTGTTTTTGTTTTTAAAACATAAAAGGCATTGTCATTTACAATGCCAATAGCTTAAACTCGCGTAAATGCGAGACCTATTGCATTGCAAATGCTTGATGAAATGTGTTGTCAAGTTCCATAACTTGTTGTTATTTTAATGTATTGTATTTGATGCTCCTGATTTTTAGATTTGTGTGCTATACTGTAATGCTTATTGATGTGATTGTTGCTTGTGCTTTTATGGCATGTATATATAGCCAAATAAAACTTTGATTGATGGACCATAAGAATAATGTCCATCAGTGCCATTTCTCAATAAGTCCCATGGAGACCATTAAACATCCTACAAGGGGCAAATCAAAAGACTGATCGAGAAACCCGTGATTGGTCCACAGAGGTATCTGAATATGATATGCACCTCCGCTAATTCAGAATAATTCAATACTCAATTTTGATAAATATTAGATCAGTGTTCTTAGAGTTCACCAGCTCATACTGCATCTGCATAACATCTATCTAAACATGTCAGGACCCGAACGGGGACACTAAAACATTGCTGAAGTTATGGCTACTAGGGAGCCAATTCCCCATCCCAACAAAGAACCCCTGACAAGGCCAAGAGGATCGCGCCCCAACAATGTTATGTCGGCCTCTATAGTATCTGTGCAGTGGCCAGGCTACAGGAATCCATTTACATGTGATGGAACCCCATATGAGCTACGCAATCTAATGTGGAAGTGCAACAGTCATCAGAATCCCCAGGGACCTGAGAAAGGTTTTCTATAGTTTAGGGTAATCATTAATAACCTCTAAGTTAAGGGCTGAGAGCGCACAAACTTTAACCGCTTAACCGCGGCGCGAATTCCGCCGCGGTGCGGCGGTTTGATTGAGTGGGCGGGGCCGCGTCGGCCAACGGGCGCAGCGAAGGGGTTAAGAACTCTGTAAAATGCCAGGCATACCCATTATATTTGGTTCCCACTGGAATGGCAAACTCTGGGAGCCACCTCTGCAGCTCTCCAGCATTTGACAGAAGGCAGCAGATCCCCCACCTAAATTGTGCAGTTTCCCTATGTCCACTTTGCGAGAGTATGCATATGATCATGTAAGGGCTTTGAACCCTCGCAGCTGTGCCAAGGAAAATGTTAGTGATTGTGTGGAAAGTGCAGGTCCATATTTAAACTTTGATCTTTAGGCACAAGACCTAAAAGGGGGAAAAGCAGTGCAGCTCGTTTGACACCCCTTAGATTAAAAATGGGTAAAGCTCAACACCATTTTCAGACATAGAAGGAATTGCAGGTTTCCTGCTTACAGCTTATGTGTATCCCACGGGAAGGCTGTAATAGCTTTGGTAGGATTTAGCTTGAGCACGTGAAATGAATTAGTGACACCATATATTCTCACTTAGGTCTACCAAATACAAACATGCTCTGGTCCAACTGAATTCAAATCTGCTGGCTCGAATCATATTGTACCAGGGCAAGCATGCTCTTGGCCTACTCTGGCTACGTCTGCTTGCTCTGAGACCAATGTGCCAGCATCTACATTCTCTGGCCCTACTGTACCGTAGGTTGTGTACACTGGGCCTATTGCATCAGACTATGTATGCTCCTGTGCTACTGTAGCCAAGTCTGCCAGCTCTGGTCTGACTGAAGCAGAGTAAACATTATCTGGTCCTTGTACAGCAAAGACTGCCGCATTGGTCAGATGGTACACAAATTCGTCTGATCTGGTCCTATCACACCCGCTTCTGAATTATTTGGGCCCACTGTTCAAGAATCCCTGTTCTCCAGACCTATTGCACCGAGTAAACGACATTTTCTACTACCCAAGTATCCAGGGTCTAACCAATTACCTGCAGATGGCAAGTACCTGTCACATGTCCCCTGAAGAGGCATCCCATGATTAACGTGATTTATATGTTTTCTTCGTATTGCAGGTCTCATCTCAAGCACTGTAAATCACTGGTATTACTATTACCTAATTTAACAGTATTTATATTTACCAGTCTAACACAGATGGATGGCTGAGTTGGCCTTGCGGACACACAAACGTGGGGCCTGCAGATCAAAGGCGAGATCAGCTGCGACCATTTACACTACTAAGTCATCTTGCTGGCTAAAGATCCTAGTCTGAGATATACAGCAGCATAGAGGACTGAGGCTTCTCTGCACTGCATTCCAGGCAGATGTCTCAGTAGCACCTACTATGGTGTAGAGAAAAGCTGCAGGAAGCCCAGATGGCTATGTTTTGATTATGCTGATCACTAAACCTCCACCGTCCTGTTAGAATTGAATCGAAAAACTACTATATTATTCGTATTTTACTCCCAATAGTGTTAGCATGGATATAGCTAATACATTATTAGGCATACTGTGTGAAAATGCAGTCAGTGGATGCCAGCACTATATTTGTTCGGTTGACTTGTGTACCGCCATTTTGTTTTCTAAGACGCCATTTTACAGTATAATCGAAACTGCTACTTGCTCAGTTACGAGAAATGGTCCTTGGTAAGTTTCGTTCCTCCAATGTTAAGGTTTGCTCATTAGTGCATTCTTCTACTGGTACATCGAGGCCTTCTCCCACCTGTCTGGTGGGGAGGATAAGCTAGACGACCTTGAGCAGTAGATAGCTTGTGCCAGGCTGTGGAATCGAAACTTATGCTCTGTACCCCCATTGTATTGCGACAGCTACCAGTGTTTTTCCATGATAGGCGGGTCTTCGTGGGCTCTGCAACTTACTTAATGTATCTTTATGCTTGTTAGAGTCAGTCCCTCGTCAGCCATCAGTAGAGGCTGATCAGATTGGACTCCACTGCAGTGTATCTTGTGAATAAACTAGTTTGCTTGCAGTCTCTACTGTGTTATCGACTCTTCATTGAATGGAAGGCTAGCAGAGGTCTAGAGTGACCCGAGTGACCCTAAAAAGGGTAATTTCCTTCAGTCCTAGGACTACAGAGACAGCTGATCACTAAACCTCCACCGTCCTAGGACTACAGAGACAGCAGTAGGTGGCACGCAATCAACATGACATGATATTGCTTATCTTTGGGTGCCTTTCACAGGTTTATCCACAATGCATAGACCAGTCACAAAATTGAAGAAGTCTTATGTCAGTTAAGTACTCATCCTTATGACCACAGACTTGGCATAGGCCTGCTTCAGATTAAAAGACAAACATTTATAACAACGTTTTCTCACTTAACAGCAAAATCACAATTCTCAGCTTTGTTCAAATCCACATTACAAAATCTCTTCTCGCGAGACAGATAAGAGGAAGCAAAAGACGGAAAGCTAAAAATAGTGCTGAAATCTGCAACTGAACCATGTTCAATGTACAAGCCTGCCACTCCAGCAAGTAAAAAAGGGAAGTACACCACTCAGCTCCATGTGTAACGAGGAAGTACTCTGGTCAGCTGCGTATAATGGGGAATATCACCTGAAGGTTTTGCCACCACAGAGAATCTCTGATAGAACTCTGCCGCCCTCAGAGACCGCAACTTTTAGGAGAAGTACTGATTTCTCCCAACCCCCTCCTCCCTCTTAAAGCCTGCGCCACATACGATGCCGCAGGTCTTTGCCCCTGCCAACTATGCTGCACCGACCTGCCCAGATTTTCTAGGTCCCACATTTCTGATGCTGGCAATGTTTGTCACACCAAAACCTTAAGGTTTACCGCTCTGCGTACCCCAGTCTCTCGACACCCATTATCTGATGTTTAGCACCCTTTTCCACCCCAGAATCAACTATGGGTCCTCGTCTGCCACCCCATGAAGCTCAATAACCACTACACATGGTTTGGCAGTCCCAACCCACTCCAGAGATCCCAGCACTCACTTTATGGCCTACCAATACCATCAGTATTCAACATCCGCTGTGCCCCCACCTATCCCTCCGCTAGGCACACGACACACTATCCAATCTACATTGCCCTCAGCTAGCCCTTGTATTTTAGCAACAACTATCCATTAGGAGTAAAATCGTTTCCTACTCAAACCACTTGTAGTGTATGTTGATTTTTTGCTACCACTAGTAAAACCCTACATCAAGAATACAAGTGACTGGGGGGCGTGGCCAACTGCCGACGGGAATGGCCGCAGCGTAGCCGAGCTCCACTGCGCCACTCCCGAAAAATCCGTCCAGCTTTATCCGCCCCGGCCAAAACTTGCTGTTGAGGGGACCGAGACTCCCCCAAGTGTGCGAGGTACCAGCGGACGTAGTTTGGGCGATTTTGGAGGGGGCCGGCGGAGGCGTCATCCAGAGCGGCATCCTGCGGTTTGTGCTGAGCCGCGGAGCAGTGAGGTGACCTGGGGCAGAGTCAGCACGCGAGATCGCGGTTGCGGCCCAGACTGCGGCTGCCTTCCAATAAAGCACGGGTGCATCTGCGGAACCCGCGAGGGTGCTCGGCGGACTCCTCCCGCATTTCCAGGCAGAGTGAGTGCGGCGCGGGGTGAGGGGGGCCCGTGCACAAGCAGATTCAGCTCCCAGCCTGCCAACAACCGGAACTGGAAGACTGCAACCAACGGCGCCAGGGTTCCTCCGAGCAGCGGCTGGACGGCCTCGAGAGAACCACTGAGGGCAGCAAACGGTGTGGAGTACCAGCGTGATCAGGTAGAGCCGGCGGGCCAGACAGAGAGACGCCAGTGGGGTCCAGTGGCTAGTCGGGGGACTGGACTCCAGCCAAGAGGGTGCGGCGGACTGGAGGAAGTGGGGGGGCCTGCTCGGCATCCCAGATTGAGGGGAGACCCCCAGCGGCGAGCGTGCAAGGGGGGTCCTGGGACTATCTGGGCCCTCCGTGTGAAGGACAGTGTGCGGTCTTGCCCGGCACTCGTGGTGGGCCTACATAACTTTGGAGGGGCGGGATAACGCCCCAAGGCCACAGCCCAAAAAACAGCTACTAGCTGGCCCGGCCCCGGTCTCCCGAGTCACAGCCACACCTGATGGGGGGTGGCCACAATCGCTTCCTGACTTACGACGCGGCCCGGTGGTCCCCATAGCATACCTGGTTCCTCTACGGTACCCAGAGCACCTTCTCTACGCAGCGCTGGTGGTGAACTGGTACCAGCGGCTGGGGCTGCATCCGCCAAACCCGACAGGCCGGGCGGAGGACTTCGCGGCAGGCGGCGGTGAGTAGTGGGTGCGGCTGGACTACTCCTGTGGCCCTCTGTTGAAGACGACATGGCGTCGGGACGCAGTGGCCGGTCAGTGACGCAATCCAAGATAGACAAATTCGCGTGGCAAAAACAACAGAGCGAAGATCACGTGACGATGGCAGCCCAGAACGACAAGACTGAGCCTACGAATAAAGATCTCCTTGTAGCAATTACCGCAGTGCGTACCTCCCTAGAGACCCGGATCGACACGGTTGCCACTGAGGTAACCCTGATAAGGGACGATATGAGAAGAACAGCAGAGCGGGTGAGCAAGGTGGAGGCCACTACAGCAGATCTGGGGACTGATACCGCCCTCTTAAAAAACCAGATCTCGGAATTGCGCACCTCTCACGAGGCTATTGCCTTACAACTCGACGACTATGAGGGAAGGATGAGGCGTAACAACGTCCGCATTCTTGGTATTCCGGAGCGGGCGGAGGGACAGGCGGCGGACCTCTTTGTGGAGGAACTAATCTCGAAACAACTTCAGCCGCGTGGCCTCTCCAACAGCTTCTCCATCGAGCGGGCCCATCGGGTGCCCGGGGGTAAGCCGAGGCCGGGGGCCCCACCCCGACCACTATTGGCTCGTGTCTTTAACTTTCGGGATCGGGATGTGATCCTCCAGACCGCCCGGGTGGCCCCTCCATTGATACTCGAAAACAGCCGGGTCACATTTTTTCCGGACTTCACATTGAGGGTCCAGAGGCAGAGGCGTACCTTCTTGGAAGTGAAGCGAGCCCTTAGAGAACATGAAGTTAAATATGCCATGCTGTCCCCAGCTAAACTTCGGGTGGAATCGGAGGGCAAACTATGGTTCTTCACACGGCCGGAGGATGCCTGGGACTGGCTCGAGGGCTGGCAAATAGTTGGCAAGAAACAGCTCAAGTCTCCGCCGGCTACGGCCAGCCAGGGCGATTGGCGACAACAGCGGCGTTCCCCTCCACACTCTGACTCCCGAGGAAACGTGGAGTGATCCTACATACAGATTCCGGCAACGGATTGAGGGATGCCGGCAGGATCTCCCTGCCTACAGGAACGCTTGGGCCTCCGTGGATCCCTTGAATGCCGCACGACTTTGAACTGTTGTGAATATGGTTCCGTATGTTTGGACCTATATAAAGTGATCTGTACCCTTAGACTAATCTATAGCATGATAGGCCCAAAGGACTTAGAGGCCGGGGTGGAGTTTTGGGGTTGAGTTTAATGACTTAGGGGAGTGGGGTTGCTCACGTTCCCGAAGTTGATGTGGGTGGGCGACAGGCACTCTGCATGTTGGGGGGAGGTGGGCAGTTTCAGGCTCGCTATGCAGGGAGGTAGGGTGGGGGGGGTTCCTGGTTGGGAAGGGAGGGGGGGTTTTTTAAGGTTCGTTTGTTTGTTGCATTGGTTCACTATACCTATTGGAGTATTAGTAGCTGGCATGTCCCCACAATTTGCAGTGTAGGTAGGGGCGATGAAAGACGCCTTACACATATGGCTGATCGGGGCCGGGACTGGTGGGGGGTCCGTGGTGGTCCTGCCTGGGTGGATCCCTCTAGATCCATGTTTCTTATTTCACACGCATCTGATGGCACCTGACACAGGACTTAGAGTCGCCACTTGGAACGTGAATGGACTGGGGGACAAAATCAAACGGGGAATTGTATTACGCTATGTTAAAATGCAGGACCTGGATTTGGTGATGTTGCAGGAGACCCACCTGGTCGGGAACAAGTGCAAGGCCCTTAACAGGAAGGGGTACGCAATGGTGGTACATTCAGGATTTTCATCGGGCTCCAGGGGGGTGGGGGTCCTTCTGCGTAGGGGTTGCCCATTCATCACAGACCGTACATGGACCGATAATCTAGGTAGGTTTTCCGCTGTTACAGGCACGTGGGAAGGGCGGACCCTAAATATAGTCTCGGTCTACGCCCCCCCAGGAATACAACAATTGACACTGCGAGACGTTGGGAAGCTCTTAATGGAACTACCCATGGGGACTCTAATACTGGGAGGAGATTTTAACTTAACCATGAATGGTAACAGGGACCGACTCCCGCCCAGGGATGACCCCGCGCTGGGCTCGCAGCTCCGGGAGTTTGCTGATGCCTTGGGGGTGGTGGACATCTGGAGGTGGCTGAACCCCGCACACTCTCACTTCACATTTCAATCTGGAGTACATGGCAGTCAATCCCGTATTGACTATCTGTTCACCCATGCACAGGACATACACCAATTCAGTGAGGCTCGGGGGTTGGCGCGCGGGATATCCGATCACTCACCCCTATTGACGACGTTTGGTCGGTTACGGCCCAGGCAACCTGGATATATCAAGGTACATCCATGGGCGCTCAAAATTCCTCACATTCGGGAGACCCTCTTAAAGGAAACTGACTACTTTTTCGAAGAGAACGTGGGGTCCGTGCCCTTGGCAGTGACTCTATGGGGTGCGTTTGGCGCAGTAATTAAGGGTAGGGCGTTATCCTTGACGGTGGGACTCCGGGCTGAGCGCTCCCGGAGGGTGACTGACCTGGAAACAGAGATACTGGCCTTGGAGACTATCCTCTCGCGGGCCCCTGCTCCCGACACACAGCACAATCTTAATATCAAGCGACAAGATTACAAACAACTCCTAATGGAGGAAGCCACGATGCGCTCTTTATCTACCAGACATCTAATCTATGAGCAGGGTGAGCGTACAGGCAAACTCCTAGCGTGGTTGGAGCGTAAAGAGCAGGCGACACGTTGGGTCCAAGCTCTGGCTGGTCCAGATGGGGCGCCTATCACGGATCCTCAACAGATAGCACAGCTGTTTGCCTCCTATTTTGAAGACGTCTATAGGGTACCTGATTCTTCTCAGGCCCCATTATCTGCAGATTTACTTGCCACAATTGGAATGTCATGCCTATCCTCACAAGATAGGGAAGCCTTGGAAGCAGACATTACCGTGACGGAGATCCAGAAGGCCATAAAGGGGGTGCGCTCTGGCAAAGCAATGGGCCCAAATGGACTCCCAATTGAACTTTTAAACCCATGTCCGCAAAAATAGCCCCTCATCTTTTGGGTCTCTACAACGAATGCTACCAGACGGGACTCCTTCCGGCGAATATTCGAACCGCAGCCATAGTGGTAGTTCATAAGCCGAACAAACCGGCGGATGAATGTAAATCGTACCGCCCAATCTCCCTGCTCACAGTAGAAGCCAAAATCCTAGCCAAGCTCCTGGCTAATCGGCTCATCCCTTGCATTGCTGAGTTAATCCACCCAGACCAATCCGACTTTATGCCGGGCAGGAATACGGCCAGAAACCTACGGCGCGTACACGGGGCCCTGGGGAGAATAAGCACTATAGAAGAGGACGCAATCCTATTGTCCCTTGACGCCACTATGGCGTTCGATACTATCGAATGGGACTTCCTCTTTGCTGTTTTGAGTCGGGTGGGATTTGGCCCCCGGCTGATTGGCTGGATCAAACTATTATACACGCAACCCACTGCATACGTCACAGTCAACAATCACCGCTCTGACACCTTTCCGCTCCATCGGGGCACGAGGCAAGGCTGTCCGCTGTCCCCGCTCCTTTTTGCCCTGGTGTTGGAGCCACTCGCAGTGTGGATCAGGGGAGATCCGGTGATACGTGGCTTCAAATGGATGCACGGGCAACGAGATCGAATTTCCCTCTATGCGGACGATATCCTTCTCTACCTTGCCTCTCCAGCGCGCTCGCTGAGACGAGTACTGCACATATTTCACATTTTCGGAGCGCACTCGGGTATCGGATAAATTGGTCCAAGTCCCAGATGTATGCATTGTAGGGCGAGCCCCCACCCAGTCCGAGGGGGTACGAAATACCAGTTGCCACTCAGGGATTTCGATATCTGGGGATATTTGTGACCGCAGATGCTCAGCTCTTTTTCGAGCGGAACCTAGTGGGACCGCTTCAACGACTAAAGTCAGACGCCCGACACTGGCGTTCTCTACCTCTCACTCTATTGGGACGTGCGTCACTATTTAAAATGCTAGCGCTCCCTCGGTTCCTCTATGCACTGCAGAACGCCCCATTTCCAATCCCGGGCTCGTACTTTGCCCAAATCGACGCGGTGCTGCGCGGGCTACTTTGGGAAGACCGTCCACCTCGAATTGCTATGAGTAAACTAGTCCTGGGATGGTACGATGGAGGGATAGGTTTGCCTGATATTCGGCTATACTACCAGGCATCCCAATTGACGGCAATTAACAGCTGGGTATTCGGCCAGCATGACGATCCCAACTTCCGCACCGACCATTGGCTCATGGGACGAGGGGGCTACAACAGGGCGCTATATACCAATCCCCGCAAACTCCACCTTACGGGCCCCACGGCCCGCACGGTTAAAATATGGCACGGAACTACGAGGAGAATGGGGTGGCACAATCGGCTCACGAAAGCAACGCCATTATGGGAACCAGATATGCTGGGCCGCCTAAGTCAATGCCCCGGATTCGATAAGTGGGACATTATCGGGATCTCCACGGTAGGGGACATGTGGGTGGGGGAAAATAGCCTCCTTCACGGATCTCCAGACTAAATACCACCTGGAGCCCTCAGAGACGTTTAGATATCTCCAAATCAGACACGCCATTTCCGCGGCCTTGACTGGGGGACTCCTCTCCCTGATTCCTCCCCATTGGAGGATCGGTTGATAGTAGATCGGATGGAGCACAAGGCTATCTCCTTAACATATAAAAAATTAGTTAATAACCGCACGGACCCCATGGAAAAAACACGTGCTAAATGGGAATCAGATCTGGGGGCTATAGAAGAGGAAGATTGGAGAGACGCTCTTGCCTCTCCCAGAAACGTAGCGATCCCCATGCGCCTGCGCCTTATACAAATCAAGGTACATTTTGACGCTACGTTACTGTTCCGACTTAAGAGACGTCCAGATTTGCTATGTCTCCGACACTGTAACCAAATTGGCACCTTCATACATATATTATGGGAATGTCCACGCATACAACACTATTGGGACAGGGTGACACGCCAACTATCTAGGGCATATGGCAAACCCCTGAGTCCCTCTCCCAGGCTCTGTCTCCTTAACATATGGGAAGCTACCGACCTTTCCCAGATGGAGCAGGCGGGGGCAGCAATGGGATGGCTGCTTGCAAAGCGTAACATAGCGCAGAAGTGGGCTCAGGAGGCCAGCCCGAGGGTAGTGGACTGGGCGAGGGACATGGATGGGGCGATGATAGCGGAGAAAACTGTTTTCAAAGGGAGGGGGTGCCCCAAGAAATGGGACCATAAATGGGGAAAGTGGAACAAATACCGCGGGGATATCTGTATCTCCCCGGTAGTGGAGATGAGGCGTGAGAGACAAGACCTAATGACCCGCAGTGCGGTAGATGATGGGATCCCTCCATTGGTGGTATAGGGGTAGACTGGGGCTGGACCCCAATGGGCATTGCACTGGGTTGCGTGGGACCCTTAGCCGACTGAATGTGTTGGGCTCCCTTGGGGGCTCCCCTAGGGTGGGATACGGGGGTGGAGTTGGAGACACTGTGTATGCTCTTTCGATGCCGGAGTTGGGTTTTCTGCAATGGCCAAGTAATTATGACTGTACTGTAAATGAACCAATGCACTTTTCTTTTTATAATAAAAACAGTTTAAAAAAAAAAAAAGAATACAAGTGACTGTATAAGGTATCTATGAGATACTGATTTTTTCTTTAAATTACTATATTCTTAACTCTGGACGCCCAGTTCCTTTATACCAGTATTTGACATGAACTAGAAAAGGACATACTGCATACATTCTTGCCTCATAGAGATGTCCGCATTGCCCTTCAACCCTGGAAAACCTACACTAATGGCTGACCTATAAGTTGTAGCCTGTCGGCCCTTCACTGATTCTTTCATTTTGGGCACTTGGGGTCATCCCAAATTTGGCCAGGCATTTCTAGCTAACCAGACTTTCCTCAAATGGTTGTGCAGTTCCTTTGTACTTATGTGTAGATGTCAGCTACTTTTACAGCACACACTACAAACGGATTTGTCTCTCGGTGCAAGAGCAATCAAGGGGTGAGACTAGAGGACTAAAGGTGGTGAGGAAATCAGGGGTGTCAGTGGAAGCTGAATTCAAGCCTGAAAGTGTGAGTCCAATTAGGTGTGGCTTGTAAAGTGTTTATTCAGTTCCTGAGGCTGCTTCACATCTCTGTCCAGTGCTCTGAAGTGCTGTAGCGAAAGGTTCTAAAACCTGGACAAGTGCTGTACAGACCTTGCTTAGGATAAACTGACCTAGATGTCCAGAGATGTTACTCGTGACTTCACCTTGCCCCGATGTCCACTTCAGTGAGGCCTTATTAGTGTTTATTCTAGTACGGTGTTGCTACCTAGAGGGTGTGCTGCATTTGACATAGCCATAAACACAGATTTAGTTGCGCCCAATGTGTGCTTTAGCCTCGTACGTTGGACGAGACCTTTATTGACCCATGAAAAGGTGTCTGGCTGCATGTCGGTCAGAAGATTTTGTGGATCCCAAGTCAAAAATGTTTATGGGGCCCCATTCTGCATCTCACCTCAAACGGGAAAAAGGTTGGCTAGGAAAAGCAGAGGCAGTATTTGTCATCAATTAATAGCAAGGTTGTGCTATATACATTCATTGTATGGCAGGAACGGAGGGGCTCTAAAATAACGGGAGCCATGACAAAGATCCCCAGCTGCCTCCCTTATGATGGCCCTGGGTGGCTGTAGCAAATGGCGCATGAGGACAGCAGGCCACAGTGTGGAGGTAGCTTCCTCCCTTACGATGGCCACGGGTGGCTGTAGCAAATGGCTGATGAGGACAGCAGATATGACAGATGAGGACAGCAGGTCAGAGTGTGGAGGTAACTGCCTCCCTTGTGATTGCCCTGGGAGACTGTAGCAAATGCCGGATGAGGACAGCAGGCCCCAGTGTGGAGGTAGTGGGCCACGGAGAGATTAAGTACATGCACAGCTTGAACCTTATAACCAGAAGGCTAGAAGCACACCAGTGGGAGATGCATGCTTAAACAGACACACGCCACATGACGAGAGCTCCTCCTTGCAACGTCTAATGTCTCTGAAAATTTAGTGAGACCCCCCCACCCTCTTCCCTCCTCCGTACAATGCAGCTGTTCAATAATGAGTAGTAGTAGGTGGGAGTAACAGGTTAAGTATTACTCCACTTTGCCACAGTGGCCTTGAGAGGAGGAAGGGAGAAGGAATGGAGACAAGGAGTAGGGTTTAGACTTGTGTGAAAGAGTGGCCATGTCCATCTAGGTGGTTCGCCTAGCCCATGTGACCTCGGTTGGGTCATTTCCCACAAAACAGAGAACACACTACAGCTCGGGCAATCTTTCTGATTCCTGACTGAATTGAAGAAATACTAAAACACAACACCTTTCAGATGATCTTAACACTCAAGTATTGTGTGTTAAGTTCCCACATATCCAAGGAGAACAGGAGCATTCGTCTCCTGCAACTAAGTTACCCTCCAGACCACCAAACCGGAACTCTTTCCCATCCCAAAGAGCAGACATAGGGCACTGTGTAGTGTTTGAGTTTATGGGAGTTGGATATTATTCTTTACAATATTTAAGAGTCAACCGGGGCTGGATATTGCACAACAGCATCTTCTGCACTATGTCTCAGATGAAAATTATGGAGCTAATTCCATTTAAAGTGCACATTCTCCTTGACACCCGAAATGGGAATCTAAGGTGGTTGGTTTTTACCCACGTGCTAATTGTACATATGCTATTTGCGCATGTGCCAATTATTATATACCCAGCGCTATTTGACCTCAGGTTTTGGCAGGTAAAACGTGGAACGGATTTTGTTGGCAAGTAGCACCAAATTTCATTTCATGTACCCTAAATGCATTCCAGCGTGCACAAATTGGAATTTTGCCCCCTGGGTTAGATCACACTGGGGAATTAGGAGCAGTGTGGCGATAGGAGACTACGAACAGGGGACTCCATCTCATGCCCTCCTCCCTCCCTCCCTCCTAATGCTTTTATCATCACAGTGGAGAACCATAAACAGTGTAAGCATGGGGTATGAGCAGTGCATGGGTACAATGGGGCACACAGAAGTCAAAGCTGTGCATGGGCAGAAAGAAACAAACACGGGAGACTGAAACAGTACAAGTGACAGGATGTACTAGAGCGCTTGTGAAGCCACAAGTAGTGAAAGAGTTTGTGAATCAGCACCAAAGGTGCCTCAAGCAATAAGGTAGCAGGAAGAATCGATTAGTGCATAAAGTATTTCACTTACGGGAAGGAGGCTCCCATGAAGCACAGGAGGGAGAAAAGTCCCAAGATCACACTGGCTATGTCACGGCTACCCTGGGTGCACTCAGACAGAACGATCCAGATCCACTGGGTGCCATTGGGACAGTCAGAAATGTTACCCATTGAGGACATGGCGCCCAGCTGACCTCGAAACAGGGGGACATCCATGGTATCCAGCTTCAATGGGAGGTCTTCAGAAGATGCTCATTCACTGTAGGAGAGTGGGCCCTCGGGACAGTCACTCACTGGAGCCAGGAAGATCATCAGATGTTTGCTCGCTGAAGGACAGCAGACACGGGCTTCGCTCGATCACCTGAACCTTCGGAAGCTCATTCATTGGAGGAGAGACGATTCTTAGCACATCCACTGAAGGCGATTCAACCCTCAGCCAGTAAACAACAGTGGATCTTTTGGACACTCATTCGCTAGAGGGAAGATGTTTTCAAGCTCTGAGACCAACCTGCCCAAAAGAGAAAATGCAACTTAGTACATCATCATAAGAAGGGAGCCCCAGCAGCACCCCTCCACCCAAAATGTCCAATAGCTGCCTATGGCAAGGTGCTTCAGCAAATCAAACGCTCACATCCAGCATCTGGGGTCACAGAAGGGTGCAAGTTGGATTCCTGGCACGGCCAAGATATTCTTCCATGCTTCTGAGTTCACTAAGCTGAGTACTATTTAATTTGGTTATTCCAGTGCCTCTACATGACAGCATGTCAAAGCAGCCGAAGTGTGATATGAAGTGCCACAAACCATATTAACAAACACTTGCAAAGCAAAAAAGGTCTTGCCTTCGAAATCAGTTAGCGGACCGTCGGGATCTGACAATGCCTGTTGTGAATACTCAATACCATCAGCTAAAACAAAAAAAAGTCAAAGACCAGCCCCATCGGGTTGCATGTCGGAGCTAAGCATGCATTTACCACGCCTGTCTTAACAACGCAGTCCGAACCATGAATGCGTCTTAACAACGCATTTCCTTACCACGCAAGTCGTTACAATGACTTGGCTCAGGGAGAGCACTGGACTTTGGAATAGTATAATTTACTATTCCAACTTCAGTCTGCGCAACAGTAGGGAAAGTGTTGGACTTAAAAGTCCAACATAAGTCCAACAACGCTTTCCGTAAAGCAAGTCGTTATAACGACTTGTGTAGTAAAGGAATGCGTTGTAAAGATGCCTTTGTCGTTCGTACCACATAGTTAAGGCACAGTGTGGTTCAAGCCATGATGTAAAGGCTGTTTCCTGCCCCATCGTGGTGATGTATGCGTGTGCATGCATCATCACGCATGCATATTTACGAGGTTTGACAATAAGGCAACCATTTTTTTATTTTTTAGTTCAATATTCCAAGATGATGAATGCCCACCTTGTAGTTGTAAATTAAAAAATAAAAATTGTACGAAAGTGCATCATAGAGAAAGGAACGGCCCAGTAGCAAACAGCAGCTTCAGGGCTCTCTGCAAAACAATAAAAAAAAAATACAAAGAAAAAACGGAATAGGGAGGGGCAGTGGAGAAATGGAAGAGTGGGAGGTTGCTAAGGACATGATGCCAAGGATCCTTCTGGACCTGTCTTCTGCTTTCGACACCATCAAACATGACACTTTGATTAATCTTCTACAACAGAGGATGGGTTTAACGGGACCGGTCCTAAAGTGGTTTACCTCTTTCTTACACAACCGCACTCAAAGGGTTAAACTCAACCAGTCCCTTGCTCCCAGTACCCAAGTCAGGATTGGAGTTCCACAGACTCCGCACTCTCACCCACGCTCTTCAACCTTTTTATGGAGCCACTCACTGTCATTCTAAACCAGTCTAACATTCATTACCACATGTATGCGGATGACACGCAACTTTACTTGAAGATCTCCTCTCTAGATAACATTAAAACTTTAAATGAGGCTCTTTCGCAAACTCAACAATGGTTAGCCCAGAACCATCTTTTATTGAATACCCTCAAAACTGAATTCCTGCTGATTGCCCCCCACAATCACTCTGCACCTACCCTGGACTGGCTAAAGCAACTCACAGCCCTTAACTGCACCCCACACGTGGTTGACTCCGCTAAATCGCTAGACATTATCTTGGACAAACTACTTAATATGCAAGCTCACATCAGTGCCACTATAAGGGGTGCCAACTTTCATCTTAACACCCTCAAGAAAATCAAACCTTTCCTTCCAACCGAAGACATACAACCGGCAGTACAATCCCTGGTGATCTCACGTCTCGAATATGGGCTGGTGACCCTTGCGGGGCTGCCTAAAGCGAGCTTGGCCCCCCTCAGAGCCACTCTCAACGCATCGGCCAGGCTCATCACAGGCTCCAAAAAACACGATCACATTACACCGGACCTTGTGCAGCTTAACTGGCTGTCTATTGAAGCGAGGATTCGTTTTAAAATAGCTTACCTCACGCATAAAGCCTTGCATTATAACACTCCAGCCTATCTGGCGAACAAGCACGTTCTCTCTGGCTCGACTCGGAACTTAAGAAGTACGTCCTCACTTCTCTTGAAACCTCCCAAATTTAAGAAGAAAAGTACATACAAACGTGCTTTCTCTGGCCTTGCACCTAGAATTTGGAACGCTCTTCCTACTGAGATTAGAACCAATCCTTCCACTGCCTATTTCAAGAAACAGGCCAAATTAATTTTTCTGAATGATCATTAACTGCGTCATCGTTTCTCTTTTGCATGTAACCTTGTTTACAGTCCTGACATTTTTCCCAACTTAGAGTTCTCCATTTATTTCATGTTTGATGGTTAATTGTTATTTTACCCGAGGGTCCTCACCCTACAGTGTTGTCAATTATTTTACTATGTTGTGTCAAGGGCGCTCTTGCTTGTTTTGCTGAAT
Organism: Calotriton arnoldi; assembly: GCA_963921515.1. Lineage (NCBI taxonomy): Eukaryota > Metazoa > Chordata > Amphibia > Caudata > Salamandridae > Calotriton > Calotriton arnoldi. The sequence continues at coordinate 180,413 of CAWUFW010008316.1, forward strand.
GTTACAGGAAATATTTTACACCTGAGGAGAAATAGATCTAGGGTGGCCCACTACCTGGTCCCTGATCTTGATTGTATACTCCTTGTGGTGTCACTATGCTGACCTCTATTGTACGGAGTTTATTCATGCTTGCGCCGTGTGTACAGCGCTCCGATACCCGCAAGGGTCATGTTCGCGCTTTATAAAACTTTCTAATCAATAAATAGGGAGAAGGTAGCAATACAAGAGCTAGCAAGGGAGTAGAGATTAACAAGCATTTGCAATGCAATAGGTCTCGCATTTATGCGAGTTTAAGCTATTGGCATTGTAAATGACAATGCCTTTTATTTATGATTTGAAAACGAAAACAAAAATAAAAGGCATTGTTATTTGCAATGTCAATAGCTCAAACTCGCGTAAATGCGAGACCTATTGCATTGCAAATGCTTGTTAGATTAGTGAGTAGAAACGCTCCCTTTCGGCCCGCGCGGCAAATTAATTAAATAAACAAGCGCGGCCGCTAAAGTGAAAGCGGACCGAGCTGCTAATAAATAAAAAAAAATAGTGCTTACCGACTTATGAAGGAGACCGTGTAATGCCACAAGTAAAAAATCAAGTCCTCATGGGAGGTAACAAATGGCGACAGGGCGGTACAAGGAGGGACTAACAAGCCTCATTATCAATCAGAAGCCAGCATTTACCAAGGACAATGACACCAGTCAATCAAAAATATGGGCGGAGAGAAGGCAAGGCTTCCACAGCATTGTCAACTACTGCATGCCTCGCAGAGCGAGCAACGCATGTGCGCTGCCGCTAGGCTCGACCTAAAAAATGATAAAGCTAAGTGGGACATGGAGTGGCAAGGAGCAACAGAGAGCTTGGGGGTAAGGATATGAGAGGCAAAACAGCAAATGAGAAGAGAACAAGAAACTACATGCACAACCATGGAGTGCTGAAAGAACAAGCATTGGCAAAGCCAATATGTCTCTCCTATGCAAGAGCTATTGGCTTTGCCAATGTGTTTTAGCCATATTGTACACCAGCGTGGCTGCTGTTCAGCATGGCTAAACGTTAGTGGCATAGAGGAGAGTGGCGTGGAGTGTCCTAGAATGGAATAGGGAAGAGTGGAATACAGTGTTGTGGCATGGAGTGTTGCATATTGGAGTGGCATAGAATGGAGTGTTGCAGAGTATAGTGGCGCAGAGTGCTGCGGCACAGAATTCAGTGGCGTACAATGCAGCATCATAGAATGCAGTGGCATAGATTAGAGTGTTGCATAGTAGAGTGCATTGGTGGAGGGTGGAGTGATGCAGGGTAGAGTAGAATGGTGTAGAGTACAGTGGCATAGATTGCAGTGGTGCAGAGTAGAGTAAAGTGGCACAGAGTGCAGTAGCGTAAATTGTTGCAGAGTACAGTGGTGTAGATTGGTGCAGAGTAGAATATAGTGCTTCAGTGGCATACAGTATAGAGCTGCAGAGTGCAGTGGCATAGAGTGGAGTGATGCAGAGTAGAGTGGCATAGAGAGGAGTGCCATAGGGTGCATTGGCATACAATGCAGTAGTGCAGAGTAGAGTTCAGTGGCGTAGAGAGCATTGGCGTAGAGTGGTGTTTATTAGAGTGGCATAGAGAGCAGTAGCGTTGAGTACAGTGGTGCAGAGTAGAGTACAGTGGTGTAGAGTGCAGTAGAGTAGAGTGGACTGGTGTAGAGTGCATTGGCATAGAGTGTTGCAGAATTTAGTGACGTAGAGTGCAGCAGCATAGAACTCAGCGGCGTACAACACAGTGTCATAAAATGCAGTGACGTAGAGTGGTACATAGTAGAGTGCATTGGTGCAGGGTAGGATGGCATAGAGTGCAGTGATGTAGACTGCAGTGATGTAGAGTGGAGTAGAGTGGCAGAGAGAGCAGTGGCATAGAGTGGTGCAGAGTAGAGTTGCATGGAGTGGCGTGGAGTGATGCAGAGTGCAGTGGCGTAGAGTGCAGTGACGTAGAGTAGTGTAGAGTGCATTGGCATAGAGTGCAGTAGTTCAGAGTAAAGTGGCGGAGAGTTTAGTGGTGGAGAGTGCAGTGTTGCGGAGTAGAGTGTCGTAGATTGCAATGGTGTAGAGTAGAGTGGCAAGGAGTGGTGCAAAGTAGAGTGCAGGGGCGTAGAGTGGCGTGGTGTGGGGTAGAGTGCAATAGCATAGAGTAGATTGTTTCAGAGTAGATTGAAGTGGTGCAGGGTAGAGCGGTGCAGGGTAGAGTGTAATGGCATTAAGTGATATAGAGTGCAGTGGCAAAGAATGCAGTGGTGCAGAGTATATTAGAGTGGCGTACAGCGGATTGGCGTAGAGTATAGGATCGTAGAGTTGAGTGTATTGGCATAGAGTGTATTGACATAGAGTGCAGTGTAGCAGAGTGTCGTAGAGTGGAGAGGCAAAGAGTGGAGTTGTACAGAGTAGATTGGAGTGGCTTAGACTGGAGTTGTGTAGAGGGCAGTTACGAAGAGTGGTGTAGAGTGCACTGGCCTAGAGTAGAGAGGAGTAGAGTGAAGTGGCATAGAGTGGTGGTACAGAGTGAAGCGGTGCAGAGTGGAGTATAGTACAGTGGTGCAGAGTGCAGTGGCGTGGAGTTGCATAGAGTGGAATATGCACTACCAGTACAGGCAACACATTTTCAATTGAAATGACCATTACATTTGTACATACATACAGTTTTACTAATAAATCTATACAGCGCACAAACGATAATGTGTGGAAACCGCTTCATCTAGAGTATCGATTTGTTTTGATCATTTTGTTTCCAACACACTTCAGAATTAACAAAAAAAATGTGCTTCGTTTGTGCGTTCCCAATTCTGAAATACTTGCAAAGTTCATTCAAATGTTGTGTGTTAGAAAAAAACTCTTTCCTACCCCCAGTATCCAGCAACATTGTCACATAAATAAGCTAATTTTGATGTCAGAGAAAGAAAAGTAAACACCAAGCTCCCTGGAATACAGAGTCTAACATTTTGACATTGAAATCTATCCAATTTTGACAGCAGCGATTTGCTGTTACCTAGACTGTCTGGTCATTCTCTCTCTGCGCCTAACGTTTGTGTAGAGAACCTGTTGATATACAATTTTCACCCTGATGAAGCCTTTGTAAGGCGAAACACGTTGGCTGATTGTTTACAGTGGTTTTTAAGAAAGTTGAATGAAGAAGAATATTCTATCATATTGACAAGGACCTACGAGTTTTGATTTATGCGTACTGCTTTTTCATAATTAAGTGCATTTGTTGCCTCTCTTTTTTGTATAAACATAAAACAAATAAAGCCACCAAATCGAAAGCAAGAACATGCAAGTTACAAACCACAAAGCCAATGGTAAGCAAAGGCGGATTGAATTCCGAGGTCAGCTTTCCGAATTTCCCTAGGATGTCTTTAGCAAACCATTCAGCTGCGCTGTTTGGTAGGCTTCGACTTAAACAGTAAAAAACATAATTCCCTAAATAAAAGCATTGGAAGGATACGTGGCATCAAACGAATGCTATAGAAGCTATACTCCAGGGGATGGACAAACACAAGAGGAAATAAAGCCATCAAATAAGAAGCATGCTAACAAGATAGACAAGAAAGACAACTGATCATGAGCAACAGGTTAGCAAAGCCCACTGCAAGTATTGCAATTGCACACAATAGGTCTTTCAATAACAGATAGCCTGGTGAGACCTAAAAAACAAGTTATTTTTATATTTTTGTATTCACATTTTCCAACTATAACATCATCATACATTTATATAATCTCTGCTATGACAGTATTATCTGGATGCATATTTGTGCCTTCTTCAAAATAAGTCGACTTACAAAATGGGTAAATTACATAAACAATGCATACTGCAACGACAAAAGCGCAGTATTTTTACAAGTGTAAGAGCTGTCTCTCTTCATGGTTAGGGTATCACATTTTTAAAATATAGAATACTCCAAGCACAGTGTACCTGAGCATTTTCTCGTAGATAATCCTTGAGGGGTGAACATATAAGAGAGAGTATTTTATACATCTACATTTTCATAACACTATGTTAAGCACTGTATGCACTCTTTAACATTAGGCAATGGTCCCACCCTCATATCACGGTCACTGAGTGGCGGCTCGCAGAGGGGGTGAGGCGGTGCGGTGGAGGGGCTGGGTGGGGGGGTAGTGGAGTCAGACATACGATGGGCAGGAGTAAGGTAAGTAAATAAATAAAAACTATTTATCTTGCACTCGCTGCATCGCCAACTCGGCCAACCCCGTATTGCCTATGATGTACTAACACTTCCTTTGGCCTGTGGCGGAATGGGAGCCCCTGATCTCAGTCTCTACTCGCTGTGCGCCCAAGCTAGCTTCCTTCATTCTTGGATCCACCCAACGCCTTTTCAGCCACATGTGGCGGTTGAGATGGACCTAGCCTCCCCTTGGCCGCTGCAGACAGCATTGTTCTTACCACACAGGAACCCTCGAGTCGAGATCGACACGGTGGAGTGTGTGCGCTGGGCCTGGGATGGACTTCGTAGGTACACTCGTGCTAAGGATCTATTTGCACCTTCAATGCAGTTTGCCAACAACCCCTCCTTTCCTCCGCTGCAAACTGCCGTCATGGCTCGCCGTGCTGCAAATTTGGGTATCCACACCAACGCTGACCTCTATCCCAATAACAGCTTTTTCACTCTCCCCGAAAGTGCAGCATCACTCGATAAGTTACTCTATTATCAAATAAGGGCCACATGTAAAGATACCTATCCTGCATTTCCACTCGCTCCCCAGCCTAATGCCACTCTTGAGTACATCCACTCCTCCACTTCCTCACGCAAACTGGCCACAAGACTATATGCCCTCACATTGGCGGCCTCCCTCATTGACATTGAACGCGCCCGCAACGCATGGGGCTCGGACCTGGTTGGTGGTCTTTCCCTTGCACAGTGGCAATATTGCTGCAACCAAACCAAGCGCCTCTCCCCAATTATCGACTACAACTCCTCCATTTTAAATATCTACACCGACTCTACCGCACTCCTACCACAATGCACAAGATGGGGTTGACAGACAGTGACAGATGTGCACGCTGCTCGGCTCTTGATGCGAGCTTAGCGTACTTGGCCTGGTCGTGCCCCAGGGTTTCCGACTTTTGGCTGGAGGTGTGAACAACAATGAGCGCCATTACTTTGGAGCGCATTGTCCCTGACCCCCTCCTGTGCCTTCTGGGTCACGTCAAAGATATTTCTGACGCCAACCGCAAACTAACCGTGATGCTGCTGGTGCTTGCCAAGCGCCAAGTAGCAATCCATTGGAGCCGCAAGCCGGTGCCACAGGCCAAGCATTGGATTGCTGGCGCTGCCTACTGCCAGACACATCTAAGCGAATTCTGGGACTTGATGCCCGAGGCTAACAGACCTCCCGATATATGGGGCCCCTTTATCTCTCATCTCCACCGACTGGCCAATTCCGAAGAATCCCCTGAAAGTTTTCCCGACGCCCAGCCTACAGTAGATGGCCCCGACAAGACAGATCCTTAACACTCGACTGATCACCTACACGTCACACTCATTTGGCCGCACTTTCCCGTATCTGTTGCAAACTGTGGTACGCACTGGTCAATGTGCCTCCGAAATGGTTAACTATATTCCTGCTTGTAACGGATGTTATGCTATTTAATGGAATTGGAAACTGTATCATGCCTTAATGTTCAATAAAGGTTTTTAAAAAATTTAAAAAAAAAAAAAACTATCAATCCCCATTGCTTAAGTCTGGCGGGGTGTAGAAGAGTCTCTGGATTGATTTAAACTGGACTTTCTGACGCCTTCTATTGCTGGATAAAACTTCAATCTGACAAACAGCATTTCCATTGTTCATCTGTTAAAGGCTGTTCTAGATCAGAATTCCACTTGGCTCATAGCCCACACTACGCCCTATTCTATAATTGGGAAACATTGTCATAAATACGAGAAGTAAGATGTGATCAGTCGCCCACCTCTATGAGGTAGTTAACAAAGTTTTGGGCTCCATAGAAAAAAACAAGAAGGGCATATTTCATTGCACTTCGGATCCTAAAATCCACGGATGTGACCATGGGTGGCAAAGATGTTCCATCTGCCCCAAATAGTCCCTTTTTAGGTCAAATGCTACCAGACAGCACAGCTCTTTGGTTTGCTAACAACACTTTGGGACATTTTGAATGTTTCCTGTGAGTGCATTCTCCCCCATTGATTATCATTGGCTTCTTGGTTTGTAACTCACATTTGCTTGCTATCTTTGCTGGCTTTATTTGTTTTAGGCGGTCCAGCTTAAGTTTGTCCCTCCCATGGAGCATAGCCTATTTATTGTATTCTTCCACGTGTGCTCGCTTTCTGTAAACAGGTCTATAAAAATCTTCTTCTTATCTTGTCACATTTGCTGTGCATTCAAAGAAAGAGGTCAAATGTCCAGCTCCGTCTTCTGAGGGAGGTTGTTGTTTACTTTTCTTTCTCGGACTTCAAAGTGAGAGGATTTATGTGACAAGCTTGCTCTGCAAGGAAAGGCTTTTTTCTAGCACACAACCATCCATATTCAATGCCTGTAAATAAACTGTGCAGATATTTCAGAATATATCAGAACTAGGAAAGCACATTTTTTGCAACTATGAAGTATGGTGGAAACAAATATTTTAATACGATGAAACCAAATCAATACACTAGGCAATGACATTTCCACACAATCATTTGTGCACTGCATACTTTTATCAGTAAAACTATAAGTCTCTGCAAATGTAATGGTCATTACAACTGAAAATGTGTTGTCTGTAAGGGCCGTACACTACCATACCATGCATAATCCACACTACGCCACTCCACTACACAACTCTCTACTCCACTTTTTGCCCCTCTACAACATGCCACTCCATTCTACGACACTCCACTCGACACCCCACCCTATGCTCCTCCACCCCAAGACACTCAACACACCACACCACTCTATGCCCCTCCACGACACTTTACTACACTCTATGACAATGTACTCCACGACACAACAATGTACTCCACGACACAACAATGTACTCCACGACACAACAATGTACTCCACTCTATGCATCTCCCTCCTCGCCACTTTACTCCACTCTATGACACTCTCCTCTCCTCCACAACACTCTACTCTATGCCACTCCACTCAACTCCTCTACGTCACTTTACTCCACTCCACGATACTTTACTCCCTCTATGACACAACACTCTATGCCACCTACACGACACTATCAGGAGCGGCCCCTGAGGGTAAGAGTGGGGGGGCGGGGTGGAACTCGAGAGACGATGAGGGAAAATTATTTAATTTTCCCTCGAAATCATCATCTGTCGAGTCCCGCCCCACCCAGCCCCACCCCCCTTACCTGCACGGGCCGCTCCTGGACACCATGTGCCACTCCAAGACACTCTGTGCCACTCCACTCTACAACACTATACCATTCCACTGCACCACACTCTATGCCCCTCCACTCTTCCACTCTGCTCCCTCCATGACTCTATGCTACTCCCCAACAGTCCACCCTTTGCACTCCACGAGACCCTTCGCCACTCCACTCTATTCTACTCCATCGCACTCTAAGCAACTCCACGACACTCTTTGCCACTCCATTCTATGCCACTCCACGACAATCTACTACACTCTATGTCATGGCACACTACTCCAATGTACACAACTTGCTCTACACCACTTTACTCCACGCCACCCCACGAAACTCCACAACACTCTATGCCTCTCCACTGTATGACATTCCACTCCACTAGGCGAGACCTATTGGTTTTTGCTAATGGTTGTTTGTTTTGAAAGTATTCTCACAAAATATATCTCCCACCCTCTGCATACCCAGCACTGTCAGTCATCTGGCTACATCTGAATCTCTTGAATGGGAAGCCAGGTACACCATTTAACATTAGCTTGGGTAAGTAGAGGGGGCTGATGCTGTAGGTCTTGCCACACCAGGTCCAAGTGAATCTTCTGCATCCTACCGTCTGTGCCTAATTGGAGCCAGGGGAGGGGGAGGGGACCGGCACTTATTATTGGGCACTGGCATTTATTTTTCCTTATCAGACCTTTGCTGAATTTCCACTCTCATAGGGTTGAGTAAGGATGGATCAACACAAAAGAGGCTGCTTGTATCGCCATTGCCGCCCATATCATTTTTAGGTCGAGCCTAGCGCAGCGCGCATGCGCTGCTCTGCGAGGCTTCTTATAAGTACTTTAAACTACTCTGTGTGGGTCTGACTCCCCCCCACGCATGTGGTTGGCTTTTGCGTGTCTTTCAAAAATGAAAGCACGCAAATGGCTAAAGGCGGGCGCATGTCCCACCTCTTTTTTTAATGTTCACTCCCACGGCGTTTTGCTCTCGGGAGCGAGCAGCGGCGCGCAGGGCGGCAGCTGCATTCCTCGCGGGTCGTGCTTTCTCTTTCGCTTGCAATCTGACTGAATGTCCAGTGCGGTATGCCTTTCACAGACAGCGTCTTCGCTTCGACTCATTGTCTCCTTTTTACAAACACCATCTAGGCACGATACTCTCTACCCCAACCCTCCCGGAATTTTACGGCACAACTTCAGACTGACTGACTCCACCCTTAACCTACATACCTTCCACAGATGCTACACTAACATGTGACTGGCTGCGCAGTGCTGCCAACGTGCCTCTTATTGCCACAACAATATGCTGCGATTGACTTTCCAGAACATAACAAGCTTTTAATTGGCTGGGCAAGCGACGGACTCATCCCTACCCCTTCACAGGCACAAACAGGACACCAGTGACGTGGCGCCAGTGCTAAATTACTTTTTTGTGCCAATAACAGCCCTTCGAACGTTTGGCGTTGATGACAAAGGCTACAGATTTATTTTCACAATAATACATGCGCTTAAATTTGTGCACGCAATGACAACAATTTCCTTCATTTTTATGATCATTATGTTTCATTTTCGTACTATTAGTCCTCCGTATATAGACGTCGTACATCCTAACATTAAAATGTAATGGAAGAGGGAAAATTGATGTTTTATGCACGGGCAGATTAAGTGATTTGCCCAGAATCACCGGATGTTGAGCCGGCCTCGGGACTGACAAATGATTCACTATCGTTGTCGCCTTTTTACAAACACCATCTAGGCACGATACTCTCTACCACAACCATCCCTCTACAACATACCTTAAAAACATTGCCAATAGCTCTCACTAAACACTTATAACGTCCCAAAGGCGAGACATATTGGCTATGCCAATGCTTGTTATCATTAAGCTGTTTAATGTTCCAAAAAAAGGAATCAGAATATTTGTAAACAAAGACAGTGGCAGGCCTACTATTTTAATTATGGTTATTCTTCCTGCTAGTGAGAGGGTGTTTTTATTCAGAGATTCAATTTCTGTTAACATGGTTATCTGTTACCGTACTAAGTTGTATGATTAAACCACTACCTCGTAAATCATGAGTGCCTAAACCACAAAGGCTAAACAATGACCCAATCTAAACCACAAAGTAAAGAACCATGACTTACTGAACCAGGAACTCCCCCTAATAACGAACACGAACCCCCCCCCCCTTAAAATTACCTCGATTCCCCCCACCCCCTAAAAACTAACTCAATCCCCTCCCACCCCCTAAAAACTAACACGAACCCTCCAAGCCCCTAAAAACTAACCTGAACCCCCCCCACCCCCTTAAAACTAACCCGAACCTCCCCACCCCCTTAAAACTAACCCGAACCCCTCTTACCTGTTCCTGTCGGATGCTCCTTTGAACTCCACCCTGCACGAACACTAGACCGTCTTAGCCTGAACCATGCACATGCGTGGTTCAGGCTAAGTCGTTGTTCGTGCAAGTCGTTCGGCTTGCCTGAACTCGTTGTTCCAGAGTCATTCTTGATGATGTTTCCCGATTAGTACATCATAATTAGCTCCAAATACACTGTTTGCATCTGGATGCACTTTTATCCCCAAGTACCGGGTTGGCATTTCTTCCCATTGTAAAGGGTATTGTAATGTGCATCTCATAGTAATGTCAATTGGTGGAAAATTAAGAACTTACTCCACTTTATTCTAAGCCCTGAAGCACCGCGGAACAACAGATGTGCCCATTTACTAAGGGACAGATTAATTTCTGGCACTATGACATATAGCAATAGGTCATCTGCTGTATTGAGAATAATTTTAATGGCATAAATCTTAGGCCAATGCAAAAAGAACAATTGATGGACAGAATGCAGAACAATGTCATACATTCACCCCAGTACAGAGATCTGGGCCTAAATCCATGGTTTTTTGCTCACCATACCATTCCAGTTTGAACTTTGCCACTGGATTCAAGCTAGCCTGGCTGATGAGGGCTGTTAGCCCGAAACCGGTACCAGGATGCTTGATTCCGGTCCAGGGAAGACATGGCTTGGCAGTTCAGTCTGGACTGTTCCCATGAGGCACAGGGTCAAGACTGATTTGCATATAGCTGTGTCTGAACTGGGGTGGCAAAGTGAGCTAAAGAATGATGATGGATTCAACCCAGATCTGTGACTGGGGGTGAGTGTTTGAAAAGTTTCAGCACTACGTCCATTATCTCCTTGTGTTTGCATAAATCTTAGGCCTCCGCGAGCATGATGCTCACAGAATACACAGGCCAGTGGCTGAGACGCCACCACATATAGCAATGGCGATAAAGCGCAGCCCTGTCTTGTGCCTCTTTTTTTTCAAATTGGCTGGACTTCTTGACAATAAATGCAAATCCAAGCTTTGAGGTTTGTATAAAGTGAGCTTATCCATTTCATAAGCATATTACTTAATCTGTGCCTCTCGGGCACTGTGAACTTACACCCTCACTCCAAAGAATTGAAAGCCTTCTCTGCATCTAATAAAATGGCTGCGGCATCTAATTCTACGTTTAGTTGTAATATTGTGCAAATAAAAGTGCACAATTATGGGCTGTGCTTTAGAATGGAATAAATCCAGATTGTTCCAAAGGTAATAACCTCGGGATATAAGGGAAGAGCTAGTTTACGATTATCTTGGCAAGGATTTTTGTCCGTGTTTAACAGTGAGAGAGGCCTATAGGATGGACACATCTCTGCAGGTTTAACAGGTTTGAATAGCACAATTTGAAAATATAAGCTATTAATATTATTTTGCTTCCTATCACTAATTTTCTACTTGCTGTCCATGGCATATACCCCATCGCCAAGAAATGCTGAAACAGTAAACATCAAATAGCCAGCAAAGGGAATTGAAATCTTCCAAATTATGTTGTTCCATAAGGTGAGGAAGGCAGGCCTGCCAAGTGTCACGCATCAGGCGTGACGCTAACGCATTTCAGTGTGGTGTTCCGGCATCACCGCACTGAAATGCATTGTCACGCATTTTTGCCACTGACCACACTCTGCTGACAGCGCTGAAACTGGCTGCCCGCTGTGCTAGCACGCGCCGGTGCTCAGACACATCTGTGTGCGCCCCTGGCCACAGGCAGCAGACTTCACTTGCGGCCAGCAGCAGCACAGTTAGTAAACAGTTAAAGATCTGCTCTCAGACTCAGCACTACAAATGTTACAATCTGCCCTGCAGTCGTTGCGTTACAGGCTGTGGCGCCGTGGGGGGGATGATCCGATCGGATGTGACCTCACGTCCTCCTGGAACAGGAAGGAAGTCAGGTGGAAGCGGCGCAGGGCCGGGGACTCGACTGGACTTGTCGGTCCGCGCGGCGTCCCTCTCGGCATAGTCGGAGACTGAGCGAGCTGCTGCCTGCGCAGCAGGAAGGCAATAATTTAATAGTACCGGCATTGGACCGGCGGGATGGCACAGCATCGACGACCTCACCACAGTGACTCTCACTCAGGTCAGGTCATGGCCGCACGGCATCGGGCGCTGCGGAGAGACTTCACGCAGTGCTGCACTGCTGTGCGCCCGCGACCCAGTGCGGTGCCGCGGTTCATTGAGCCCGCCGCTGCTGCTTGCACCGCTATCTGTTGCGCAGCCATTTGGTGTCTAGTCTGCAGCCTCTCATCAAGTAATGCCGCTCTAGTCCGGACCGGGCCCAGCTGCTGAAGAGAGCTTGGTGCCTGCAGAGCCTCATGAGGCTGGCCCGTAGCGTGAATCGCTCTCTCTGCTTCAGTTTCAGGTATTTTATTCGGATATATTTAATTATTTTAGCGCGTCATCATGTCACTGCTGACTGACTCTTAGCCTGCTCCAACTCTGCTGACTGCTCAGGCGAGGCTGCGCTTGGGACGGTGCCACGACGGGCTTAGCTGGAGAGATGAGGAGATCACTGCAATCAGCACTACAGTTTGTTTAATTTGAAAGGACAGGTCACGCAATTGAGAGCTTTGACAGTGCACACAACTCCAGAGCTCATGTGGACCTTTAAAAATGGTCTGTAAGCGCTGACAGTGACTGTGCTTTACTTGACCTGTGCTGCCCTCTATCGTACCCGGGGGTCGAAGAGGTCACTTTTTTGTCTGGTAATGCAGTGGCTGGAGTCTGTGCGGACCGTCATTTATTCTACTGAAAAATCGAGAAAAGGGTCTGCCACCAAGTCTTTGCTCGGCTTGCCTAGACGGTTAATTCCTACCAGGAGGTGCACCTTACCACAGAGTGTGTTGTGGTAGGAATAACATCTCCGTGTTGCAAGAAACACGACTGTCTGTCCTGTTTAGGTTTCATTGATAGGACATTAACTTTGTTACGTTATTCTCTTTTTCTGTGATATGCAGACATATTTTCATTGCATATCACAAGCAAGCACCCCTCGGAGGTATTCTACATTGCTGTGATATGTACACACTTGATTAATTCTCTTAAATTAATTGTACATTTCACAGAAATATGTTAAAAAATGCTCTTATCTGAAATGTACACAGCATACGTAAAAAGCTGTGCTGCGCTCAGAAATAGGATAAGTATATCAAGGACTAAGTGAGCTGCATCAGTCTTTGTAGTTTACTCATACTAATGCTGCTTTTAGTGATTCCTGACTCGCATGTAAATACAGCGTTCCTAAACAGGGCCAAGAGACTCAATTAAAATTGCACATAACAAGAGACATGCAGTACATACATCACTGCAGCTGTGTTTGTGTGGGAAGGGCTTTGCCTGCACTCGATCCTCTTGCTAGGGTCGTGATATTAGCTTTTCTCCCTAAAAGACCACTGTGTGATGATACCACTTTCTCTATGCTGCCTCTTGTGGGTCTTGGTATGTTTTAAGGCCTTTACTGGGTAACAGAACTTTTCTGTTAATTCTGATGCTTAAGGGAATTAGATGACTCCATGTAAGTAGGGACACAATGCTCTAGTCCTGGGATTTTCTGTTAGTTCAAATGATGCGAGCCAGGACTGCAATTCCCAGAATGTAGTAGATTCGTTGTTGAATGAAAACCTACAACAGGAGCAAGGCATCCTTGGTAACATGGGGTTATCTAGTCACCGTACTGATGTCTGTCATTGGATCCCCGTTTTCTCATCTCTAACTAGATTATGGGATCTCTTCTCTATATACATGATGGGGTTGTAGGGCATGGATCTGTCAACCTGCAGTCACAGTAGCAGTGCTTATGGATACATAGAGCTGTCCGAAGCGGCTGGAACCCTCCCCCTCATTTCTCCATTCAGTAATGTGCCGGTCGGCCCGGGTCCAACAGCAACTACTTTACTTTCAGCACTGATCCGCAGCATCACTGTCAACAGAGCCTTTAGCTCTGTGACAGGCTGCCTGCGGCTGGTGTAATCTGGAGCCTGCTGCAGGGCTGGGCACGTAGGTGCCTCTCGCCAAATGGGGAGGACTGCTCAGCTCGGGTTAATGGTTTTTTAGGTCTCGCCTACGCAGCGCGCATGCCTTTAGCCGTCGCTCTGCTCATTTTCAAGCACACACTCGTGCTTGTGGCGGCATCCACCTTGCGGGAGCAAGCAGCGGCGCGCATGCTAATTGGCTGTTGCCCGCTCCCGCAAGGCGGATGGTGCCACAAGCACGAGTGTGCTTGAAAACAGCTGCTGCTTGTTTCGATCGCGCGCGCACCACTCGCGGGACGCTGCAGCGTCTTTCAATCTTATTATCTTTCCTTCTCCCCTTTTAAATTCTTCCCTAATAATTCCATAATTTCTTTCTTAAATCTGTCTTTCTGTTCCCTACATCCTTTCCATTACGCATTTTCTTTCATTCACGCCCCGGTGACACGATTTTGTATTTTGCGCTTTTACATTTCTCGCCCAGCTCCTCCCCCTGTTTTTTTTCTGTAAAGCGGTCATTTACCGCATACTAAAATGGTCATTTTCCTGCGATTCATTCGCTCTCGTTACAATGTAAACAAATAATAGCGGTTTGCAGCAATTAAGGAAGACCGCGTAAAAGATAGGCTGGGGCTGCCAGGCCACCAACTTTCTGAATGCCTCACTGTGATGAGAACAGAGGGCTGTGACTTTTACTTGGGCACAAAAAGGCCTTGCGCGTTTGCTTGGGAAACTGTTAATTGAACGGGCTTGGCCTTTTGCTGCCGCCTCCCTTTCAGCTGTATTTATGGCTTCTAAACTGCCGAGGCTTCCCTTGGCTTTCAATGTACAAGTTTGGGCACTTTTGTTTTCTTCACTTCTTCTACCTCTCTCTCTACCTCGCTACCTCTCTCTCTCTCTCCACCTACCTCTCTCTCTCTCTCCACCTACCTCTCTCTCTCTCTCTCCACCTACCTCTCTCTCTCTCTCTACCTACCTCTCTCTCTCTCTCCACCTACCTCTCTCTCTCTCTCTCTCTCTCTACCTACCTCTCTCTACCTCTCTCTCTACTCTCTCTCTCTACCTCTCTCTCTACCTCTCTCTCTACCTCTCTCTCTACCTCTCTCTCTACCTCTCTCTCTCTACCTCTCTCTCTACCTCTCTCTACCTCTCTCTACCTCTCTCTACCTCTCTCTACCTCTCTCTACCTCTCTATACCTCTCTCTATACCTCGCTCTACCTCTCTATACCTCGCTCTACCTCTCGCTCTACCTCTCGCTCTACCTCTCGCTTTACCTCTCGCTCTACCTCTCGCTCTACCTCTCTACACACCTCTCTCTCTCTACACACCTCTCTCTACACACCTCTCTCTACACACCTCTCTCTACACACCTCTCTCTACACACCTCTCTCTCTCTCTACACATCTCTCTACACACCTCTCTCTACACACCTCTCTCTACACACCTCTCTCTCTCTCTACACACCTCTCTCTCTCTCTACACACCTCTCTCTCTCTCTACACACCTCTCTCTCTCTCTACACACCTCTCTCTCTCTCTACACACCTCTCTCTCTCTACACACCTCTCTCTCTCTCTACACACCTCTCTCTCTCTCTACACACCTCTCTCTCTCTCTACACACCTCTCTCTCTCTCTACCTCTCTACACACCTCTCTCTCTCTACACACCTCTCTCTCTCTACACACCTCTCTCTCTCTACACACCTCTCTCTACACACCTCTCTCTCTACACACCTCTCTCTCTACACACCTCTCTCTCTCTCTACACACCTCTCTCCCTCTCTCTCCACACCTCTCTCTCTCTCTCCACACCTCTCTCTCTCTCTCCACACCTCTCTCTCTCTCTCTCCACACCTCTCTCTCTCTCTCTCCACACCTCTCTCTCTCTCTACACACCTCTCTCTCTCTCTACACACCTCTCTACACACCTCTCTCTCTCTACACACCTCTCTCTCTCTACACACCTCTCTCTCTCTACACACCTCTCTCTCTCTACACACCTCTCTCTCTACACACCTCTCTCTCTACACACCTCTCTCTACACACCTCTCTCTCTACACACCTCTCTCTCTCTACACACCTCTCTCCCTCTCTCTCCACACCTCTCTCTCTCTCTCCACACCTCTCTCTCTCTCTCTCCACACCTCTCTCTCTCTCTCTCCACACCTCTCTCTCTCTCTCTCCACACCTCTCTCTCTCCACCTCTCTCTCTCTCTCCACACCTCTCTCTCTCTCTACACACCTCTCTCTCTCTACACACCTCTCTCTCTCTACACACCTCTCTCTCTCTACACACCTCTCTCTCTACACCTCTAAGTGGCAGCCGGAGCCTAATAGCACTGCTTGTCCTTTATTTAAAAAAAAACAAGCATTGGCATAGCCAATAGGTCTCGCCTTTAGGACCTTATAAGTTATAAATTTTACTATGAATCTTCTGCATTGGACCCCTGCTCGCTTGCATAAACTTAAGCTTAGGGATGATGATCTTTGTTGGAATTGTCATTTGGTTTCTGGCTCTCACCAGCATATGTTTTTCGAATGCTCTCTCCTACATCCCTTTTGGGACTTGGTCCAGAAACATTTGTCACTAATCTTTGGTATAACAATTGAGTTTTCATTACCTATAATCTTATTGGGTCCATGGGCTTCACTCATTCCTTTACCCCTTGATGATATTGATATGCAATTGTTGGATCTCCTTATATCAATCGCTGTTAAAGTTATATTAACGGAGTGGAAATCCTTTAATTCATTACCATATCATACTTGGTGGGCATGGGTACTTTATCTTCGTGGGGCTGATACTTTGGTTGAAAAGAAGCATTATACGCCATCCATTTCCAATACTGATTGGAGGTCATTGGATAAATATATGAGCTTGGCTTCGCAAGGGTTGGTAGCTCAGTCTCCTTTTATGTCTACCTCTTAATTTGTCTCCCTCAATGAAGCAGTTGTCCCCATCTATTGCTATCGCTTGTCCTCTCTTCTTTTTCTTTCCTTTCTCTTTTTTCCCTTCTTACTATTTTTTCTGCTCTTTCGTTTTTACTCTTCTTCTCTTTCTTTTAATTTGGTATTTTTCTTATTCAAGCAGTACAACGGGTTTTCTACTTAAACTTGATAGTCTTTTTACATATAGTATTTATTTTATATATTATATTTGTATTTATGAAATGTTTATCTATTTATCGGTCAGAAGACTTAAGTTGTATTGCATCATATATAATTGAATTAACTTGTATTACTTAAAATTAATAAAAAATATTGGAACTCAACAAAAAAAACAAGCATTGGCATAGCCAATAGGTCTCGCCTTTGGGACCTTACAAGTGTTTAGTTATCCAGCACAATATCCTTAGTGCAACAACATCAAGTGTTGCATGGCTAAACACTTATAAGGTTCCAAAGGCGAGACCTATTGGCTATGCCAATGCTTGTATTAGGGTTGAGGCTGCTATACTAGTCTTGAAATAATAACATACAGCCTGGCTGTGACCTATGTGTGCCTCAGCCTCACTCTCCGGTGTAATTTCTAATATTTATATTGCTCGCGAGAAAGTGTCACTCATAATCGTTGAATTGTCACTCATAATTACATTGAAATTATGAAAATGTCACACATGGCAATCTGAAACCTTGGCAGCTATGGGAAGGGGTTATTGGAAAGGTACGTAAGAGGGCAAATTCCTTGACTCAGTGAAATAACAACAGCAGCAGCATCCTCTCTTGGAGCTACAGTGAACAGAGGACACAGGTTTCCTAGCACCTGGGGCTCACCAGCTTCCATGGGTGGCAGCTGCAAGTCTCATCCATGGATGCTCCAAGATGAAATGTGAACCATGAAACCCAGTGATTAAATTGATTAAAAACGTGCAGGGACCCAACGTTCTTTTTTAATAGGTGCATGCTGCTGCAAACAATGGCTACCCAGTTTTGATTCTACCTCTTCTTCTACCATCTTACACTTCTGTCTCTTTATCTCACACTTGAAGTTCCCTTTTCATCCATGTTTTCTTCCCTTGTTACTGTTTTCAATCTGTCACTCTTTCTCTGAGTCTGATGACGAAAAATAAGTCCCAGTCCCTAAAGAGGAGTGCCGCTGCCCACCACCTGCTAGCACCAACACAAATTAAGCACTGCTGAGACTCGTGCTCTCAGAAGCAAAAAAAGAATTACACCCAGTCCTAGAGCTGATGTGAGTGGAAAGGGCGTGTCCTATCTCTGCTGGCGAAGAGCAAAAAGCACAGCCGAAATTGTGGCTATATCAGCAAAACACACAGTAGGCTATGCGTTCTTGTCTACTTCCGTGCAGCTATCGTTTTCTTGGCAATTCAGAAACTGACTGAAAAGATTTTATCAGTAGCATGAAATTAGTGAAAGTAACTGATAGGGCAATGTGCTTCACATGGAAGAACGGCTAACCTCGCAGCACCCTGAATTAAAGTACAAGGTTGGGATGGGCAGAATATTTCATGAGAGGAAACAGGAGGACGAGAAGCAACTGGTAGCTGGCACTCCATACAGGGAACTCCACAAACCCATCACAATATGGCTTCCAGGGAACAGGCTGGTGCTCAATGGAGGACAACCCAAACAGAGGCCTTCAGGAGATAAGATACGCAGGAAATGCAGATACCGTGTGTGGGAGATTACTCACGAGGGCTCAACTGGGAGCTTAAGGAAGACCGATTGACCGGAAGCAAATAGAATGTGCTGCAAGGTGCAGACGGAGATAACACAGTATGGTTTACTGTCAACGTGGCACAGATGTGGAAGTTGAAACTGACAGTAGTGATGTAGAGGAAATAGAAAGCGACGGTGCCTAGGTACTGCAGAAGCAAGCAGTGCCCAGCCAGCAAATTAATTTACGGCCTGCTAGGTACTTGTACCCACCCCCAAGAAAATGGAAAGTGCTACCAGTAAAGAAGCAGCACCGTACACAACCTACAGGTGAGGCCTAGAAAGTCTGGGACAAGTCTGCGTTAAAGCAGGATTGATGTTAAGGCACAGAAAGATCATGTGCCCACAAGGGCAGGGCAAAAGGGATGTTTATAGAAACTGTAGTTCCCCATTTGAAAATATATCATATAAGCGCGGAGTCACGTTAGATTACACAATTTGGTAAAGTGGGGGAAAAGAGATTAATACCAGGTTTTCTAGTTTCATACTGAGCTACTCAGGCACTGGATGGATAGGCTTCGCTCCCACTACAACCATCTTACTGCCACTCCCCGCCCAACCACGACCCCGCTGGCATCAATGTGGCCCTCGGTCACATCAGACCATACTTTCTGGCCCCTGGGAAAATGCTTGAGTACCCATGTTTTACCGAATGGGCACATGCATTATTGCACTAAGGAAATACAAATTGAGTTTTGTTGGTCTCCCGAGGAAGGGCTGAATATAGACTAAAACGCTCTGAGAAATACCAGCACAACAAAATTTGCGTGCAATAATTCCGTTTTAAGAAGATATATTTGCACATTAGAATGAAGGACCATTAAGGTAAAATGAGAAGCTACGTGGGGTGGATTAATTGTACACATATTGTTTCAAATGTGATGAGAAAGGGGGGTAAAATCCGCTCCCATTCATGTCCACTGCATGAGTATTGATAGTCGACTTGGTGTTTTGCTGATATAACCACAATTTAGGCTGTGTTCTTCGCCAGCAGAGACAAGGCACGTCCTTTCTACTCACAACAGCTCTTGGACTGAGTTTGATTATGTTTTGGTTCTGAGAACACGAATCTCAGCAGTGCTTAATTTGTGTTGGTGCTAGCTGGTGTCGGGTACCGGCAATCATCTTTGTTGCCCTGGACTTATTTTTCATTAGAAGACTTTGACCGAGAGGAGGAGTGACAGGTTGAAAAACAGTGACAAAGGGAGAAAGCATGGATGAAAAGGGATCTACACGAGTGAGATAAAGAAAATGGAAGTGTAAGGAGGGGGGAGAAAGACACACGAGGGAGAATTAAGACTGGGCAGCAGCCTTTGTATTCAACAAACGGCACCTATTTAAAAACAAAAACAAAAAAAAAAAACTTTGTGCACATGCAGTTTAACAACTTAATAACTGGGTTTCAGGCTTCATTTTGCAGAATCTATGGATGAGCCTTGCAGCTGCCCCTCATGGAAGCTAGTGAGCCCAAGCACAAGAAAACCTGTGTTCTCTGCTCAGTGTAGCTCCAAGAGAGGATGCTGCTGCTGTTATTTCACTGACTCAAGGGGTTTGCGCTCTTACGAGCCTGTCCAATAACTCCTTTCTCACCTCAAGGAGCTACACAACTTGGAAGATTTCAATTGCCTTTGCTGGTTGTTTGATAATGAATGTCTTGGCCTCTCTGCAATTTCACCAGTCTCCTTTCTAGCTTCAGTGCAACTCAAACCTCCCATTTCTCAACTAGTGTAGGTTCTCACAGATAGTGTTTTCCTTTTCACCTCTCAGATGCCTCTGCTTGTTTTAGACATGCATGGGTGATTCATTTAGATTTCATTTATTTGTTACATTTTGGTGTAATTTGTATATTGTTGTGATGTACAATGCAGCTCAACCACCTGTACAAAGTTGCATTCTCCTGTAATCGGCTTAGCCCCCCTGGGTACATCATCTAGATACGATACTTCTAAATATTCATTCCTGAATTATTATATATTCTGCATTCCAGACACAGAGGTTAGGCTGGTGCACTCAGTTAGAAAGGCTGCTAATGGGCCTGCCCCGAACAAGTCGGCCAAAAAAAGCCCTGTATTCGCCCTCCTCCTTTCCCCCAGTGTCAGGGTTGGACTGGGATTAGAAATAGGCCCGGGCACACTAAAAACAAGCATTGAAAATGCAATAGGTCTCGCCTTTGATTAAGTTGCCTTGCTAATGGTATTGTATAGCAAAGCAAATGACTTTAACTTAATGAAAGGCGAGACCTATTGCATTTTTAATGCTTGTTAGCCAAGTTAGGAAGACTGGGATTGGAGGCCAGGTTTTCAACTCAGGCTGCAGACACTTCAGTCCCAGGAGTGGTTGTTTCCTGCCTCTAGTGTTCCACTAAAGAGCTCTGTTTGGTGCATTTCTGTCTGTGTACCTACTCTCTTAATAGTAAGAGTGATATGTAAGGCATGCGCATTCCTGTGACAACACTTCCTGACACTCTGTAGGGTCTCTGTATAGCCATGGTAGGGAAGCAGCAAACTGTACACGCACTAGCAGCCGGCACTCACTCGCACGAATACTGATTATCACGCAGATCTATGCGTAGAGGGAAGTGCACAATACAAACCCACTTCAAACATGAGAGCGGAACCAAAACAACAACTGGTTCAAAGATATTCTGACAACTGAGCTTTTTACACTCGCATTCAACTGAATTTCGTACGGAGCAGGGCCATAAATGGAGAATATTATACATGGTGCTTACCTTATCTAAATGGAGTATATTTTCTCCTATTCACTCCATAAAGCTTTTTGTGAAATAAAGGAAGTGAGAAGTGATGCATACAGCTATGTAAATCTATTAACTTTTTACACTATCCAGTAGTGCCAGCACCTCACTAAAGGCTCTCAGTATGAAACAAAAATACAGTTTTCGTGTGTGCTTAAAGCCTTTACCAGGAAATATGCAGATTAGTTAATGCTTAGCCTTTCTTCTGTAGTGTCCTCCAGTAAACTAATTAGTTTATATTTAGGAAAAACGTTACCTGCCTTTCTTTCTTAGACTCCCCCCTCCTCCTTTTTATAATGGCCTTCTTGCTCCGGTTTCCAAACAAAAGCAGACTGCATAAATTATTCCCCCCAGTTATGGGACAAAACAATTTCCATTCTGTTCTCGAATTTGTAGGGCAGCTAATCACTCCTGGGGGGGCTCTAGGCGCTGTCCCTAGGCATGGGGTGGGTACGTGATTCGCCCAGAATCACAGGCTGTTGAGCAGACGCCGAGACTGAAGCCTGGATCGCCAGCTCCAAAGTAGGCGGCTCTGGCGTTACGCTACACCTTCGACTCTCAGCCCTTGCCCAATCCCGATTTTTCAATCTGCTTTTCTGAGCCCAATATGCTGGTGACTAATCGTATGATACCACCAACATTGCTTACATTGAGGCACTCCCACAACCCCACCATATCAAACTAGAAGTCTCACATGCAGGTTGGTATGTATTATTTGTGTACAGAAGAGTTAATTGCTACTTTACATGCATCTTTTGTTATTATTACTCGAATCCATTATTAAAATCAGTAAAAAGAGCCTAGTCAAAACTGGAATCGAGAACGAGCAATGCAATATTAGATTTTACATATACGATACAGCTCTAACCTAATTCCAATGAGTAGTAGTGTTTACAAAGAACATTTGATGGTAGAAAGAGCTTCTCGAACATTAGTTGGTGTGCAAGAATAATATGGTGTATGTATAGCCTGATTGTGACCGGATTATAGAAACCAGGGTGGAATTAAAGGGGACCGTAGCTGAAATAGTACTGGGCCACGTTATATACTAATTTTTTCCTTCACATTTACAGAATACGCAAGTACAGTTTAAAAAGGCGAAGAGAGCATACAGTTGACCCACAGTTACAGTTTTTGTGTAAGTGCCAAAACGGGGATCGGTATCCTGGTTCCATCATTAAAAATTGTGCCATTTTTCCACCCTTCAGTGTAGACTTGCGCAGCTCCAAACACATAAAATACTGTGTGAAAAAAGTACCTTAGAGTCTAGCAGTGTGCTTTCCTCTGGGGACGGGACGGCAGAAAGCAATCAAAACAATTAATGTGAAAAAAGTAACTTGGAATCTAGCCGTGTGTTTTCATCTGATTGCGGGACGGCAGAAAGCAATCAAAACTGCAGCGGGCATGAGACAATTAAAACAGGGACAGGCTTGGCAAACATAGCGTGGAAGCTGGAGCCCGGTAACTGACTGCAAGGGAGGAGGGGGGGGGAGTGAGAGAAGAGAGAGGGGTGGAGGAGCAGGGAAAGGGACACAACAACGAAAGCATAACCAGCGCGGAGCGCGCTGATAGAGCTCATACCTCGAGTTGTTCAGAGAGATCACAGCCAATCCATGGCTGGGGCAGTTGCGAGGAGCAGGGCAGGCCCAAACAGCAGTGCCCCCTGCTCTGAGGCAAGCAGCACAGCCCTCTGTCTCGCCCGCCTGCCGGCTCTGCTCTGGAGTTGGGAAAACAACCCAACAGTGAAAGCGAAACCAATGCGGCGCTCGTGAAACGGGCGCCGCGCTGATAAATCATAATAGTCCATAAATAATGTATGCCCACAATTGTTAAATAAAGCCAAAGCCATCCATCACTAAACGTTTAGATTTAGAGAAGTTCACAATTGATACCCATCAATTGGCAACAGGCGCACGCCGAGGCGCATTTTAAACAAGCTGTCGGCGTTGTGTGAAAAACATAGTGCGCCCAAGCTAATGAAGGGCAGTGTGTAACGCCGCAAGTGAGAGATCCAATCCCGGTGGGCGGGGCTAAAAGGAGACAAGGCGGCAACAAGGAGGGACTAAGAAGCCTCCTTTTCAATCGTGAGCCTGCGTTTTGCATGCAGGATGACGCCAGCCAATGAGGAAGATGGGCGGGGCTTCAACTCCGCTTCCGAGAGCTTTGGAATCTGTATTGATTCCAAGAAGCTCTCGTATGACGAGAGCAGCGCATGGGCGCTGCTTTCGCCAGCCGAGACCTAAAAAAAAAAAAGTGGCCCATATTTGCATATTGCCTTTCCATAAAACACTGCTTCGGCAAAGTTTTATAAACACCTGAAAACAAGTGAGGCCACTTCTGCTCAGGCCCCCTGCCCCCGCTCAGTATGCACACATTAATTGGCCAGCCCAGTGAGAGAAAGGGAGTGACACCTCTGCCCGTTGATAAAAGGGAGGTAATGGACGCCCATCTGCTTCCAGAAAGGCCACTCAGGGCCCCACTGGGCCGCTGGCGACATGTGAACACACCAGACACAGCCCAAATCGGCACCCCAGGCTGCCAAAAAAGGAGCCCACAGCTGGAACTTCGATACCGGCCCCGCGGCCATTGCCCGAGTGCCCGCCTTACCAATCCAACCCTGCCCAGTGTAGGTCGTGAATAACGCAAGTAGAATATGCTCCTATGTAGAGTGGGACAGAATATCAAAAGGTACGTTTGAATAGATTTTCTATATGTAACTCAACATATACGTACCTCGGTGATATTTATATCTTATAGATGTGGAGTTAAGAATAGTAAATCCTTACCTCCCTCGGTGCACTTACCTCTTTGATATTTTCTCCCTCGATATTCATGAAAAGATATTCAGCCTTGTCAATCTTCTGCCTTTGATATGCCATAGTACAACATCCCCCCCTGGAATTAACGATACTATGGGCATCGCTAAGGAAGGATGACTCCCCATTATGAGCTTGAAGGGGATAACATGCAGGAGCAGTTGATTCCCTGATAATGAGTGCATGTTTTCCCAAGGCAAATCACTTGTTTGAGCAAGAGAATAGTCTGGTTGAAATAATCTGCAACAGCGGAGTTACCGTGGATCTTGTAATTCTGGTGGCAATTAAGAAATCCAGTTATCGGCCTCATCAAGAATACCAATCTAGAGTGGACATTGACCTAGAAACACTGCAATGTCCATATGTAGAAGTGGACATAGGCCTATACATGTTGCAATACCCCTATGTAGAGTAAACATAGACCTATACATGCTGCATTGTCCGTGTAGAGTGAACATAGACCTATACATGCTGCAATACCCCAATGCAAAGTGAACATAGACCTATATTTGCTGCAATGTCCCTATGTAGAGAGTAATTAGACCTATACATGTTGCAGTGTCCAAATGTAGAGTGAACATAGGGCTATACATGTTGCAGACATTGCCCCTATGTAGAGTGAACATAGACCTATACATGCTGCATTGCTCCTATGTAGAGTGAACAGACCTATACATGCTGCAGACAGTATCCCATTGTGAACTGAACATCGACCTACACATGCTGCAGACAGCGTCCCTATGTAAAGTGAACATAGACCAATACATGCTGCAGACAGTGCCCCTATGTGAAGTGAACATAGACCCATACGTGATGCAAACAGTGCCCCTATTAAGAGTGAACACAGACCTATACATGCTGCAGACAGAGCCCCTATGTAGAGTGAAAACAGACCTATATATGCTGCGGCGTCCCTCTGTAGAGTGAACACAGACCTATACATGCTGCATTGCCCCTATGTAGAGTCAAAACAGACCTATACATGCTGCAGACAGTGACCCTATGTGAAGTGAAAATAGACCTATACATGCTGCAGACAGTGTCCCTATGTAGAGTGAACATAGACCTATACATGCTGTAGAAAGTGTCCGTGTGAAGTGAACATAGACCTATTCATGCTACAATAACCCTATGTAGAGTGAACACAGACCTATACATGCTGCAGACAGTGTCCCTATGTAAAGTGAAAATAGACCTATACATGCTGCAGTGCCCCTATGAACAGTGAACAAAGACCTATACATGCTGCAACACCCCTATGCAGAGTGAAGATAGACCTATACATGCTGCATTGTCCCTATTTAGAGTGAAGATAGACCTATACATGCTACAGTGTCCCTATGTAGAGTGAAGACAGACCTATACATACTGCCTGAGAGCTGCCATAGAACATCTCTACTAAATTGCTTTCGCGTCAAGTACTTTTGAAAATGAAAGGTATTCGGAAAGGTTATAAATCGGACTATTATGTAGGCGAAGTTCCTCTTGAACATCTTCTTAAAGCCACAAGCATAGTTTAAACAGACTGTAGCTGCTAATGAGCCCATTTGTCAGCTGAACAACTAACCAAAAAATTGAGGATTTGCCACCTTTAGTGGCCGTCCGTGGACAACACCTCTCGGCTGCTTGTTTTGCCTTTGTCCAGCACCCAATAGCTGCTTCTGCGTCCTAGCCCAAAAGTTGAAAAAAAGATCAGTGTAGCACCTACCTTCTGTTGGTGCAGGATACTCAACCAACTGCCTGTGTTATGTTATCAGCATCTGTGCAGTATGTGTCTGCCATTCCATGCACTCTCAGCATTATGGTGATGCCTTTCCACAGGGTTCTTGGCTTTCTAAGTGTAACCTGTTATTTGTAGTGCTCCGTGATGATTCCTATTGGTGTTACGGAGAACCCTTGGGTGCCCTACTGTGCCCGAGTTTGCCTGAAGTATTTGCTACGTACATTTTTATTCTGAGTGAGCCAGCCATAGGATCATTCTTTGCATTCAAAGTGGGTGAATGGCTGTCGACTGTCCACTGGGTGTGTTGTGAAGGACATTCATTCCATTACAAATATTTGGCTCGATGCTTTATTGTGCGCTTGCGGATTCAGATTGACTGACATAATGATAATTGACAAGTATGTGATGATTAAATCGCAAGTGATATATAGCGTGTTTGTTGACATGTCAACAGCCTTTGACAGGGTAGATAGACCCAACCTGTGGAGGAAACTAAGACTAATAGTTGCCTTTCACTCATCAACCTGGTGTAGAGTACAAATGGGGGGGAGGGGGTAAGGGACTGACTCGGAAGATTTCTACTTTACACGGCTTGAAGCAGGGATGTCTCTTAGCCCCTCTTTTTTTTCCTCACTATTTCTTAGCGATTTACCTGATTGTTTCTTAAAAGTAAACAACTGTCCTCCAAAAATTGTGTCATACAATTTGTATGTTTTAATGTACGCTGATGATGTGGTCATTTTTAACCTCACACCTTTTTGTCTACAGCGTAACATGGACACACTCTTCAGATATACTGAAAACAATTTTTTTAAAGTAAACATCTCTAAGACAAAAAGTGGTACAGTTTAGAGGGAGGAAACACTATTGTCACTTCGATTGAAAATTGGGCGGGGTACCAGCTGAGGTATCAAGAACGTATACCTATTTGAGGAAAGTCTTTTCACAAACATTAGGAACTACCTCTCACTTTTTACATATGGAGCTCAAGCCTATAGCTCATGTAAGTGCTTTAAAACGATTTTATTCTTCTTCTGGAAAGAAACACTTTTATTCCCTTCTTGAAATCTATCAAGCAGGTACCCTCCACTCTGTCATATGCACTAGAGTATATGTCTATTAATAAGTGGTCAAAATTAAATTTAAATGAAGGGAAGCGTCTCCATAAGATGACCACTATGAGCCAAGCCATACCAGTACAAGCACTACATTTAGAGCTCATGATAGTTAGCACTTATTCTAGATCTTTGGCAAATATAATAAGATGGGCATATAACTTACTACATGCAGCAGAAAGCTCTCTGAGAGTTTTCTTAAAGTGCGTAACTTTTAAGGCTGGAATGAGCCAGTACATTTTTAATGATAATCTCGCGACTGCCTTGGAGCATCACCATACTGCAGTCCTGGTCACCAGCACTTTTGAAGTTTTTTTTTTTTTTTTTTTTAAATGATACCTTGAATGAGCCATGTTCTTGACATTGCACACTGTTCCCAGTTTGTAAATTATAGGCTTTTCGCTAATGAACTAGAATATAAGATTCATCAAAAATAGCTGAGATATACATTAGATCACAGCGTTAGATGCTGTATTATCATTTTACATTTAGGGGTCTTACCATTAAAAGCCTACACCAAACACTGGAGTGACAAGTGACAAGTCTGGATCTTGTGAACTCTGTAGGGGAGGTGTCCAAGACGTTGTGCATGTGTTATATGTCTGCCTCAGTAAAGTCTTGGTGAAAGCTCGGAACCGCTTTATAAAACCTATATGTTTTAAATACAGCATATCTAGAAGTAGTGATTTGAGATGTCCAACTAGATCACCTCCTGATGAATTTGTATGTTATAAACTGTATAAATATTTTAAAACGTTTTTACTAGATGCTATGTATTAAGTTTGTCATTTTTAATTTTGTATTGATCCTGAATGTTTTATATTGTTGATCTCTGATTAGCTCTAAATTAATAAAAACTGGATTTGATTGTCTAATGTTTTGTGTTGCATCTGTGAGCAACAGTACGTTTGAGGGGCGGGTTGCCGCAATGAAGAGCATCCTTTTGCCAATTATTATGGCCGTGGTACATGTTTAAAAATCTCAGACCAGCATCTCTCAAAGATGTCCAACAATCACAACAAAGATGTAGTACAGTGATTATTTATAAAGCACGTTATGCCATCCAAATGTTTCCGTAAAATATTGAGGATTGAACAGGAGGGATGGAAAGGCCCAAGAGAGGAAAAGAGGGGGACAAGAGGAAGGAATGATGGAAGAGTCTTCCCCAAAATGTTAGCATCTCACAGGACGGGAAGTTGTGGGTTGTGGACAGCCAATCACAGGCTTCTGGTTGGCAAAAGCGAAGGAGAGGAAAGGAAAGCTTGGTGTGAGGGCAGCTCTCTGAAGAGTGTGCAGGCAAAGGAAGGACTTAGAAGTCAAAGACTGGGGTTGGTGGGAAGCAATTCATTGTTTAGAAATCAAGATACCTGGTTCCAGGGATATGAGGGCAGGCGGAAAGGGATTCTTGGAAGCAGGAGACCACATATTCAACACCCTATCACGATAACAGAGAGACCCCTCATGCACGCGTCACTCGAATATATAAATTTACTTTGGGCCCAGAAGAGGTAGTAAAAGGAGAGAGTTGTTATTGAGGTTTGTTATTGTGCTGGGTGCTTGGACTTCTGGGAGGAAAGATGCTTTGGGGTTTGTGGAAGAACTTTCACGGGATACTGAAGATCTGCCCACGACACTCGCCGAGGTCAGTACGGCCTGGCCTGGGCTTGTAATACTTGATGCTGCCTGCTCCACTGATGCCAACGTCATCTTATCCTTGCGGTAAAAAACTGCTGCACACACGAGGCACGACTGATGCACATGGAGACGAGGGTGAAGAACCCTGCACATTATACCCAGGATTACTGGGACAGGTGCAGAAGGCGACGTGCATACCTGGGCCTCTTCTCTCGTGGTTTGTTGGCATAATATTGAGAGGGATTAGCTTTATAAAACAACACCAGACCGAGAATAAAACGTAATTGTCATGTCCTTTTTATTTAAAAACACATGCTCCCTACAGTGATATTTAAATGACACTTATGTGCCAATGTGAACAAATTCTAGACACACGCCATTAATATCACACGAATCTGTTCTCCTACACGATGCTAGTGCATTAGAGGTGAAAAAGGAACCGCGCAATTCTTCAGTTTATCAACCATCCGCCGCACTGAGGGTAAACTCCGTCCTTTGCCGAAAGGTGCCTCTAAAAAGCACTTTATTTCACGGTTTATAAGAGTTGGGAAGTCCAGGCCTTCCATAGCTTTTGGCACATTTTAGATCCTTTTCTACTGTTCATTAATCTTTAGTCAATGACTCTCCCCACCTTAACGGTTTTGAAAATTGCCAAGCCTGGATGCGCTGACATGCTGCTTGTTAGGTCTGTTCTGCATTAAACTCATAAAGGTTTCGCTTTTCCAAGTACACCAGCCTGCCAGAAAGCATCAATACCGTTTTATTAAAACTATACACAGTGGTCCTTTTTTTAACTGAATATTGCAAATACATATACATTCTGCCACGGTTTAGGTGGCAGAATTTTTATCTCTGCAGCATGTGCTCACGATAAAAGATTAAAAAAAGTAACGGCTGCACCAGCTTGCCAAGGCAAGACCTATTGCTTTGCCAATTGTTTATCTATAACATTCATCTCTTCTCCTGACACTGAAACCGAAACATGATTTACTAGAGCACTACTTATGACCCAGACGGAGCTTCAAGGCGCTGAACATGCTGTGTTGCCCTTTCTAAAAACTGCATGCAGCCAAAGTCCAGTAACACAAATTGTCTCCATTCCCCTTATCACATACTCCAACCTAAAGGACATAAGATGCAACTTGTTACGTCCTTTTTTCAGGTATTAAGGCACCCGGACCTGTAGGCAGGCAGTAAAGCTTTGTTTCAACCCTGTTGAGGTTCAGCTAAACTGTCAGCTAACAAAATTCTTTGAGACGGTAACCAAGAGACTCAAAAATTTGTCGCATACAGAAGTATGACAAAAATGAGGCAGCACAAGGGTCACCTTAAGGGTGCCTGTTAGACTTGGCATCTTTTGGCGTGTTTCCCCTGACTTTTTGCTTTCTGACCTCCCGGTTTTGACTCTGTTTTTGCTGGTGTAATGATTCTGCGCACTTTCCTCACTGCGGTCCAGTGGGAAAGTGCAAGTGCTCCTGTATAAAATGCGTTATGGATTGGTGTTTCCATGATTGGCCTATTTGGTTTATGTGTCAGTCCCTTGTAAAGTGCACTGCGAGTGCCAGGGCCTATAGACCAAATGCTGTTGGTGGGCTGCAGCACTGGATTGTGCCACCCACGCAAACAGCCCGTAAAGTGTAACTCGGGCCTGCCACCGCAGAGCCTGTGCGCAGCCTGGGGCTGCCATGACGACTTGGCAAGTGCACACACTTGCAAGTCCCTAAACCTTCCCTTTGCTACATGTTAGTCACCCCTAAGGTAGGCCCAAGGTACCCCTGTGGGCAGGGTGCGTTGTACGCGAAAGGTAGGTCATGCCCGGGTGTGTGCAGCATGTCCTGATAGTGAATTACAGCCTAGTTCGTTTTTCACTATTGCAAGGCTACCTGTTCCCCTAGGCCAGAACGGGCAGTTTTGATTATTACAGCTTATAATCCTAACTGACCCCGGGAACATGGTAGAAATTCGAGTTTAGTATGCCTGGACTCAGAATGATAAAATGCATCTTTTAGTGAAGTTGGTTTTAACATTCTGTGTTTGAAAATACCACTTTTAGAAAGTGGGTATTTTCTTGTCTAACCATCCAAGCCTGCCTCTGCGAGGTTGTGTATTCCTTGTCTGGAGTGTGAGTGACAGGGGCTGGGGGATGCCAGGAGACAGGGTGAGTCAGCACAGGGCTGAATAGCAAGATCTACATGTAGATGGGTGGGAGGGGTCGCACCTGGGCCCTGAATAGGACAGTGCCTTCCCTCCACAATGCTGGCTCCACCTCCTGTGGTGCGTCTGATGTCCCTGGCCTACTCACTGAAAGAAGGGACGGAGACTTGTCAACAAAGTGCTCCAGAACTGGTTTGGACTAGGCAAAGGCCTCTCTGCCTTCAGAGAACAAAGGAATTTGGGATATAAATATTGGGGCCCTGACCCCATGAATTTAGATCTCGCTGGAATCAAGGAACCTGCCAAGACGAAGAGCTGGAAGAGCTGCCAGGAGGAGTACTGCCCCTTTGCTGTGTTGTTGCTTTGGTGGGTTGGCCTGCAGCTGCTGCTTCTGCCTTGGGCAGGGAAAGGACTGGACTGAACTTTCTACAAACTTGTGCTGAGTATCTCCAAGGGCCTGAAACCGAGCTGGCCTCCTGTTAAGAAGTCTCAGGGACTACAAAGACTTCACAAGCCTCTGGATACCGCTTCTGGAACGCTGTTTCAGTTGCCACAGAGGAAGGGAACCGCAACCGACTCCGTCAACCGAATCCATCCCTGGCCGGTGACCTGTTTGCACCGCAGACCGCATCGCCCCGCTTCGCATCGCAACCCTGGTCTCACCGTGGGCGACGTCGCCAACATCGAGCCGCTGCTTGCACCGTGACCTGTGGGCACCGCAGTTCGCATCGCTTCACTGAACCAACCGGACCCGACCGACGCGGTCGCTGCAACTGGCTCAAGAGTCGTGACCGCACCGCATTTGGGGCACCGCTCGCACGTCTGCGACGCACCGCTCCGACTCGCACCGCTGTCCGACGCCAGCTCCCGCACTCCGGCTTGGTCGCCTGCATCGCAACCTGTCAGCACCGCATCGAGCATCGTCTCACCCTGCATCGCACGCCTTGGACTCACCGACTCCGTCTGCACGACGCTCATCGAGCCGCTGCCTGCACCGCATCGAGGGACACCGCACCTTGCATCGCTCAGTCTTGTACCGCAACCGCGACGAACGCCGACCGGCTCGTACACTCCGTACCAGCCACAACGAGAAAGGTACTGTAACCGAGTCTGTTCACGACTCTGCTGGCCCGTATCGACGCGGTCGGCTGGAACTGTTAGACTCTGTGGTTTTCAGCATCACGGTAGGCTCGGACGGAGCTACCGACTCGTACGAACTTTGCTTTTGTGCTATTCCGGCAAAGAAGAAGTTACCGTATCAAGTATTCATTCGTAAAGTATAGTATTGTGGATTTTTGTCGTAATTGGTCTTGTCTTGAGTATATAAAATATTGGTTATTTTTCTAAACTGGTGTGGTGTCCGTTTGTAGTGCTTACACTGTAACACCGTTGGTTATGTGCAAATGCTTTACACACTGCCTCTGAATTAAGCCTGACTGCTCGTGCCAAGCTACCACGAGGGTGAGCAGGGGTTACTTCACGAGTGTAACACCCTTACCCTGACTAGGAAGAAGGGTCCCTACTTGGACAAAGGTGCAAGCCCTTGCCAACTAGAGATCCCATTTCTAACAGTGCCGCTAAAAACGAGTAATAGCACCTTATAGTCGCACCAGCACTTTAATTTAATGTTGCCTCTAGGTTAAAAAAAATGCACTTTACTATGTTAAAAGTAACTAATAGCATCTTATAGTCGCATAGCACTTTAAATTAATGTTGTCCACTAGCTCAGAACAACGCACCTGGTTATGCTGTGTCAGGATACCTGGTCAACCAAGGGAAGTTATTGTCAGTCTAGCTCTCCCAGAAGCACAAGGATTTTAGTTTTAGTGTTCCTGGGGTGTTTGGAGATATAGGAAGTGTTGGCGCCTGGCAAATTTGTGTCAATAAGCTGATTTAATAATATGTGCGGTGCAATAGGTAAGGGAAAACACCCTGTAACCCCCCAAGTTATGAAGGATCAAAGAACCTCCAAGTAAAAGTCAACAGATTATCCCATGCACACGCTGTTGATGTTCAGAATGAAAGTTCATCATCAGGTAGGAGCACAAAGGTCAGTGAAAAGTCATGTGGTCCTTTCTTTGTCTTTATTCAAACAAAGGGAAAAGCGTCCAGCCAACACGTGTTTCGTCATGTGGGGATCACCCCTCGACTTCTTCAGGGCTGTGAACGCACACCTGGCACCGATCTTGGATCATAGCGTACTTGCTACTGGTCGTACACTTTGTTTGGCATACTGAATACGACTATATTTATGATAAATTGGCCCGCTAATGACTTTTGGAATGAACACTAAGGTGTTATATACAACCTTGGGATCCTTTATTGGACTTATCAAGATTGATATATTGATTTGACCAGCCGGGTCGGAATTACAACCGGCGGAGTGATTCTGTACGTTAGATACGAAGAACAGAACAGCCCTGAAGAAGTCGAGGGGTAATCCCCACACGACGAAACACGTGTTGGCTGGACGCTTTTCCCTTTGTTTGAATAAAGACAAAGAAAGGACAACATGACTTTTCACTGACCTTTGTGCTCCTACCTGATGATGAACTTTCATTCTGAACACCAACAGCGTGTGCATGGGACCTGTAGGATTTTAGTTTTATTGTCTCCCATAATAGCCAATTGTATAAATTGCGAACATTTTTATTGATGGTCTTTTAACACTGTTTCTATGTTTACATTATTTGTGTATAAGGAAACTTTATTGCTATGTATTTGCAAAGATTTTAATTAATCATGCATAATAAATATTACCTTACCTTACATACTCCAACACAGCCCTGGGTATCTACTTCCTCAAGTCTTTCTCTTCCTAGGTATACACCTACAATCAGCGCCTCTCCTCACCTCTGCTTGCATGCCCTTTATTGTAGATTGCAACTTCTTGACCCACGTGCATAATGCAAACTAACTACAGGTCACAGAATAAAAAAACAGAAATGTCTGAAGGCGTCACATGATGTGAAGCCACTTCACAGCGCTGGATGTCCACTCCACCTTTATTACGGCACGAGAGTCAGTAAACAGCTTCTTCCAACATGTCTGCCTCGACAGCGCAAAATACCTGCCTCTACAAACTGTCTCCAGCAGCTGCGTGTGAGTGCCACCGGTACAACAGCTCTGTCAGCTGATAAACACCTGACTGTCTTGAGTCACAAGTATTCTGTCTGACCTACAGGTGCCTGGGGATGTTTATCAGGTCTCAGCAGAGGCTGCAGTCACCTGCCCCCCCCCTCCCCCCGCTGATCTAGGAACATCTTACTTCACCTGCGCCGCCCCCCCCCACTTCTTGTGTACTCCTTACTCCACATCGCAGAGCACGCTGCACACAGGAATATTAGGGTACATTATTCACCAGGGAGCGTAGAGCCTTCAAAGTATCAACAGAGCACTGGGGTGTAACACAGCCACCGTCGCCCAAGTACTTTAGAGTGCAGAGCCCTCAATAACACGTTACCCCTCCCCAGAAGATTCACAGGGATCAGGCCCCCGTCCCTTGACCCCACCCCAACCTCCTCACATCAAACGGACAGAGTACTGATGCTCTGACTCTCAGCCCGGTACCATGTACCACTGTACCCTAAAAACATACTTACATATGGTGGTTTAAATGAGCCGGTACTGTCGGGTACTGAGTACTTGCACTTTTATCATTTGAAAGAGCCCTCTCACAAGGGGGTTAATGGGAGAGTGCCTGTAATTCTCAGTGGCAAACAGGTGCTCCGAGATAGTGGGTACCTGCACTTGCACATATCTATTGCAAGCACCGTTTAAAGCCTTTAAACATCCTAGGACACTGCCGCGAGACCGACCTCGACCCTCTGGTCACCCTCAGTGAACACAGAGACAATCTTCCGTCATCTCCTCATGTACTAATACAGCACCCGACACTGAGGCTTCCCCTCAATTATCCAACACAATCAAAGAGCACAGTGCTCAGACACCCTCACTGATCACAGGGCACTCGCTAAGCACCAACCCCCTGACACCCTCACCCCACCTCTAGTATCTTAGGGCACGGCCCTTACTTACCCTCTGCCCGTATTCCTCCCCCGTCAGAATCAGCGGGGTTGCTTGCCTCCCTGGAGTCTCCCCGGTGGATGTCTCTCTCCTCTCTAATTACACATATAAACTGTACTGTAGATGACACAGGGCAGGGGTCACAGACTTCTCTCTGGTGGTAACTAGGGTCTTTCTTACCTGATTCGGGGGGGGTCTTTCAATCCAGTAGTTTCGTCTCGCTCATTCTACCGCCCCGGATACCTCTGCAGCCCCTCGCTTTGTTTTGTGTGCTCCGGCCCCTGTCCTCGCGGTCCCTCTCCCTCCTGCATCCTGCCTTGGCTGCTGCTGTTTTTATCCGTCTCTGTGGCAGTGTCTCTGCTCCCAGTTCCTGGTCTCGGTCACCTGACTCCCAGCCCGGCCCCGCGCTCCCGTCACGCAGTAGACGTACCCCGAACGGCGCGAGCATCAGACAGGGAGTTGGCGAGTTGCACAATGTGCTGGATCAGCGGCAAACCTCTGGAGTCTCAGTAGCAGTCTACAGAGACTGCACGCGGATGTGTGGTCATTGCCTCACCACAAAAGAGGAAGTCAGCACGTGACCCTCTCCCAGTGCCCCTTCCCGCTCCCTAAGCTTCTTGCAACACAAGTGACACCCACTCACTATACAGCTGAGCTGGCAAGTGGACCCACTTAAAGCCAGTCCTAGCTTTGTAGTAAAATGTGTTGTGCACACTGGGACCATTGGAGTCACAGCTACGACAAACTGCGATTCCCAAAAACAAGCTAGATGCTGCCTAAAACGGAGCGACTGCTTTGCAGGTTCATAGGCTCCAGAACGCTCACGTTTCCTAAGTATATGCGTGAGTAGCTGTTTAGGTCTCGCTTAGCGTTGCAGCGCGAATGCGCTGCCATCACTTTGCAGGCATGCAGTATACACTATAGTGTGGAAGCTCCGCCCACTCTCCGGCCCATCTTCTTCATTGGCTTAGGTTATAAATGCTGCCTTCTGATTGGTTTTAAGCTTGTTAGTCCCTCGCCATGTCAGTCATTTGTATCCTTCCATGGCTACTGGCCCCTTTACTGCACAGACTACTTTCTTCCCGTCCCTCCCTACCCCCCCTACCGCAGTCCGTGACTTCTTGGGGCCCCACGCCCCCCTCCCGCGCACTCCCGGTCGTGCTCGTGCCTTTTCGCGCCCACCCGCACTCCCGTTTTCAATGCAATAGGTCTCGCGTCAATGCGAGTCCTATTGCATTGCCAATGCTTGTTTTTGTGTGCAGTTTTATATAGCGCGAACTCGACCCGCTTTAGATGAGCACCAGTTACACTGCTCACAGATAC
This sequence comes from Calotriton arnoldi, assembly GCA_963921515.1. NCBI lineage: Eukaryota > Metazoa > Chordata > Amphibia > Caudata > Salamandridae > Calotriton > Calotriton arnoldi. The sequence continues at coordinate 216,335 of CAWUFW010008316.1, forward strand.
ATTAAACAATTTTTTGTTTTGATACGTGGAGATCAAGTGATTTGCCCAGAATCACAGGATGCTTGAGCCTCTCGCCATACTCGAACTTGGTTCCCCAGCTTCAGGGTCGGCCACTCTAGCAGTTAAGCACATCGTCTCCCTGCAATCGCGCAGTGTTCTATGTATTCAGGTACTTGTAGTTCCGCATGCTTAAAGCGTTAACCAGAATTACATGTCCCAGAACGCACAGCAAATAAATAAATGAACTGGGTGAGATATTCTAGGAAACTTGGAAGCTCTTTGTGGCATGGGACCACTTGGCATCTATGCAGACTCTCAACTATGAATAAAGGCCTACTTCTCGCAAGACAGAGTGGCCAGCTATACCCGAGCAGACCGGCGGAAACCGAGAAGAAAACGTACATTTAATTATAGAAAAGTGACTTCAATTACTAAACGAGACCGATGCCGTTTCGGACACATCTGTTTATAAATACATGACTACAAGTCCCAGAATGTCAAGAAAAAAAAAGCTTGGCCTGGATCAACTACTCATACTGGGGAACTTAAGCATTCTGTGGCACATGGGAGCCAACCACAAAGAGAGACGGGGAGACCAGCGAACTCTCAACTATCAAGAGTGAGAAAAAATGACATGAGAAAGTGGGCCACATGTATCATTTATTTTACCGGTCACAAACGGCCCGATTCGCAGAATCGGGCCGTTTGCGATCAGTAAAATGCATTTTGGTATACATAAATTCCAATTTTCGATTCACTGAATCACAATTTGGAATTACGAATACATACCGATTCAGTATTAAGGAAGGGGGGTATTTACGGCGTCCCTTTCTAATGCCGAATCGCAGCGGTATGTAGGAATGTTTTGTGGCCGAAATGCAGTCACAAAAAATTAGCATTTTACCACCTACTTCAAGTAGGTGGTAACACATTCGAAAATGAGTAGAGGTCCGCAAGGGACCCCTTCCCCTTTGTAAATGTTCATAAAAATGTTTTTTAAGAGCGGGCAGCGGACCACTGCCTGCTTTAAAAAAAAAAGGGAAAAGAAAACTTTTCATTTTTATTTTTTGAACGCAACCCGTTTTCCTTTAAGGAAAACGGGCTACATTTACAAAAAAAATGATTACTTTATTTAAAAGCAATCACAGACATGGTGGTCTGCTGACCCCAGCAATCCAGCATCCCTGTGATTTTAACGATTTCTAATGAGTCGCAAATTGCGACCTGCCTCCTTAATATTAATGAGGTCGGTTGATTTGCGACCCTCTAGGAATCGCTAAATGAAACTCATGGATTTTCATACATTACAAATAGAGATTACCTAAATTGCGATTTGCAGAAAATCGCATTAGGTAAGCGCTATTTGAAATGTTGATACATGTGGCCCAGAATGTCGCCAAAAACTGAGAGGGACGACGGTGAGAATGTAACCTCAACAAGAGAAATTGTATAGCACTTTCTTTCCATAGTATCAAAAGCAGAGGGCCAACGTCAGTCATTTTTTGGGCAAGGATGTACTTTTCTCCCTCAGACTTTGTGCCAGCGGTAATGAGAGACAGATAGGCAGAAAAGGCGAGAAAGACAGAAAAACAATGAGCAAGGGAGAAAGCACAGAGGAAACAAGCATTGGTAAATGCAATATGTATCGCCTACATGATTATTAATAATTTTAGCTTGGAGACCAGTTGTATAATATAAGTTAATGAATCAGCTTAAAAGTGTTATGACTTGTTTATTGAGAAAGGCAACATATTGCGCAGTAACTTGTAGTAATATAAATCGGGGAGATTAGGTTAAGGGCAGAGGATTTAACTAAAATGAAATGCAGCCCACAACGTTCTCCAAATAAAAATGCGAGGAACATGTTTTAGTACTGTTGCGATTTAGGGGGTGGAAAGGGGCATCGTAGAAACTACGAGAAGATAAATTAAGAGGCGTCAGAGAAAAGAAAAATTATACAGCTTACAAGCACACTTGAAATGCATGCTGACACAAAGAGATTAAATTAAAGTGCCGGACAAACCAAAAAATGTAGCCGAAGAGCACGCAAATCACATGCAGTCCTAATGAAATATCTACACCGTCTGTGAAGTTGTTGACTAATATAGAGTGAAGGCGTTCAAACAGAGGGAGATCAGGTGAAGTGCAGAGAACAAGTAAACAATCGTATGCAGATATACTATAACATGCATGTTATATGTTTGTTTGAATGTGCCTGCCCTGCAGATTCACATCAAGAGACCACAACAGTAGTGTGAGACGCTTAATCCGAATAAATGTCTCCTGTCCATGCAGTTCATACTAAGGGCTTCTACATTTCACTTTTTGGCACTCTGTTTACTTATGTGGCAATTTTATAAGGCCAGGCAACACAGTGTGCACTCTAAGATGGCCCTGGACGCCTGATCCAAGTCCTGATTTCTCACTTTTGAGCTTTATCCACACAGTTATTATGGACTTCTTCTTAGGCACCGTGATACTTGGTTCTCAGTACAGGATTTGCAGAGGTTTTACAAATCATATTGAAGGTGCCCATCTGTGGTACTGAAACAGCAGAGCATTAGTATAACTGTGCATGGGGATCAGCAGCGAAACAGCATGGAGCATTGCGGGTTAGATAAAGATGCATTGATAGAGCTGTGTTTCCTCATTTCTAGGACTCCGGGGACCTCTGTGCTTTGGGATTAAGGAACCTGTGTAGAGTTGTGCATGTGTCTTTGTATGGCCTAATGTCGGAATTGAAATGGATTTTGCCAGTGAACTATGAACAGGGCCAAGAAGAGTAGAGCGAAGTAGAGTGGAATAGTGTGGAGTGGAGTGGCATATAGTAGAGTCAAGTGGCATAGAGTAGAATGACATAGAGTGGAGTGTCATAGAGTAGAATGGCATAGAGTGGAATGGCATTAAGTGAAGTAGAGTGTGGTAGAGTGGAGTAGAATGTTGTAGAGAGGAGTAGAGTAAAGTGGAGAAGAGTAGAGTGGAGTAAAGTGGAGTAGAGTGTCCTAGAGTGGAGTAGAGTGGAGTGGCGTAGAGTGAAGTGATACAGAGTAGAGTAAAGTAGCATGGATGCCGTAGAGTGGAATAGAGTGTCGTAGAGTGGAGTGTTGTTTAGTTGAGTGGCGTAGGGAGGAGTAGATTGGAGTAGCGTAGATTGGAGTATAGTGTTGTGAAGTAGAGTGTTGTAGGGTGGAGTGGAGTACAGAATCATAGAGTGGTTTGGCGTAGAGTGGAGTGGAGTGGCATAGAGTTGAGTAAAATAGCATGGATAAGAGTGGAGTGGCATAGAGTGGAGTAGAGTATCATAGTGGAGTGTCATAGAGTGGAGTGTTGTAGATTAGAGGAGAGATCTGTAGAGTGGATTGGTGTAGACTGGAGTGGAACAGAGTGTTGTGGAGCACAGTGTCATAGAGTGGAGTGGAGTAGAGTGTCACAGAGTGAAGTGGTGCAGAGTGGAGTGACATTGAGCGGAGTGAAGTAGAGTGGAATGAAGTGGCATAGAGTGGCACAGAGTGGAGTAGAGTGGAGTAGCATGGAGTGCAGTAGAGTGGAGTAGAGTGTGGTAGAGTAGAGTGGCACAGAGTGGAGTAGAGTGTCCTAAGGTGGAGTCGTGTAGAGTGGTGTACAGTGGAGTGGCATAGAGTGAAACAGTGTCATAGAGTGAAGTAGAGTGTCTTAGAGTGGACTGGCATAGAGTGGAGTAGAATTTCATAGAGTGGAGTGGCGTGGTGTAAAGTGTAGTAGAGTGTAGAAGAGTGTTGTAGAGTGGAATAGAGCAGAGCGGAATACAGTGTCGTGGAGTGGTGTATACTAGAGTAAAGTGGTATAGAGTAGAATGGCGTAGAGTGGAGTGGCATAGAGTGGAGTGGCATTGAGTGCAGTGTCATTGAGTGGAGTGGCATGGAGTGGAGTGGCTTAGAGTGGAGTACAGTGTGGTACAATGGAGTAGAGTGGCATAGAGTAGAGTGGAGTAGAGTGTCCTAGAGTGGAGTAGGGTAGAATGCAGTGGCTTAGAGTGAAGTGACAGAGTTGAGTAAAGTAGCATGGATGCCGTAGAGTGGAGTGGCGTAGAAGGGAACTAAAGTGTCGTAGAATGGAGTGCCGTAAAGTGGAGTGCCGTAGGGATTAGTAGAGTGGAGTAGCATAGAGTGGAGTACAGTGTTGTAGAGTGGAGTGGCGTAGAGTAGAGTGTCAGAGTCGAGTGTCATAGAGTGGAGTGTCGTTGATTAGAGGAGAGAGTTGTAGTGTGGAGTGACATTGAGTGGAGTTAAGTAGAGTGGAGTAGAGTGGAGTGGCATAAAGTGGCATAGAGTGGAGTAGCATGGAGTGCAGTAGAGTGGAACATAGTGTGGTAGAGTGGAGCGGCATAGAGTGGAGTAGAGTGTCCTAGAGTGGAGTGGTACAGAGTGGTGTATAATGGAGTGGTGTAGAGTGAAATAGTGTCATAGAGTGGAGTAGAATGTCTTAGAGTAGATTGGCATAGAGCGGAGTGAAATGTTGTAGAGAGGAGTGGAGTAGGGTGCCGTGACATGGCGTAAAGTGTAGTAGTGTGGAGAAGACTGCTGTAAAGTGGAGTAGAGTGGAATAGAGTGTCGTGGAGTGGGGTGGGGTATAGTGGAGTAAAGTGGCGTTGATTGGAATAGAATGGAGTGGCATAGGGTGAAGTAGAGTGGAGTGTCAGAGTGAAGTGGGGTAGAGTGGAGCAAAATGTTATAGAGTGGAGTAGTGTAGAGTGTCATAGAGTGGAGTGGTGTACAGTGGAGGGCGTAGAGTGGAGTGGTGTTGAATGGAGGGGAACAGAGTGGAGAAAGTGGCATTGTGGAGTGATTCATGTGATATGTGCCGGCTCGGTGTGTGCGTGTCGAATAAAAAATAAAAAAAAGGAGTGTGTGTGTATGTAATCTAAATAAGTCTGGAGCAAGACCAGCTGGCTAAATTAAACCAGCCCAGCTGTCGCTGACCAAGAAAGTCAAAAGAAGTAAGAGTGACGAAGATGCCAACCAATGGTAAGTAATGGGTGGGATGTAAGCCCTCTTTAGGTTTGTTTAAGATATAATACATCTCGAAGAGACATGGCATGTGCTCTGCCTCAGGCGAAACCAAACAATGAGCTAACAGAAAATCATAGCACCTGCACATAAACCAAGCATTAAGCAAAAATTGCTGAAAAAAACACAATCATTTTATTTTTTGGTCTATACAGCCAGGATCTCAATCAACCATACTCCTATTTAGGAAAGAGTTGTAGATGCTCCTCTTTAAAGACCATTACTTTTCGGCTAAGTTCAAAATATGGAACTATCACATATACGCATTTGCGAAAGGACCATGTCCAAGTAAAAATGCTGTAAATAGCACAATACGTGGCACATAAGAGTATTAACAGCTTGAATGGCTACTTTGCCTAAGGGACACATGACTAGAATGAGCACGTGTGGTCACCAAACCCAAAGAGCCAAAACTGCATTTCATCAGCACATGAGGCTTTATTAAAGAGGCAGCTGCTGAACTGGCACCCATTCTAGTCCAGCCATTCATAGAACCACAAGAGTATACATTTCCCTGGTGTAGTCAAGAAAACTGCAAAGAACAAACAATCCTGTTAATTGACACCCACAAAGTTTCCACATAAAGGGCAGCAAAAAAACATTCACACCAAATAAGAACAGAAATCACTTCCCTAAAACACAAATCCAGACGGTCAACATCAGCCCCAAGATAAAATCCCTGATTTTCTTCAACAGCCAGAAATCTTCATATTGTAAATGGTCACACCTGCACAATATATAACAGGTGCTTCAAATATAAGTATTAAAAATAATATATGTAAATCATAAAAGTAGGGAGATGCAAAATTTGTGCAATATGTCGTCACTCAAAACCACAAGACTTGAAAAATCTTGAGCATCGACAGGTCTGCATGAAGTACATTATATCTGTTGTGATAGTGGATGGAGGCTGCAGTCAGGTGAGGTAATGGATTAGTGCTGGTCCTAGTCCTGTATCAATAGTGTTGATTAGATTGTCTTCTGCTCACTCCCAAGCAGCACACAAATACTGGAAACCGGCACATATCCAGCTGAAAGCACTGCGAGCTGTCTCAGGCTGTTTCTCACAGTCATTTGTTATTAAAAGGAAAACTGATAATTAACACTAGGTGGCAAGAGTGACTAGCTAGTGAACAAAAACCGTACCTTTACCACGGTTTTCTTTCCATCACATTTTTCAGCTGTGTATGCACTCTATTGAATTCAAGTTAATTTTAACAAGTCCCCCAACAATCTCTAATAACAGGCTTGGTGTGTTTCAGTGTCACTGTCACAGCACTTTACTATTTATGTATCGCGTGGCATGTAAAGAAGCAGTGCTTTGAAGCATCGCCTATTAAGCTCATTAAAAACGAGGAAGTTAACTGAAGGAAGAAACGAGCACTGTGCCTCCAAAATGGAAGCCACAGAAAGCTGGTGAAGTTGACTCGCTTCACCAGGAAAGAAAAAGCCTGTTTCTGTGTCAGCACTTGAATCAACACACACTTTTAAGAAAAAGAGGCGACGGCAAGGTAGTGATCTCATATTGCAACAAGAGTTCTGACACAATTTTTCATCTGAAAGAGAGGCGGAGACGGAGATAGAAGTGTCCGGCTGAGCAGGGCTAGCTTTTTCCCCGGGTCCCCGGGACCTGTTCTTGCCAAACTTACAGCTGTTAACAGTTTGAATTAGCGCTAGAGTAGGACCAGTACTAATAAAAATGCTGTTTGAAAGCACACTTTAAATGCGTGTAGACAGGGGAAGATAAACGCTGTCCAGCCTTAAGCAAATTAAAGAAGTTCTACCAATCAAAGCAACAAGGTGCGGATGTGGATGAGTACTTGGGCCACGGGAATCTGTTAAGAGAAAAACACACAAGGTACACAGGAAAAGAACATCTACAACCAATAGAAAGGAGTAAAAGTAAATTGACAAGCACACGGACCAATAAGAAGGAAAGGCGGGATGTAAGCCCCTTTTAAGATTTATTGGATACAATAGATTTCACAAGCAACAGTGCAAGCGATGTGCAGGCGAAACTTAAAAAAGAACAAGCAAGGGGGAGATAAAGAGCCAGAAGTATAGGGTGGGGGTACGCAAGGTGTGTTATATGAGGTGTAATCTAACCTATGCCGCCCTATCATTTGGCACCCCTGGCATTCTCCAGCGCCGTGGCAGACTTCTAAGAAAAGACTCCGGCACCTCCACGTATTTCTATATTAACTTATTAAGTGTGTATTTATTAACAAACTAAACAGGGTCAAAGATCCAGGTCTAAAATAGTGTTCAGAATCACATCAGCTAGGGAAAACAATAACCTGTTAAAGACAATACCGTGCTGAGCCAAGAACAAAACTGTTCAGAAAACTTCAGATAACAAGGGTGAAAAATCTGTCATTTAGAAATGTAATTTAAAAAAAAAAAAACACTAAGATATTTTATGAACTGCAAGCACACGATAAAGGTACAGGCCCACTTTGTACTTTTATTTGCACTTGAACTTAGCACTTGTGTTTTAATGCAAAGATGTAAAGAATTTGTTTTGTTTTCTTACGTTACAGCACACTGTCACCTCATAAGGTATCCTGGACCTGTAAGCAGGTGCAAGTCTGGCATGGTCTAGGGCTGGTGAGTGGAAGCTAAATGAAGAGCCATGTCTTCAATTTCTTGTAGAATTTGAGAAAAGACGGTGTGGCACTGCTGTGTAATGACAGGTCGTTCCATTTTTAGCCCTCATTCTGCATATGCATGGAATGTATGAAAGCAGAAGTCTGGCAGAACAAAGTTGCCTGGTGGGTTTGTGAAATGAGATTTGGTGGTAGAGGTAAGCTGGGCCAATGTTGTGTAGGGCTTTGAAGGAGTTTGAACTAGGCTTGTTTGAGTATTGGAAGGCAGTGGAGCTCCCTGAGGTGCAGAGTGTGATCCTGGCTGCTGAATTCTGAATGGTTTGGAGTCGCCTGTGAGTTGCTTGCTGATACAGTCATGAAGGGCTTTCTTGTAATCTAACTTGCTTGTGATGATATCCAGCACACACGCCGGAGGGAGTTCTTCACTACTGACAGGTGTGGACAGACATGGGCAGTTGATATGGCTGCTGGTCCATTGGAGTGAATAACTCTGCCAAGTAAGGTTGCTGCACCACTCAACGTGCCATAACTTTTGGAACTATTACGAACGCTGCAAATCTCCAAATAAGGAAATTCCACATTTATACTACCAGAAGGGTATACAGACACACGAAATAGGAGTGACAAACACCGGGCATTAGGAATTTTACAGATGTTACTGTGTCTTAGAGATTGGATTTTTGAATCCATTTTCGGGACGAAAATACAACCAGAATTAAGGACCTGCACGAAGAGATTTTAGCCCTGAAGAAGTCGCTGCCCACAGCAGTAGAATGCGATGAAACACGTGTTGGCTAAGGCTTTTGATTACATTTGACCACGAGAAGAACAATAAATTGAATTACATGATCCAGCAACGAATTAAGAATGTTCTTACACTGTTATTGATATGTTTTATATACTCTTACCGTGTGCAGGGGATTGTTGTGGTGTTCTATCAGTGGTCTTCCACGTTTTAGGGAGGAGGGTGGTTCTCCCTACCCCTTTGCACCGCGATCCTAACACGTTATAACTCTACAATTACCTGTGTATTACCTAGAAGCGCCATTACCCTACAAAACCACCTACAGAGTAGTTTCAATTTGCTTGTGATGAGGGCCTAGGTTATGGTTTTGTGTACGCTTGTGGGTAGCCATTTGAATATTTTCCTCAGCATCTTCGGGATGTAGAAGCAGGAGGCTGTGACAGTGTTGACTTGAGCTCTCAAATTGAGTTGGCTGTCGATGATAACCCCATGGTTCTTGGCTTGGATAGAGGATGTGGGTGTGGATCGGATTTCAGCTGGCCACCAGGTGGAGTCCCACAGCGATGAGTGCTTCCTGAAAATCACGACTTCTATCTTGTCGGTGTGGAAATATCATATATGCTGGGTATCTTGTGGTAAAAGAACTGAAAGAGCTTGGTACAGAGGACCTTTAAGGTAGTGATGCTGTTGGAAGCAGCAGCGGAGAAGTTGAAATCATTCACAATGGCGAAGATCTCTTTGCTGCTGCTGGCGTCAATGTGGTCCGGAGCACAGAGCATTTGATTGCGCAGATCTGCTGATGGTAGTGCCTAACGGCAGATTTGAAGGTGAACTTGTGCTTGTTGTTCTGGCTCATTCTCCAACTGCACTTCAGCTGTTTGCAGTGGCACTTCATCATGCTGAGCTCCTCCGTGTGTCAACGGGCTTGTGGTGTGGATCTAGTGGCTTGTTGGGATTGAGGGGAGCCAGGGTCTCAGCGCAGGTGGTGACCCAGTTGTAGGAGTTTGTGATGGAATCGAGAAGGCTGCTGCTGTTTTTGTGTTTCATGGGTACGGTCGACCAGTCTTCCTTTAGGATTTTGGTCTAGTCCTGGCGAGATTGTTTTCAGTGGTAGATCTATGTTGATACGGGACAGGGATCGAACATTTAATGAGAGCTTGGCCGGTCCAGGTGATTGGTGTGGCTTGTTGATGAGATGTTGTTAAAGGTGGTAAAAATTGAGTCCAGAAGGTGCCCAGCAGAGGGTGTGGGTTCATTCATGCGTTGGGTGATGCCAAAGTTTTCAAGTATTGCGCTTGTGTTCTGGTCAGTTCGGTTTTCCTAGTGGAAATTCAAGTCTCCGAGGAGGATGAAGGAGCTGAAGTCGAACACGAAGGGTGCAACAAAGCTGATGCATGGCCCCAAAGGTCTGTAAATGGGAGTGTGGCTCAGGGTGAAGTTGGCTGTGATGTGGAGCTTGAAAGGCGGGTGTTCCATGTTGCTATGGAATATATCCGAGGAGGTGGTGCAGTTAATGGAGTCCTTGAAGATGATGGCGATTCTGTCAGCAGACTTGTGTAGTCTGTCATGTCACACAAGTTTGTAGCAAGGAGGAATGGAGGTGATGTCAGTGGCAGGCGCAGGGTTCAGTCAGGACTCTGTGATGGACAGCAGGTCCGGTATGTGTTTGTGTGGCATGTCCCAGATCTCTGTGGCGTGTTTGATGAGAGAGCGGGTGTTGAGGAGTATTCAGGAGAGTGCGGAGTGTGGTGTGGTTGGTGGCTGTAGAGTGTGGTGAGAGTGAGTTGGAAATCAGGTGCAGTCCGCTCTGGATGTGTGAGCCATAGATGAGGAAGAATGCAGGAGAACACCCCTTCAGTGTTGTGTGGTATGGTGCAGCGCAGTGAGTAGCAAGTGGGTTTAAGAGCATGGAGGGCTGCCGAGGGGTAGCAACGTGGAGTGGGTGGAAGGACCAAGGTTCCTGGCGCTGGCTGCTTGCAGGGTCCTGACAAACGCAGACTGCCTTGCCTGTGGGTGCCTACTGTGCCCAGCCACCATTAAGCAGATCCGGGAGGTGGAGGAGAACATGGGGAGGTGCGTGGGTTTGGGAGGGGGTAAGCAGGAGAGCGTGAGAGTGCAGCAAGGCAGGAGACAGGAAAGAATTAAGGACTGCACTGTGAGGAAGAGGGAGGGAAAAAGAACAGAAAAACATAAGGAAGGGGAAGAAATAAGAAATGAGCGAAAAATGAGCAAAGTGGCAATAGCACATAAAGGGTACAGAAGCAAGATGTGAAAAAGTAAGGGAGAAGAGAAAAAAGCAGAAAAGATCAAAAACAGCAAAGAGCTGAGCGAGTGCTGTGAGAAGAAAGGAAAGAGTGGCAGAAAAAGCAGCAAAATGGCAATAAGAAACAGATGAGCAGAAAACAGCAATAATTCAAGAAAGCATGAATGCATGATTTATGACAGCGAAACGCCTCCAGTGCCTGTACTTTGCTTTAATGTGTGGTGTGCTGCTCAACTCTGCCTCACGTGTGAAAAGAGACAAAGCATATATGATTTGGGCAAGCAGAGACTACCATATGGGATTCAAGTACACAAAAGCACACACAAATATGTATATATATATTTTTATTCTTCTATTGCAGTGTATTCGAACAACAGTATTACAGAATACAATGTAAACGCATCTTCTGACTCGCCTTGATTTACATTTAACATTTTCAGGTAATGAATGAGTAATCCACACAGAGAGGCAGCAGATTCGCTCCACCCCCTACCCTCTTACAGCCCTCTATAGCCCTGCCAGTTCCCCCAGATCTTTTCCCATTTCCCCGGGCATCCTCTGCTCAAATAAATTGTATGCTCTGCTTGACTGCACGAATCCACAAACATATTTTAAGCAGTTAAAAGACCACGCCCTGTTATTAAAAGTAAGAATGCGGGGGGCGTGGCTTCAACTCCGATGGGGTAGGACGCACGCGGCTGGTGCTCCGTCCTCCGGGGTCTATCTAAGGCATTTGGGGTGCGATCCTCGGCACGGGGGGCACGGGAGGTGTCCCCCCCCTTATGAGCAAGCACCCACGGCTCCCCAGACCCGAGGTGGGGGCCCTCAGGCTCGTACGCGCCTGCCAGTGGAGGCGGTACGGAGAGACCAGCCGCCATCTTGAAGGAATATCGGAGCGGCGACCCGGAGACTAGGCTGGCGCCGGAGGGCGAGACTGCAAGGTGGTCACTGCCTCACAGACAGCAGCAGTCGGGAGACATACCAGGGGGACCCTCGGCTGAGCGGTGAGAGGACCGGGAAGGTACTGGAGTCCAGAGTCCGGGCAGGCTGGCAGTGCGGAGACTCGACCCGCCATCTTGTGGACGCGGCGAGGCTGAGATCGAGTACCCGATAGACGTCGGTGGATGAGGGAAGTGCCCCGAGTCTGGCACATTATAAGCCCTGCATAGAGGAGGTACTATACCGGCTGGGTGGAAACGCAGCTCCTCTGAACACCGGAGTCTGATGTCAGCATACTCCGCTGGAGGCCGGGTGCCTGGAGACGGAGGCCCGGGAGCTGAAGAGGGCCCTGCAGCGGGCGGTGACTCCCTGTGACGCCCGGTGAGACAAGCAGAGCGGCCTGAGGACAGACAACCGAAACAGCTACACTCTCCCTGGAGGTGCATCGGATTCCCTGGAGGTGAGGTGCGGGGGGTGCAGATCCCGGGGGGAGGAGGAGATAACGCTCTGAGGTGTGATTGAAAAGCCCCCGGGATCGTAGAAAAGCCCCAAAGAGGTGAATGTTGGCCTGCTCACCCGACAACAACCGAGGAGGTGACGCTATTCCAGGCAGCGAGCCATAACGCACAAGGGGGCAATTGAGGCCTGTATGGGCTGGAGTCCCCTGCCTAATTGACCAGGACTTGGCCTACTCTGAGTGTGGGGGAGAAAGCCATGCTTCTGGAGCCTGGAGTGGCCTCCCATCCTGCATGGTCGCCCCAATGCGCAAGCAACCAAAGGCCAACAACGATACCCTGTCGTGAAACTGGGGTGAGAGACGACTCTGGGAGGGAGGCGGTGCCAGTGGAGGGAACAGTCCTTTGTGATCCTAGGGGCCTCCCATGGAGAAACCTCCAAGCTAACCTGTCAGATTGAGTGGAGCCCGATCGTGGGTGCTATGCGTATGGAGACCTGCTGAGGGGAACGGGACTGAGTGGATTTTAATCGGCCGCATACCGCTCCTGAGGGTTCCCTGAGGCATACCCGCGTGCTGGAAAGGGGAATAGTACTGGGCTACACGGCGACACCGGCGAAGACCGCACTGAGCCCGGCACCAACAGCATGACCAGGCCTCGAACGGGGAAGTCTGCAGCGACCCCCGCCACCAAGGATACCTCGGTCAAGGATCTGTGGCACAAGCGCACCCAGTCACCTCCACCGGAGGCCTCTGAGATGGCGTCCGCCCTGACGGACTCTGAACAGGGTACTATCACACAGACGGTGCTGGCCACTTTCCTGCAGGAGATAAAGTCGGAGAACTCCTCCCTTAAGACGGAGGTTAAAACCTACTTGACAGATGTACGCCGAGATATCACCGAAATCGGCAATCGTGTAGACGATATGGAGCGCACTATAGACTCTCGTACAGAGGACCTAGAAGATCTTCGCCGCAGAGTTCAGGCGATTGAAGAGCAGAACGTAGAGCTCCAGATCAAACAGGAGGATTTAGAAAATCGGAGCCGCCGGAACAATATCCGCATACGGGGGGTGCCACGGGGGGCAGAAGGAGCAGACATACTCACCTACGTTGCGGACCTCCTCCACGCCATTCGAGGGGATGATGATATCTCCCCCCCAACGCTCGATCGGGCTAATCGAGTGGCCCCCCCACGAGGCAACCCCAACCTGGTCCCTGACATCCTGACCAGAGTCCACTTCTACGTGGAAAAGGAGGCAATCCTCAGGGCATCCAGGGCGACCGAGAAGCTGGAATATGGAGGCCATAATATTCAGATCTTTCAGGACCTCTCGCCCATCACTCTGCGCCGACGTCGGGACTTCCAGCCAGTGACGGCCAAACTGAAAGCGTCCAATATCAAATATCAATGGGGGCACCCTTTCGCTATAATCTTTAAATGGGAGGGACGGCGACGGTCCATACGCTCATTGCGAGAGGCACTCCAATTACTTCACCTTTCACAGGACTTTACGGCCTCCCTCGCCCTCCCCTGCCGACTCGGCCTCCCAGATATCGCTGCGCCCTGAATGGTCCAAGGTACGACGCCATGGCTCGGGATCATCTGTGGCCCACTCGGCTTCTAGTCAAGCTAAACAGGACATCATTCGCAATCTGAAAGCTTTGGAAGAACCCCAGATGCCAACGGAGAAGAGGCCTGGCCATGCGTCCTCATCGACCTCAGGCCCAGGTGTTGGAGAATGACTTTTGATCACCACCTGTAAATTCCGTCCTGCCGAGCGGATTTCCTGAACGCACACACACCCCTACACTGGAAGACAGAGCCTGCCCCGGACCTGCGACCATCCGGTCCTACTTAAGACCGGGGCAATGGATGAAGCGCCTATGTATTGTGCGCAGGAATTCCTCTGAAGGTTGCTTCTGGGGGCTTTGCGGACCAAGGGGGGACATCCTTCCTGGACCAGCCTTTCTTGGCAGGACAGACCTCAAATGATGCTACAGTCAATGACGGAAAGCGGACACGTTAGCTATGTTATATATGACCGGTTTTCCTGCATCACCTAACTTGAGGCAGCGGGACATTCCCTACCAGTAGGCCACTATGATATGTATTACCATGTTGTACGTCTGCCACTGCAGGACCTATACATTGGGGGATGCTAAGTATAGGGGTTGGGTTGACTAAGAGCCACCTTGTTGTTGCTTGACTTAACCACATGCCCCGCCCCTGCCCCATAGTCTAGCACTGTCTAAACAATTGTGCCTTTCCCCCTAGCGCCCTTCCAAGACCATTGTCAGCGAATCGGCGTGTTGTTAGTAAACATACCCCGCCCGTGATTCTATTCACTGCTGAGGGACTCCACAGACGCCCTATATGCCGGACGGGATCTAATATGTCACAATACTACCACTTTATAGATCTCATCTTAAAACCGGTAACCCATGTGGGCTATATGCTCCAGCAATACTCGGCGGATGACGGTCGCACACAACTGTTGGGAAGTGGGTTACTTTCAGCTGTCCAGGGTACAAAGGGTGTCGGGTTGCGCAGATGAGCTCGCCCCGCTACGCAACCCCGACAGACAACGCCCCAGGAAAGCCGCCTGGTTCACAACCGCTCTCCAAGAAGCCAGACGCACCTGCAGACGCCTGGAGAAGAACTGGAGAAACACCAAGACAACCGAAAACCACACAACCTACAAGGACGCCATGACGGACTACCACAACCAGATCAGAGCCACCAAAAGGAACTTCATCCACAACAAAATCCTGGCCAACTCCACCAACTCCAAGGAACTTTTCAGCGTCATTCAAGAATTCACCAACCCAAGCAGCGAAGCCAAAGACATCACCCCATCCCAAGACCTCTGCGACAAGCTTGGAACCTATTTCCACCTCAAGATCAAAAATCTCTATCACAACTTCATCGACCATCCACCAGGTGCTACAGACGGCCCCCCGCCCCCCAGAAACACCAGCCAGCCCACCATCTCCAACTGGACACCGATCACGGCCGAAGACACTGCCTCGACCATGAAAAGCATCCACTCGGGGGCCCCCACCGACCCCTGCCCCCTCACATCTACCACAGAGCCGTGGCCGCCATCGCACCCGAACTACAACGCACCATCAACACCACCTTCAAAACAGGCACCTTCCCAGACGACTGGAAGCGCGCAGAAGTCAGACCCCTGCTCAAGAAGCCCACAGCTGACCCCACCGACCTCAAGAACTATCGGCCCATCTCGCTCCTCCCCTTCGCAGCCAAAGTTGCAGAGAAAACAGTCAACAGGAAACTGACACGATTCATTGAAGAAAACGCCGTCCTCGACCCGTCCCAATCCGGATTCCGAAGCAACCACAGCACAGAGACTGCCCTACTCGCCGCCACAGACTACATCCGCACCCTCCTGGACCAAGGCCACTCCGCAGCCCTCATCCTACTCGACCTATCAGCGGCCTTCGACACCGTCTCCCATCGCACACTAGTCGTCAGACTACACGACGCAGGCATACAAGGAACAGCCCTGGACTAGATCCGATCATTCCTCACCGGAAGAAGCCAAAGGATCAGACTCCCACCCTTCCTCTCCGACTCCACGAAAATCACCTGCGGAGTCCCACAGGGTTCATCACTGAGCCCCACCCTCTTCAACATTTACATGGCCCCCCTCGCAGCCATCGTCCTTCAACACGGCCTCAACATCGTATCCTACGCCGACGACACCCAGCTCATCCTCTCCCTCATCAAAGACCCCACCACTGCCAAACTCAACTTCCAGAAAGGAATGCAAGACGTCGCAGTCTGGATGACCAACAGCTGCCTGAAGCTCAACGCCGAGAAGACAGAAGTCCTCGTCCTCGGTACCACCCCTTCTGCATGGGACAGCACCTGGTGGCCGACTGCCCTCGGAAGCCCACCTACCCCCTCAGACCACGCCAAGAACCTCGGCATCGTACTCGACTCATCACTCTCCATGAACCGACAGGTCAACGCCGTCACCTCCAGCTGCTTCATCACCCTCTGCATCCTCCGTAAGACCTTCAAGTGGATCCCCCGAGTCAAGGAAGACAGTCACCCACGCACTCATCACCAGCAGACTGGACTATGGAAACGCACTCTCACGCCGGCATCAACAAGTCCCTACTCCGCAAACTCCAGACAGTACAGAACACCGCCGCCAGACTCGTCCTCGGCATCCCCCGACACCAACACATCAGCCAACACCTACGAAGTCTCCACTGGCTCCCCGTGGAGAAAAGAGTCACTTTCAAAATCCTCACTCACGCCTACAAATGCCTACACAACAACGGACCCAAATACCTCAACGACAGAATCAACTTCCACGTACCCAAAAGAAACCTCCGATCTTCCAACCTCGCACTGGCCGAAACCCCGCGCATCCACAGAGCCAGAGCAGGCGGAAGATCCTTCTCTCACATTGCAGCCAAGACCTGGAACGAGCTACCGGCAGACATCAGACGCGCCCTCCCTGAACACCTTCAGGAAGACCCTCAAGACCTGGCTCTTCGGCTAAACAGATCTGCGGACCCCCCCCTCAGCGCCTTGAGACCCTCACGGGTGAGTAGCGCGCTTACAATTCCCTGATTGATTGATTGATTGATTGGTTGAGCTTAAGTCCACCTACCATGTTAACCTATAGCCCAGGTAAAGTGGGCCTTCATGAGGCTTCCCCCCTGACAAGGCCTGGTGCCTACTCCCAACAAGCTTTTGCAATACTGGATAGCATGCCTAGTTTAGGCCTTTATCGGGCTCTGAGCATACCTTTTGGGGTTAGTTACATCGCATCAGGCCTGCCAGGCTACACTGGGCCTGGTACTATGCGTCCCATACACCGGTTATCCCAAGCTGCAACTCTGACTCTATAAATTGTTACCCATACATAATTGGATACGAGGTACAGACGCTCCCTGATCTCCATTGTGGGTGTTGGCTCTCCCGACATAATATGGGTGGAAATTCTGACAGGCTCCCCGCCTTAATACCGCAGCTGGATGAATAGACGGATCCCCGGGGGACGGTAGATACCCCAGCTGCCTGGATCCACGATCCCCCTCACCATGTCCTTACTCCAAATGAGGAGTGACTTCCTCAGAGCCGCCCTGGTTCTCACCACTGGGCCGCTCCAGGGCTGGACTGGTTCTTTATGGCCCAGTTGGCCATCATGTTGCTGGTTACTTTGTATTCTTTGTGTCTTCTTTGTCTACTCTTTTCCTCCCCCCTCAACCTCTCCTCTTCTATTCCCTCTGGTCCTGGAGGAACGGGACTTGCATACGGGACTCCATTCTGGTTCGTTGGCCGGACTACTTGAGACAGGCTTGGGCGCCAGGTGTCCACTTAAGAGGGCAGGGCCTTGGGCATGTAATCCGCTCCCCGCCGAGATCCATACCATTAGAGGGGGGGGGGCTCTGGGATGGGGGCGAGAGGCGAGGGGGAGGTTAAGCCAGACCGAGCTCCACCCTACTTGACCAATGGCACAACTTAAATGCTTGACCCTTAACGTTCGGGGCCTGAATTCCCCGAACAAGCTAAGACAAATTTGGAGATATCTCCTTTTAAGCGACCCTGATATCATCTTCTTGCAGGTGACCCACCTCCTTCCAGCGGATACCTCGCGTATGTCCCACCCTAAATATCCTCTACAGGTTTGGGCCTCTGCACAAACTAAGACTGCGGGGGTAGCAATCCTTTTCAAAGCTGGCACCCCAATAAAAATCACCCGTACTACGCGAGATAGGGAAGGTCGATATCTCAAGATGGTACTCTCAGCTCGGGGCAACCCTCTAACGCTATTTAATATTTACGCTCCTAATCAAGCACAAGATGTCTTTCACCGTGATCTCCTCCGATCACAATTATCCCAGGAGGACGGACCCGCCATCATTGGGGGCGACTTTAACTTAGTGTGGGATCCTGGCTTGGACCGCACAGCTTCCTCGTATCAAGGGACTGGAGCCATGTCCGCGATGCTTAAACAAGACATACAGGCCCTTGGCCTAGTGGATGCATGGCGATACAGGGAGCCCGACACGCAGGATTATTCCTATTATTCACATGTCCACCGATCTTACTCCCGCATCGACTACTTTTTTATTTCCCAGACACTTGCTAGAGCCTTGGAATCGGCAGAGATTTCAGACATATCGGTTTCTGATCACGCCCACGTGGAAATCGCCCTGGCGGGGATGGGCAGACCTTCAGGTTCCACTCCACGTTGGCGCCTCCCTCCTCAAGTCTTGCGCGATCCGGTGGACGTAGACGAACTGAAACAAGCCATACAATCCTATTTCACTCATAATGACCTCCCGGACACCCCGATTTCTCTCTTGTGGGACGCCTTTAAAGCTACGATCAGGGGTACCATCACCTCTATTTCCATAGCCCGACGAAGAGAGGCTCGATTGGTAGAGGACAACCTCGGTCGCGACATTAAAACACTGGAGCGGCAAACCCACACAGCACCCTCTCTACATGTGAGGAAAAAACTTGCGTCACTACGGGGACAACTAAAAGCCCTACGAGTAAACAAGGCGGAACACTCCCTCCTCGCCCTAAAGCAGAAATTCTATGGAGGAGGCAACAAAGTGGGCTCCATGCTGGCACGTCGCCTCCGCCTTCGGATATCCCGTAATCACATTGCCAAAATTACCTTGCCGAACGGAGGGTGGGCTGTCGCAGAAAGTGCCAAACAAAGGGAATTCCTTGGGTTCTTTTCTGATTTATACAAGGCTGCGGACACTTGTGTGGACCAGATAGAACCCTTCCTGGACGCTTGCCCCTGGTCATCTCTGGGCTCCCACCACCAGCATCAGCTAGAGGAGCACATTACAGCGGAAGAGTTGTTAAACGCTCTAAGGAGTATGCCGACGGGGAAATCACCCGGCCCTGATGGCCTGACACTGGCCTTCTACCGCCTCTTTCTCCCAGAACTTCAGGCGCCACTGTTGCGCCTTTTTAATTCATTCACTGAAACTGGAGCTGTGACACCGTCAATGGCTGAGGCGGAGATTGTACTCATCCCGAAGCCCGGGAAAGATCATACTGCATGTGCATCGTTCCGCCCGATATCTCTCCTAAACGTTGACGCCAAGCTCTATACTAAAATCCTATCCCGTCGCTTGGCTCCTCTCCTCCCGAGCTTAATTGAACCCGATCAAGTAGGCTTCATACAAGAACGACAGGGAGCGAATAACATACGGAGAATAGCCCATCTGATACAAAAGGTTCAACACCACGCCATGCCGGCCTTCTTACTCTCCCTTGACGCCGAGAAGGCCTTCGACCGGGTTGATTGGTCATTCCTGCGGGCGGTTCTCCGCCGTATAGGACTAGGACCTCTCATGATAGCCCGCATCATGGCACCGTATGCGGACCCTAAGGCACGAATTCGGGTGAATGGGCTCCTGACTTCTTCTTTCTCAATCCGAAGGGGCACTCGCCAGGGCTGCCCACTATCACCGTTGCTCTTTGCGCTCGCCGTGGAGCCCCTGGCGATTGCTATCCGACGATCGGAAGATGTTTGGGGAGTCCGCATGGGTGTGGTGGACCATAAGATTGCCCTCTTTGCGGATGATCTACTTTTGACGCTCACGGAACCTGCGACCTCCCTCCTGGCGCTCTTGGACACCCTTTCCCAATTTGAGTTGGTATCGGGTCTCAAGATCAATCTCCCAAAATCGCGTGCACTCAACCTCACTCTTCCCCCCCAGCAGCTAGAAGAACTTCAGGCAGTCAACCCCTTCCAATGGGCCTCAAAGTCCATCCGTTATTTGGGGATCAATATCACAGCTACTCTGGACACTTGGACGCAGGCTAACTGGCCTGCATGTAGAACCACCGTGCGAGAGTACCTCCGCCGTTGGAAAGCATTACCCCTCTCTTGGCTGGGGCGCCTTAACGCAGTGAAAATGTCCATACTCTCAAAGGTCCTATATATATTTCAAGCGCTCCCGACGCCAATCCCCCATAGAGATATCCTGGGTCTCCAAAGAGAAATAGTTACCTTCATTTGGGGAGGAGGAAGACCGCGTCTTTCTACCAAAGTCCTGATGCTACCGCGCGATCGTGGGGGCCTAGCGTGTCCGGATCTCCTGGCGTACTACTGGGCATCGCATCTACAGTATATATCGGAGTGGTCGGTGCGGGCCAGTGAAAAACACTGGTTCCACATGGACCGGGCGGTGGCCTGTCGCCCGTTGTGGGATCTAGCTTGGCTAAAGAAAAGCGCTCGACATACCAGTGCTTATATCGCCATGCCCACGCGCATGGTATTGGAAATATGGGATAGAATCGCGGTACCCCGAGGCCTTACCACATTCCCCTCTCCCCTCACTCCAGTGGCGCTCAACGCAGACTTTCCCCCAGCTTCTAGCATACCCTCGTTTCGAGCGTGGGAAACAGGGGAGTGTCGCATCACTGAGCAACTCTTCGAGAAAGGGATGTTCAAGTCGTTTGAGCAGTGTCGGGCAGACTTCAACCTCCCAGTGAACACTCGGTTAGAATACTTTCAGATCCGCCACTGGCTTCGGGCCCCATCCTATATGGAGGGAGCCACGTGCCAGCTTACACCATTCGAACTTCTGGTTAGAGCATTTGATGGGTCTAGAGGGCTAATCTCCCGGACCTATAAGGTCCTCCAACAATCTCAGGAGGTCTCACCCCACACCTATCAACGCCAGTGGCAGAGAGACGTTGGGAATGAGATTCTTCCTGGCCGGTGGGCACAGCTCTGGAGGGACATTCGACGCATACTTAGAAGTACGCCACAACAAGAATCGGCATATAAACTTATGACGCGCTGGTACTATACCCCTCTTAGACTGCAGAGAATGTTTCCTGGAGTTACCCCTAATTGCTGGCGTTGCTCGACAGCTCAGGGCTCTTTCATTCACATCTGGTGGGAGTGCCCACTTATTACTTTGTACTGGTCGGAGATACAGCAACACATTAGGGTAATAGTGGGGTATCCACTCCCCAATGATCCGGAGGTTCTCGTTCTGGGCCTCCGCCCTACCACACTTAAAGCCATGACGCATATGGCCTGGCGTTTGATATTTCAAATGCTTACAGCTGCGAAGCAAGTCATCGCGTCCCACTGGAAACAGGCCTACACTCCTTCCACCGCCACGTGGTTTACGAGACTCTGGCAGGTCATGGCGATGGAACTCCTTTCCCACAGACTGACACACACAGATGCCAAATTTCAGCGCACCTGGCAGCCCTTGATCCAGTACTTGACCCGGTTGGAGCACGCTAGAATGATACCTCCGCGAATTTGCGCCCTCCAACTCTTTGATGACCCAATACTCCTCAGAGGAGACACCCACGAAGCTGATACAGCCTAAGCACACGAGAACCCCACATGCTCTACCGATGCTCGGCGCCAGAAAGCCAATCTCCGTCCTGCCACGAACTGCCCCCGCATGCCCCGAGTTCCTCTCTCTTGCGAGCCACCCGACCAGAGAGATGTTTTCCCTCTACCTGCCCCCTAGGCTCCTTCTTTCTCCTCTTCTTTTTTTTTTTCTTTCTTCTAAGTCTATTTGCTTTCCTCTTGGTCAAATCTACTTTGCACAGCCAGCGAACCAGTATGTCCAGCTTCCCACATACTATCTTCTCGCACAAGATGCGAACATTTAACTATAGCGGTGGGTCCGAAAGATATGCATGGGAAGTGCAAACATTTTCTCCGGCATAACAACCGAGACAGCCCTCTATTCCTTCGTTAATGGGTTGAAGTGGCACGCAAGCCGCAAATAGGCCGCAAATCCAAGGGTCCATGTACTGTTGCAATTGTAAATTGGTAAATTCTACATTACGCCAGTAGAGGAGTAGTATAGCTAGCGTAAGATGGTAGGATTGCTTCTACCTAGTAGCTGTGGAGTATTACACTGTACTTGCACACATTTATTGCCTTACTATCTATAGCTCTCCTCAACGCGGCCGGCCCAAAGTGGTTGTAGGCGGCTTGCTGTGTATTTCCCTTACCCAGTCTTAAGAGTTACTGTCTTGATACTTTGCACTGCCGGCCCTGCTGGGGATGTAGGCGGAATGCTGTGGAGATGACCTTTATTCTTTAATAAAGCTATTTTAAAACCAAAAAAAAAAAAAAAAGTAAGAATGCTGCTCAACCTGGGAAACAAAGTGGTGAATGGGATTCTTTAATTAATGTCAATCATCGGTAATTACTAAGGACAGTGTTGCAGTCCATCGTTTTGTGAGTACTGTTCATTACACACAGTGCCCAACCACGTGCTCATTAGTCTTGACCCCGACGCTAAGGTCACAGGCCTCACGCTGTTGATCGGGGCAGGTCAGCTGGGTGAGGGTTGAATCTTTTTAGCTTTGGGCACCTTCCACGTGTCAGTGTACATAGCAATCTCAGGACTAGACGAGTCCACCAGCAGGGGGCGTGGGTCTCTAGAATTCCACAGTGTGCATCAGAAGTGCAGGGCTTCGCCTTGTATTCTGGTTCAGGAAGCTGCAAACCTCCCTTGATGATGGTCAGTCCAGAGGGGACTGCCAACTTCATTGAATTATTGTGTTATTAGTGCCCCGTGGGTCTTTGGGTGCCCTTAAACAGATTCCACTTGTAAGCACTTGTTACAAGAATAAGAGCCGACTGAGTTCTGCAGAACTCTGCATCGTTTAAATACAATTGTGGAGAAAGAGACAGATAACTGGTACTTGGGAAGTGCTTTTAACATCCAGTTGGGTCCCGCAAAGGTTAGCCCATGATTTTAAAGAAGGAAGTAAGGGATGGATTAGGGACGGAAGGCCTCGATGGTAGCGAAAGCTGCAACACTCTGCCTCTGTTAGACGTTTATTTCTGGTGTATTTCTCACAGGCGATTAGACAATCTGTGAGGCCAAAGGAAGTGCTCAATGCTTTCTGCTGGTGTCCATCAGCAGCAGCTTAGATGCTTTAGGCCAAGAGTAAATTCAAAGTGTACCCTCACCTGGAGCGGGGGGTCGATGGCGATGAATTGAAATTCGAATCCATTTTGACTTAAAAAAGTTAGGGCCACCACCCCAACCGGACATTTACCGGACACCCCTTAACAGGACATTTACACCTTCACCATTACACTTAAGTCAGGGTGCACCCCTTTTCGGTTGGGGTGGTGGGTTTATGGGTTTACTGTTGTGTTTTTTCTTTCTCTGGAATATCGGCCACCTGAGTTCACACTCACCCACCTGTCTATCGTTACACCCAGAGGCGCTGGAAACTTGGGGCAGATATATCATAGCCAACTTGATATATTTGTGTCCATCACCTTTACCCTTTCATTAGTTGACTTAAAGATTATAGTCAATTATTCAATTTTGAAGACTGTAAAGGACTCCAGAATTGATCCCCACAGGGTAAGTAGCATAAAGTCCCACATTATTTGGCATATAGTGCCTTCCTGCCTAAGATCCATATACAGGTGTATACCTATTTCGGCCCTAGAAGGAGCGAAGAAAATATATATTTTTTGTGTTGCTCCATATTTGATCAGACTCTCCTTTCTTACACATACATAAAGACCTAGTGGCACTCACTGACTCACTGGTGGACACTGAGCTTATTGAGCGAAGCTGCACTTATCACACATTATCAGATTTCCAAACTCTGTACTACCTCCTGGAGCAAATCTTCGCTACCAGAGTTGCTATCTATGAAGAGGCAAAAATACAAGCAACTGCCCGAATACCCAGAAAAATAGACCCAACACACGGTGGCAAAAGAGGGCATGTGGGATTGCTCTAGTTCCTATATTAACAACAATGTGCATGCCACCTACTGCTCACACCACCCAAATATTTAAGTTGCCACAGCAAGAGGCCAACAAATGTAACAGCTCCATCTCATTACTTGTTACCCTTGGCCCATCTACAAACAAGTGGTGGAAAACAGACCCTTCAAATGTAAAAATAAAAGCTTCTTTTGCAAATACATATATACATATACACCCTATCTGGTAGGCTACCAAAAATTAAGACGATCTATATAGAACTTGTTAACTACATTTATTTATTTATTTATTTATTTATTTATTTATGTCTCTAATACAAGAAGGTTATATTAAAGAAAAGAATAACTAAAATGCCATTGACACTGATGGAATGAGAAAGAAACAGAAACGAGTGAGAACCCTCAATTTACAACACAGAGAAAGTGGTCGGTCATATTTGAAGAAAGGGGCTGGTCAACTTTGGGACAGAGTGTTTAACTACCAAGGCTGATGCTTCATCGATTTGCGTTCTGAAACAGTCAAACTTTGAGGATTTAAAACACCGCTAGGTGATTTGGCTCCGTGGAAAGCCTTGAAAAAGCTTGGGATAGAGTTCTCTAGCACACAAAACAAACACTCTTTTTATATACCTCTGTTTGGCAACCCATTTCACCAAACAGATGATCAGAGATTGGGACTGTCTCTCTCAAGTGCATTCCACCATAAAGTTGGCACGGTTTTCTCCATACGCGTTATGTGTTCTACTCAAGTTCTCAAAGTTGTAGCCTAGTAATAAATCTGATTAAAGTTCTGAGGAAAGCTAGGTGGTAGTTGAGAGTAAAGCAGATGAGTACTGGATTACAAAGAAACTTAAATTCTCCTTATTTTTCTATAAGGCCATGTCATATTCACAAATCTGGATTGAAAATGTTGGAAAGCTCCTACAAAGAAAAGAGAAAACTGTAATGTGCGGAGCGAGGTACAAGCATAAAAGTGGCAGAGATCAACTTGATAAAACTGTAGCATAGGCTTCAGGTGAAGTTGGCATCCCTTTTGAGTTGTTGGATAGACAAATAAGCACAACCGTAATCCCACACTGAATGTGTGTTAATAAACATTTAAGAACTAGAGTTCATCAAAAGGCAAACCATCTAGAATTTGTAGTATTTCTGAAGTTGCAAGCTTTTTTCTCATAATATTTATTTTTGGGATTTTTAGTAAGGCTTAAGACAACAAACAAAGGTCATTTACATTTCCGCACTGTAAACAGGCAGAGAAGTCATTACTCATGTACATCAAAAACGTCCATAAGAATAGATTGGTCTCATATAACAATTCAATAGCGGGATACATCACATTAAAGAGGTCACAAGCAATGGTCATCACTGTGGATTCATTACCATAAACGAGCATGCATTTCCCAGAAAATACAGAGTATCAAAGTGGAACACCCATTTCAACATCATCACTGAGTTATGTCCACCCATCGGCCACCATCTTTGGTCAGAATGGGTCGCCAAATACATTTTAAATATTGCCCAGATATATATCAGTCTGCTTGCGACTGGCAATAGGGACCAGTACTCTGCCAGTTGCTCCTGGCAGAATGTAGCATCAGCTATCCAGCAGTGGACATGGACAAGGAGGCCCTCCACCAATGCATGGCAATTCGTCTCTTCGCCAGCGGTAACAGCATGGCAGTGAGTTTAAGCACACTGGATGGGACTTCTTTCACAAAGCCAAGAAGATCCACCATAGGCAGCTTAGGCTGCAGAAGCGGTTATCTCCCCAACCTTTATGAATATCTGGTCCCAATAATCCACTACTGTTGGTCACTGCCAAGCCAGGTGCAGTAAGACAGCACCCTCTGCACCACATCATGCGCACTGAGTGTCGTCTGCAGCGGTACCAGTTTGGGCACAACAGTAGCACCATTGGCGATCTGGAATGTCGGTGCCTAGCTCACGTTGCCACTCCCTGCGTGCCCTGGTCTCAGTAACCGGAGCTGTGGTCTGCATGGTAAAGTAAAGTCTTGTGATCTGTCGATTAGGGAAGGGTGAGGTCAGAATCAAGACTAGCACTTGCAGTCCAATGGGCTCCTGGGGGGAGGAGGGCTGTACCTGTCTGTAGGCGCTGTGCAGTCGATAACACAAGAAGTTGTCCACGGGTGTACAATTAATGGCTGCCTGGATATCACTGCTCTCAACGAAGGAACCATCTGGGTAGAGATCGCCCATCACCCTCAGCTGCATACAATGTAGCTGTTGGCAGATTCGCTCATCCAACAAGAGGTGCAGGGGTGAATAGAGAAGGGCCCACCTTGAGCAACATTGAAAAAGCATCATTCAAAAGGTCAGTGATGTAAGAGACGCACTGAGTATTCCTAAGGACACAAGGCTTTTGCCAGCTCTGTTGCCC
This sequence comes from Calotriton arnoldi, assembly GCA_963921515.1. Taxonomy (NCBI): domain Eukaryota; kingdom Metazoa; phylum Chordata; class Amphibia; order Caudata; family Salamandridae; genus Calotriton; species Calotriton arnoldi. The sequence goes on from CAWUFW010008316.1 coordinate 242,543, forward strand.
TCCCCATGCCTCCAGGCGATGGCTTTCTTGTGTAGGTGGTGCGTTTCCCTTTCTTTGTCATCTTGATACTCAAAGTTTAGTATATATCTCGGCAAGAATCTGTACATTATTCGAGGCGAACTATTGTATCTACAGTTTATGTAGCTGTCGCTCAATGTGGGCCCTGCGACCTCACAAAGCTCCTAGCTGTTTGGACATGTAGACCCCTCGAATATAAACTTAAAGGCTTCCCATAGTACACCCGGTGACTCAACAGAGTTAACATTGTGCAAGAAGAACTCAACAATATCAGGTTTAATTTCAGATCTAAAGATCAGACCTTTGAGTGCATTCAGTGGTAGCCTCAATGAGAAGGCATGTTCACCCGCATCTGCCAGGTCTAGTACTAGTGCTATTGGTACATAGCGTTTAGGGCATATGTTCTACTTTTTGGGTCTAGGTGACTAGCCAGTAGTTGATACATGACCATGCATTGTGGGAGGTTGTGATACCAGTACTCTCAATCCTCCATTTGTCTCTCTCACACCATATGTCGACCAAATCTTGGTCCGATATAATGGCATGTAATTGAACAGCTGCATGTGGGCGTGTTCTGCGGTCTGACTGGGACTTGTCCATCTTGAAGTGCAGTACCAAATAAAGCCTCTTCCCCCATATTATCATGAAGTAGCCTAAGCTAAGAGCCTTATGCCATAGAAAAAGAAAGAGTTCAAGCAATCAATATTGAGGCCATAAACACACAACTGAGGACCACTTTACCCTCTAGGATACCATGCAGAATGAGAAATCGTCCCTCGCGGTCTCCTATTTCTTTAAGTGTACTCCACTTCACCCCCTTCCTGATCACAAGCTCAAAGAGTCAGGCAGGTGGCTGGGACAGTTAGATACAGCCACCATATTTATGCAGTATGGAAAAGTGTCTTCTTGAATGGGAGGCTAGGCCATCACTAAGAGTAGGCGCCACCATGTTCAAAGCGCCTTCAGCATAGAATGGCAAACGGAGGTCAAACATATTAGCTGGCACAGGGAGTCCCAGGCCCGGCAGTAGGTGAATGAATAATTCCAATTATGGTTGTAAAATAGTCTCTGCAGGAAATATAGTGAGAGGGTGCTGCTGAGGGCCAGCAGTCAGGAGCACATGTCGGAGGGCACCGAAGATCCAGCCACAAACCCACAGCAGGGTCATTGAACGAACAGGTGAGGTGGAGAGAATGCACAGGGGTGCTGTCGGAATTAATCACTATAATTGAGGCAGTTGCCAGGACCGTCTGCATCTATCCTGCCTCCACATGTGGAATTTTTGACCTGTTTTCGGCTAAATTTAAGAGCCAACTTGGGGCCAGTGAAAAGGTACATTTTCTTGTGGTTGGTTACCTATATTTTGGCCGGATACATAAGGGCATAAGGCAAGCCCGCCTTCATAAGCAGTCTCTTTGCTGGCAAGACGTCCCTGCAGGTGCTCTGGACAGCCAGCGTGAAATCTGGATAGATGGAAAGCTTGTTCCCATGATACTGTATATCTCGTAAATATCTGGAGAATCGCAGAATCATGTCACGATCTCAGGCAATCACTCAGCAAATGATGGGCTCGCTCCACTGAGAACAGGCTGGTAAGCTGCTCACCAAAGAGGGATTTTAGCCTATCCTCAATATAGAGCCCAATTTTCCCCATAGCTGCGGACTCAGGCAGGTCCAGGATCCTAATGTTGTTCCTCTGGGAGCAAGTCTCCAGGTCATCATTTTTGTTCGCCTCCAATACTTTCTCCATCTACAGCATTTGTTTATTACGAGTTGTGCCCCCATCCTCAGCATCAAATACTCTCTGTTCAGGCTGGTCAAGGTGGTCATCATGTTTGCCTAGCTTTTCACTCATTCTATCTAGCCTGTGGGTAAGGGTCTATTTTAGAGTTGATCATACGCAGGCTGTCTCACCTCAGTCAACAGTGTCTTGATGTCCAGGTCTTAGTCAGCTCCATTGCGATCTCCATCCGGCAGGTCATCCCCCACTTCCATGACGGACGATCGTGGGGGCTTTTTCTTCTCAAATGAAACGTTTGCTTGACTCCTATTATGCTTTACTTTGCCTGGGCCAATTCCAGCCAATGGTCTATTACTCCAGCCAGAAAGTGCGGTGGTAGGTCCGCCACCCTAAAGCACCCCTGGCCCCACCTGCAGCTACCAGAGATTGGGGGGGTGTAGGATTACGTCGTAGTGTCCTAGTAGAAGGCAGCTATCGCGGCCAGTGGCCACCCAGCAGAACCAGCAAAGGGTCAGGCTCTCAACCATTGCACAAAGTGCCCTTTTTGTTTGGTCACGACTCCCCCCACACTTTTTGGTCAAATGCTGATGGTTATGACTCTGAAAGTGCACTGGAGCCTGCTACCCAGGCCCCAGTGCCAGTGCACTCTCCCTAAAACTGGTATGTGTGAATTGGGACCCCCAATTGGCAAGTACTTTAACCCCCTTATAAGTCCCTAGTATATAGTATTAGCGGTATCCGGGCATGGGTGTTAAAGGGGTCACCAGGGAATGAATCACTGTTAGTGCTACCCTGAGTGACCCAAAGAAACTACTGACAGCAGGCCTGCTACTACAGACTGCAGGAGCAGTACAAACTGCTCAAACTCGACTTTACCCTCACAGTGTGTGGCAAAGTCAATGCACTATTTTTAATATATGCCAGTCACCCTTTAGGAAGGCCTCCTAAGCCCAGGAGGCAGCGTACATTATAGTAAAGGACATGTAAGTGCAAGCTTCTATGTCCCTATAGTGGCCTTTACCATTAAAGGCTACTATAAGTGATAGGAGGTCCTTAGGATAACATGGACTGGCACCTGGGCAAACCCGAGGTTGGCAGCTCCATTATGGTACCACCTACCTAAATATGCCATTTATGGTATCAAACAATGTGCCTCATCACCCCTGACACGAATCTCATGTCGAGGATGATGTGGCATGTACCCAGGTGGCTACCTTAGAGGTTGCTCACCTGGTTGCCTCAGCCTTTTCTGTGCTCTTGCTGATAGCCTACAGCTGCTGCCGCCAAGACAGGAATCTGACTCCCTGCCAGGGGGTGTGAAGTCTCCTAGAAGACAGAAACATTGGCTTGGATGGGAAGGAGGTCACAACTTCCTTCTTGACAGGATGGCTAGTGCAGTGGTACATCAAGACGGTGAGCTTCAAAGGCTGCACCGCATGTGATATGCAACCAGGCTGCCTCCCAAAGGAGGGAAGAGCCTTCCCCCTGCCCCCAGGCACATTTGCACTCAGGCAGGCAAGAAAATTAGGTATTCAGGAGGTGTACACCCCCAAAAGGCTTGCCACACCTCTAGGGTGGGCTACCTCATTTGCACAGCTGAGGAAGACTTCAGCCATTTTTAAAAGTGGTAGATTAGAGGCTTCTGGGTAGAAAAGGTGACCCCCCAGGATGTGGTGTCTTAAGGGGCGGATTAGACGCTGGGGCTAGTAGCCCATAGGCTACTTGCACCCACACCCCTAACATTCCTAAATCTAGGATTTAAGGGCTACCCCTGACACCAGAACCTCAGTTCTGATCTGACTTGCAACAAAGGACAAAGAGGAGACCCCTGTCTGCGTGTGAGGAAGTGCTCCCTGAACCCTCCTACTTACCTTACCTTCTTCCGTCAGCCCACTCAGCTGGTTCCCGAATCCACCTCCATACCTGTAAACAAAACAGAGAAAGGACAAACACCACAAAAAACTGCTAACACTAATAAGGGACTATCATTGTCTTGGGCAGAGAGGCAGAGTCCCTGGGGGCAGCAAGCAATTTCTGGATTCTGGAGGTGGAGAAAAGGGCCGCATGGCAGTAAGGAGGGAGAGCAAGGAAAGGACCGAAGTGACAGCCGGAGGAAGTGAGGTTTTGTGGAGCCAGATGCCAGCCAGAACCTACGACCAGAAGGAGGAAGACGCTGATCCTGATGAGGCACCCAACTCACGGAGTGAAGAGTGGTAGACCCACTCGGAGGAAGCGGATGAGCGGCCGCAACTCAGGAGAGTTGCGGCGTAGCGGGTACGTGGTAGCAGGAAGGGTAGAGAGTGCATTGAGGGTGACAGGGGAGAACGCTGGGTCACAGTGTGGTAAAGGGGGGGAGCACAATATTGGTTTTTATTGTGCGTCACGTCAAGAAAAGGGAGGGGGCATCTCCCAACAGTCCAGCCGTTGCCAAACCTTATAATTCATGAACGAGTCTGACAGTGGGTGGGGCTGCACCTATATATATAAATTACTGCCACCATTCACTTCCATAGACCAGAACAGGTGAAAGGGAGCTGAGAGCTTTACGTTCTGGGGGATGGTCTCCTGTATAAAAATCCTAATCCCTGAAACGAAGAGTTGGGACCAAGGTTAACTGATGGGGGAGAAAATCGAGAGGAAAAACCCTACAGGTAAAAGACTACATGCTATTTTTCAAAGGCACATTAATGCCTGCACCAGTTGCTTCCTTATATCCTTCCCACACAAAAGAGCATCCAACATAGGGTGTGGGGGCGGTTCAGGAAAGAGGTATTTCCAGAACTCATACTTACAGCTGCTATTTCTTTGTTTTGAGCCTCCAGGTGGCGCCATCTTGACGGACAGTCTGGAACAAGAAAAGAACAGAAGAATGTCCCTTGGAATGAATCTGATCAATATCAGACCCGGAGGGTCCCCCTACTGTGTGAAAGGAATAATAAAAAAATCATCATTAAGAAATATGTACAGCCTCCTCGCCTATTTATCCACCCAGCCCTTCCACACTGCGATAACAGGATCTGCACAAAGCAAAGGAGTGATACCCTGCACCTGTGGCAACCTTCCTGGAACTGCACAAATGCAACTTGTCCTGGACCAAAACACGGTTTCCCCAGACAGAGGGACTCCTTTGAGAGCCAAAGGCAACTCCAGACTCCCCTGGACTAGTGCCATGAGTCTCCTGCACCCTACAGGTAAAAACAGCGTAATTGAACCAAAGAATTGCTGCCCATCGGGCCCTCCGAGGAATTGCCCAGAAGTAGATGCTCCAGTGCATTGTGGGTAGCGCAGTCCTGACCTCCAGGACGTTTCAGGAGGCCACCATCTTCCCCGGGACCTCCAGACGTCGAAAAACCTTTCTGCTGACCATATGGCTGCCAAGGCTGGTTGGTCGCCAGTCCAGCAACCACCCCCTTTACTCAACCCTGCACCTCGAGGGAACGCCTCAAAATCTTCATCCGATGTCAGAAGTGGCTTCGTTGTCAACTTTTTTTGCATTCTGTTCCCCACCAGCACTGTGTAAGCGGTAAAATCAGCTCCCCCGCAGTTCCCACCAAGTCAGCACCAAGGATAATCAGTACAACTCTGCACCCGGGCTTCTGGAGCCTGGAAAAATTGAACTGACTGTCGTGGCTTGGTCCTGGGATTCACATCACCGTTACCTTCCTTGGGTTCCACGAAACTGGACCTGCAAGTGACCGATTGTTTCTAGTGCTTTTTTACCACTGACCGCAATTATAAAGTTTTGTAGTAATGTTTTTCACTGATTTAATTTTGCTTCTAAAATCCATAACTCAGGTTATGCTTATCTGATTTACTTCATTCTGGTGTCTTAACTTATATAGAAATCTGCTTTATTTGTATAAATTTGTGTCAAATTTCTTTCGAGTTGGGTAAATTGCTTATCATCCATGTCAGTACTCTGAAATGCTTAACACATTCCTCTTGTAAAGCCTGACTGCTCTTTGCCACTCTACCAGGAACGAGGTAAGGATTTATTATTAATTGTGGATCAAATGGTAAAGTTTTGACTTTTTCCCTTTATTACTGTGAAATAGCATCAAAATAATCAAATCCAGCCCAAACCCCTCCACAAAACATTGCTGGTCTAGATATGATCTTTGTAATAATACAGACACTTTTACATGTCCTTGCTAATGGGAAAGAGTCTCACGCTGCAAGTCCAGCTCTCTTGATCTTTTGTGATCATCTACCAAGAGTATGCAACTCCGAAGAAAACAATGTCATGCACATTGAGACCCCCAGTCTTCAAAAGCACAGATAGAGAAAGAGAGAGAGAGAGAGACCTAACTGTCAAAAGAGAGTGTGGACAACATGAAAAGAGAACACGTTTATCAAAAGACAGGATAAAATTAAGAAAAGGAAGGTATTCACATAACAAAAAGAAAGCGTACAAGACAAGGGGAAGGAAACCACTGCCAATAGTGAATCGGAACAATGGATCAAACAACTTCCATGGGAGAAAAAAGGACACAACTGAGAGATAGAACCAAACTACCAAGACAGACTGTACAACATTGAAATGAAGTGTACAACCTGCAAAGAAGAAGCCCGACGACATAGAGGAAGAAAGAGCCGAAGTATAAACTACCAGTAGGGAGAGTAGACAACATTGATAGACTGGACAACATAAAGAGACTATTCTTGACGTGTTTTGAAATTAACTACAGTACACCCTCTCGGGTGATTAGTGCGCTATACAAATCAATATACCATAACATACAACTTTCAGCATTTTTAATGTGGGTAAGCTAATACTCCTCTGACAGAGTGGTCACAAGATTATTAGCATTTGTGTAGACTAGAGGTGGAACAACTCAAATTGACACCAAGCTGGAATTTTTTACTTTTCAGCACAAACTGGCATTTTATTGGGTTGAAAACCACAAGTGTAGCATGCTGTTTAGGCAGAGTTGTTCAGTATGTACAACTGTATTTGATAAAGCTTTCTGCTTTGAGAAATTAAAAGTGTCAATACATGTATTTACAGCCATTGGAAACTCTGTCATACAAAGAAAGGTGTTGGACTTGAAGTTTAAATGAAATATTGTTTTGTACTGTAATTGCATTTATATAGCGCTTACTACCCCTGACGATGCCTCGAAGCGCTTATATATAGAATGTGTCACTACAATATCTACAACTCAAAATGCAACTAAAAACTCAGGTTGAACAGTAAATATTTGTTTTGAATCAAAAAGACACAGCAGTAGATGTTCTTGAGTACTCTTCTAAAAAAATCCTTACATTTTTTAGATTTGCAAATATCATTGAAACTGCATCTCTGCAATTTGTCCATCCCCTCCGCACGGTAAAAACACCACATGCACGAAGGATCAATTCACAGTACACTGTCCACCCCCTCTGCAATAAGAATAACTTTGACTTTACCAACCAGGTCTTTGTGTGGAGGAGATCCACCATTCATCTGGATCAAAACGTGTCAACATCTTCTCACTGGGGGCCAGACACCATTTGACTGAACACTGGGGCAGATAGGACACATAACAGACTGTTATGTCTGTGGGTACTTATATGGTTCCCCCTAGACCACATTAAAATTGCTATGAACTAATAACATTTTGAAATAATCTGTGGTTCCAGCACTACAATAGTGAATTGCAGATCTACAATTGGGAATTAGAAACGTTGACACACTAAGGGCCTGATTTAGATCTTGGCGGGACTGCTGTCATTCTGCCGCGGCAGCGGTTCCAAGTACTCTGTCAAGCTGATGGCAGTCCGCCCGCCATATTTAGATGTGGCATCAACAGACTGTTCTGCCGCCGCGACGGTCTTCCCTGCTGACTAACAGTACTCTGTCGCTGATAGGCCAGCAAGTTTATGCTGAGCCGATTTAGATGTTCCTGTTGTGCTGGCGATGTCCTTGCCGCGGAGTCCTGCCGGAGTGAGGCCATGGTGGTGTGAAGACAGGTAAGTACTACTTATCAATATATGTTGTGGATGGGTGAAAATGTATATATAGGCAATGTGTAATGCCCTTTGTTTTACATATAACAATGCACACCAACAACATACACACACTATTGAATGTACACCCACAGCACAACACCCACAACCACCACCACTAAATAAATATTTTTTTGTGTGTCACTACAGGTGTGTACATTTTACTGCAATAAGTCGGAGAATGAACACTTATGCATAACACATAAAAAAATTGCATGTAAAAGCAATGTAAAAATACACAAGGTGAAAAGTAATGTTAACACATGATTGACGGTGAGACAAGTGACACAGAAGCCTACATCAGATTCCAGTGACAGCGGGGTTGCTAAGCGTCGTGGACAGGTGGCAGCAGCACAGGAAGGACCTGGACAGTCGGGTTCAAGACAGAAACAAAAGTGGGAACCTGCAAAAATGTAAGTTTTCACCAGTTTTTCTTCATCCCACCAACCCAAGGTTAAAGGTTTCCCCGCCACAGTTGCCTCGATGGAAAGATACACCATAATCTGCTCAGTGGTATTCTTGGCGAGACGCCCTCAGACAGCTGCTTCTGCCTATGACGCCGTCAACATGGGAGGAAGATTCTGACGGAGACTGCGGGACTCAGACAGTCTTCCCTTCAATGACCCGCCAACATCTAAATACAGCGGGCGGACTGCCAAGCCGGCAGGCAGGAAAACCGTCAGAAAAGTGACGGAGGAACACAATCCGCCAACATCTAAATCAGGCACTAAGTGATTTTTACTCTTTATCCTTACACATAGATCACAGACTTCGAACTGTTTTCCTGTACTTATCAGTTGCCTCTGCCATTTAGGACTTCATGTTTATCATTGTGATGATAATAAACATGAGCATGCTACACGCTGAATGTTGTTCTAATTGGTATGAATTGTGTTAATAAGAATATAAATAATACATTTCATCTGGAAATAGCTTTGTGATGTATTCATGTGTCATACAGATCTTTATGAATATACTCTATGGTGGTACATTTTTTGATGCAATAAAGATTGTGGCCTAATCCTTTGGCATTACATCGGTGGGGCCCAACTCTAGACTGAAAAGCATCAGAACTATAGAATTTGTAATTAAATGCTTGTTTTTGTGCTGCATCTAGCACACCACCAGAACAAAAACAGAGAGATGAACACCTGAAAGGTCGACCACAAGAAGACTGATGAATATGTAGTTAAAAGTAAACTAGGAATTGAAAGGCCGATATAAGAAATGAATGAATGTACTGTTGTTTGTATTCCATGTATGTTTGTACTGTGCACTCCCATAATACTCAGACTGCTCCAAACCTAAAGTCACCTGCAGCTCGCGCCCAGCCCCACCCTGGAGAAGTCAAAAGAGGCGCATGTGTGTTGCATGTGTAGTGCAGACGATTCTGAGTTCCTCCATTCTGACCTCCATCCTTGTTAGCGGCCAGGGCACAGTCCCTCCTGACCACCCTCCTGGGGACTGTAGTGTCTTCCCCAGCCCAGGAGCATGCAGATGAATTATCCCACAGGGGAGCTGCAGTCGAACATTACTTTAGCCTTCAGCATACACTTACACACTGCGCATTACATCATACTTCCCATTAACCACACACTAACACCTCTCTGCATATTACGTATTTACTGTTCAGACCCCGCCCAGAACCATGAGGGTCCTAGCGCGCATAACATCAATAAGCTACAGGTACCATAGAGTTTGGCCTGCTCCTGTATCAGAGCTGTAGCGCCGCAATTGTGCAAGAGTTCCTGGCGCGCGGGTTCGACCAGCTGGATACCGCTTTCGCTGAAGGCAAAACTGAGCGTATACTTGGCGTAATGGGACTGGGACTGCAAAGTCATGTACCTGTCACTTCCGGGGTCTGCGCGGTGCAAGCCTCATTCCCAATCCAGCCCTAGCCCTGTAGGCTAAGGCACCAATGGATGCTTGGAAGCCGTGGACGTGTGGGCCGGACTAATGCGGAAAGAGGTTATAAACAGACAAAAACATTCCTCGAATTCTAACAATGAATGTAAAATAAATTAAGGCAAGCCAATCAGCAATTTAGTTCATGTTTATATTTCACATGTTTTACTTAATCGTTCATTTCCCAAGAGTGATTGTTATTTCTTTTTGTGCAGCATATTACGCTTGTATAGCGAATACAGTGGCATAACAAAAACCCACGCAGGACTGGGTCCGGAGCGTGGGGGGCCCCATGCATGTACTTTTCAGGGGGGCCTCCTCAAGTTTCGTTACGCTACTGCATCATGGCCATTATTATTGTTGTGGATGGAGGAACTTTAGAGGCTATTAAACCATATACAAGTGAGGTTTTTGTACAGGATCAATCTTGAACTAAATTACCTGAAAGTGCTCTCAAATGTAACTATCAAATAAATTAGACATGTAAAGTAAATTGAATTGACTTAGATCACAAAATGTAGTCAGGTGGGGAAGCCGGGGTTCGAGCCCAGGTTTCCTGTCTCACATAGTGCAATTGAGCCACTGACTAGATTCGTTTCTTTTTCTCAGTCCCCTTTAACACCAGAGGACAGTGTTTTTGCACAATTCCGTCAGATGAATAGTACACTGTGTTAATAAATAAAGATCACAGGTTAATTTGACACAATATCTAAAAAAAAAAGGGAACTTACAGAATGTAGGACACCATATGCTAATACCTCTAGCTTTCTCAGACTTTACATAGCTATTCAACGCAGTGGTCAAAATATGCTGTATTGCTTCTATGTACTGCTGTATGAAGTATTCAAAAAAGAAAAGGATGGATTCTGTGATCCTGAGTGCAATTGGGACAGAGTCAGTGAGTGTGGAGATGGAGCCAAGGTGTGGCTAAAAAGAACAAAATATTCTGTAACTATTAGTTGATCTTTCACATGAGGTAACTGTATAAATATATTAAAGCATACCTTAAACAAAAAATATATGCAAGTTAAACTAGTCAGTGGGAAATGTATTACTTTGTTACGAAACCTCTGTTGGTTTGTTGGTTAATGTTCTCACTGCAGATGTCTGTGTGTGCAACCAGAGGCTCTTAGGGGCATATTATCAAGAACGGCGTTAAAATTATCGCCGCTTTAGCGGCAGGAATCCGCCGCTAAAGCGGCGATAATGGGCTTGGTAATATGCCCTTGAGAATTCCAATAGAAGCCGGTGTTTACACCAGAACATGGGCTTCAATTGGAATTCTCAAGGGCATATTACCAAGCCCATTATCGCCGCTTTAGCGGCAGTTTCCTGCCGCTAAAGCGGCGATAATTTTAACGCTGTTCTTGATAATATGCCCCTTAGAATTTAATTGTGTTAGGTGCATCAGAGAGTAGTGGCTTGTGCATTTTTAGTGCTATAAGGTCCCTGCCTGTCATAGAAAGCACTGTGAATGACTAAGCCATTATTTTAAACAAGCATTACACTTAGTTTATAAGTAGGCTATCCTGTTTTAGGTTTAAAACTATACTAACTGATAAAACCCCAATGAAGGAAAACAGCTCTCTTTGGCGTAAACATAGAACTAATGATAAACGTCTGCATAAGCACAAGCTAAAATACCATTCAAAGAAAGAAAACTGGGAGAGATGGAGAGGATGTAGCCTTACGGCTAGAGTGGTTGACCTCGAAGTTGGGGAACTGCGTTCAAGTCTCGGCAACGACACTCAACATCCTGTGATTCTGGGCAAATCATTTAATCTCCCAGTGCCTAACAAAAATGAATGTGTCCATCTGTAACAAAACTGGTGCTCATGTAAAGTACTCTGATACCCAATGTCTCGGGTCTAGTTCACGCTATATAAAACTCTAAAAAAAAAATGAGTCATTTTAATTTCATCTTGAAGGGGGCCAACACAATGTAACTTTGTAATACAAGGTAGCAGCAGAAAAGACTGGTCTAAGATTACTCAACTTGAAGTTTGTTGTTTAGGGATGTTGATAAATATTGCTTCTTTTTCCTTTTGTTTCTTGCAGTTTTGTGTGCTTGGATTAAAGCTGCATGGTTTAGAAGTATGCTTTAGGGCTTATTTAATTATTTTATACACTGTAGAGAATCTGTATTTAGTAAAATCATATTTGATCTTTTGGCAGTGTCTAATTATTTCACTGACTAGTGAAATGGCTGGCTTATGAGAATCTTAGCCAATATGTACTATTACATTTACCCACAGCCACAGAATGGGTAAAACCCTTCAATACATCAGCCCCCTTTCGAACAGGTCAGTATTGATAGCAGGTTAACTGCCAAACACCCCAGGCTTTAAACATTCAAGGCAAGGTGTAGTGACCGGTACATGTGGAAAAGATTGCTGTCACCATGCGGATGGTATAGCGGTGACAACAGGACACAAGACTTCCCCCATACCAACACAATTCATAGCTGCAAGGTGCCCATTGGTATGTGTGGTACCCTTTAGCTAATTCTAGCTATTTCCCCACTGCACTCTACTTCTGGGAAATTTGATCCATAATTATAATATTAACAGGAAAATTTCAAGACTCAGAACATAATGTGCTGTCCGCAAAAAGGTCAGGACTGATTTAAAGGGGAACATTTGCCATGGGGATACTTGGCAGCTATGTATGCCCACTCAACATCAGCACTACCTTAAAGTAGTCAGGCAAAAAGTACAGAAAAGCAGTGGCAAGCATCAAGCTTCGGGTGCCTTAGAATGTAGGGTAAAAATTAATCTGGTGTAACTCAAATTGTTAAAGGTTTAAAAAATTATATTCTGTTGTCAGGTGGACCACTCCTACAATGTCATCATATTCAGTTAGGAGTAGGTGAAGGACCCCCAACAGTGATGAATTTGTTTAATAAAACTTTTGAATATACCACTCTTACTTTTTTAATCTATTAATACTCCGGTAAACCAGACAGAGTCCAAACAGAGAGAATGTGAGAGTTAATGAGATTTGAGAGAGGGTGGTGTGAGTGAGAGTGCAATACACAGTCTGTCTATGCCTAAAACAGTCTAACATAAGTCCATTGGACATACTGCCAATGGGAAGACACTACATACCCTACATTACGTCTCCTTTAAATTTAATATCTACTTTATTACAATCACTGGAAAAAACAACATCTTTTGTAAACACTGGAAAAACACAGTTTTTGACCATTTTGAGGGTTAGGTAGCTGAATAAACAATGATAAGCGCTGATTAAAAAAATAAATGCTGAAAACAGGATAGCCGAAGTATAAGGTAGACTGACACAAAATAGATTTAAAAAAGTGCTTCCAAAGTATACATTTTAGAAATGCCCAAATTGTACCTAGTGCAAACTATTTTTTTGACTGAGGTCATGGCACTGCTCCTGATGCAGTAGGGCAGTAACAGCTCCAATCTGGTGATAAATAGAATGCACCACGTCAGCTAGTCCTTTGCAGTAATCAAGAATCATGTCATCTGTAATGTTCATAAGCGATTTGCAGGCACAGCTGGCAGTCTCATTGCTATACCCATGATGAACTCATGGGGTGACAGTCCTGTCATCCAATCAGGAATGCTGCAAAGACTCATTAACAGAAGAGGCAAAGCACCTGGCCACTTCAGAGATGTTGAAGAATACACTTTAGCCAGTCTGGATTTCTAATTACCATTGACCTGCTCCACTATACCGGAAGCCTCAGGTCGCTAATTGCAATGTAGTCTTTGCTCTACTTTTAATGCTGCACATAAAAGTTTTAGGACCTTATTGAATTTAGTTCTTTGGTCTGACTCCAGTGAAATCAGGAAACCGAACCTGGGTATCAGTTCCCTCAACATCAACTTAGCTACTATTAGACTGTCATTTCTTCTGGTTGGGTAGGCTTTAGCCAAACGTGAAAAGATACATATAATTACGAGGACATATCTCACCCCTTTTCACACATAAACTCCATCCTGTTGAATGGCCCACCTGATCTTCCTATGTGGCTCAGTGTCACTGCGGTTCTTTGCCCTACGTTCGTCTATTGACACACAACACATCTGTGGCACAATCCTTCAGCCATCAATCTAAATCTAGGCTTAAACCAAGTCTTTTTTTGTCCTCATGTCACCACTGATTAGCACCAGTCGATGCGCCCTTCGTGAGTGCCCAAAATCGGCTACGAATCAATCAGATTTATTGGGTTGTTTCGAACTTTGCACTGTCCTCCCAGTTGCTGAATTGAGAGGGTGTAATCATTGGACAAAGAGGTCATTCAGTATCTTAGCAAGTACCAAAACCTGAGACTACTTTTATCCATTTCCTTAAAAAAAAACACAGAGTTCTTCCAACCCTGCCAGGAGGGGGCCTCCGAGTGAGTCCAAAGTTTACAGATTTCTCTTCTTGCTAGTAGTACTAAGTAAAAAATCAAATAATGACAGTTTACTTGCAAATCGTACTTATCTTTAACCTGCTGGGATATCCCAAACATAATCAACTCCGGGCTTACCTCTATGTTGACACCCACGGAGCGCGAAATGGTCTTACCCACTGCTGACCAGAATTTTCCCAGTTTTGAGCAGTTGGCAAACATGTGCACGTCATCCGCATCTCCGCTGCCACATCGCTTGCACTTTGAATCTGTGCCTCCTTTTATCATTCCCAGCTTTTTTGGGGTCCTATAGATTCTATGCAAGGTAAAAAAGTGATTTTTTTTTAAAGCAGCAGGTTAAACCACCAGGCAAAGTGTAGCACAAGATACTTGCCATAAATCTGCCAGCTCCACTTCCGGCAAGCATCCATCCCATGCACTATGTGGTGATTTCATTTCTGCCAGTTCTGCATCCAGGAGGAATTGATACCAAAGTGCCACCTCTTTTTTCCTTGCCGTTGTGTTCTGAAGTTCCAGCTCCATTTGTTTTGAGTCTCTGTCTGGCCCATTTTGACTCTTGAACCAGGCATTGATCTGGTAGATTTTAAATTTGGATATTGCCCCTTTTGTCTTGTCATGCCAGTAGCTCCAAGTTAACTTTTGTCCATCATCTACCAGTTGACTCCACTACCTAACATCTGGCTGTTTCAGTGGTTTTGCTAGGCTATCTGATAGACATTCCGGGGTACCTGGAGAATCCCATATGGGAGACAGTCTGCTGTAATAAGGTACACCTAGGATCGATCTTATCTCGTACCAAGTTCTTGCCGCTGAATGGAGGCATTTTAATCTGACTTTTAAAAAATATTTTGGAGCCCCATACTTATAGGAGAAGCCTTCCTCAGGTAAGTCCATCAGCATGGTTTTAAACATAACCCCTATTAGAGATTCATCGGGTAGTTGTAGAAGCATTCTATTGTTTTTAAGTTGGAACGCCCAACAATAGATCTGAAGGTCGGGGAGACCCATGCCTCCCACTCCCGCTTTCCGTCTCAGCTTTTTCCATGAGAGGTGTATTCCCCTACTAGCCCATATAAAAGAAGAAATCTTCCCCTGCAGCTTCAGGAGTGTTTTTTTTTCAAAGTGCAACGGAATATTATCAAAGAGAAAGGTGAGTTTTGGCAAGATGGACATTTTCACCAAATTAATCAGGCCATAGATCGTAAGTGGAAGGTTCTGCCATCTTTTTAGTAATACATCTATCTCCTTTCCTACTCTTTCCAGATTAACTGCCGCTATCTTCCCAAGCGATACAAAAGGGGATGATGGACGGAACGTTTGAGCCAATCAAACACTCACCCCCAGTCAACTGATCTGGGTTTAATCCATCATCATTCTTTAGCTCACTCCACCACCCCAGTTCAGACATGGCCATATGCAAATCAGTCTGACCCTGTGCCTCATGGGAACAGTTCAGCACGAACTGCCAAGCCATGTCTTCCCTGGACCGGAAACAAGCATCCTAGGACCGGTTTCTGGCATTCCAGCCGTCATCAGCCAGGCTTGCTTGAATCCAGTGGCAAAGTGAGCAAGGGACCCACGTCTGGGCATACCCCCGCCAACTTAGGGCGAACAAAGCGATACAAAAGGGGATGATGGACGGAACGTTTGAGCCAATCAAACACTCACCCCCAGTCAACTGATCTGGGTTTAATCCATCATCATTCTTTAGCTCACTCCACCACCCCAGTTCAGACATGGCCATATGCAAATCAGTCTGACCCTGTGCCTCATGGGAACAGTCCAGCACGAACTGCCAAGCCATGTCTTCCCTGGACCGGAAACAAGCATCCTAGGACCGGTTTCTGGCATTCCAGCCGTCATCAGCCAGGCTTGCTTGAATCCAGTGGCAAAGTGAGCAAGGGACCCACGTCTGGGCATACCCCCGCCAACTTAGGGCGAACAAAGCGATACAAAAGGGGATGATGGACGGAACGTTTGAGCCAATCAAACACTCACCCCCAGTCAACTGATCTGGGTTTAATCCATCATCATTCTTTAGCTCACTCCACCACCCCAGTTCAGACATGGCCATATGCAAATCAGTCTGACCCTGTGCCTCATGGGAACAGTCCAGCACGAACTGCCAAGCCATGTCTTCCCTGGACCGGAAACAAGCATCCTAGGACCGGTTTCTGGCATTCCAGCCGTCATCAGCCAGGCTTGCTTGAATCCAGTGGCAAAGTGAGCAAGGGACCCACGTCTGGGCATACCCCCGCCAACTTAGGGCGAACAAAGCGATACAAAAGGGGATGATGGACGGAACGTTTGAGCCAATCAAACACTCACCCCCAGTCAACTGATCTGGGTTTAATCCATCATCATTCTTTAGCTCACTCCACCACCCCAGTTCAGACATGGCCATATGCAAATCAGTCTGACCCTGTGCCTCATGGGAACAGTCCAGCACGAACTGCCAAGCCATGTCTTCCCTGGACCGGAAACAAGCATCCTAGGACCGGTTTCTGGCATTCCAGCCGTCATCAGCCAGGCTTCCTTGAATCCAGTGGCAAAGTGAGCAAGGGACCCACGTCTGGGCATACCCCCGCCAACTTAGGGCGAACAAAGCGATACAAAAGGGGATGATGGACGGAACGTTTGAGCCAATCAAACACTCACCCCCAGTCAACTGATCTGGGTTTAATCCATCATCATTCTTTAGCTCACTCCACCACCCCAGTTCAGACATGGCCATATGCAAATCAGTCTGACCCTGTGCCTCATGGGAACAGTCCAGCACGAACTGCCAAGCCATGTCTTCCCTGGACCGGAAACAAGCATCCTAGGACCGGTTTCTGGCATTCCAGCCGTCATCAGCCAGGCTTGCTTGAATCCAGTGGCAAAGTGAGCAAGGGACCCACGTCTGGGCATACCCCCGCCAACTTAGGGCGAACAAAGCGATACAAAAGGGGATGATGGACGGAACGTTTGAGCCAATCAAACACTCACCCCCAGTCAACTGATCTGGGTTTAATCCATCATCATTCTTTAGCTCACTCCACCACCCCAGTTCAGACATGGCCATATGCAAATCAGTCTGACCCTGTGCCTCATGGGAACAGTCCAGCACGAACTGCCAAGCCATGTCTTCCCTGGACCGGAAACAAGCATCCTAGGACCGGTTTCTGGCATTCCAGCCGTCATCAGCCAGGCTTGCTTGAATCCAGTGGCAAAGTGAGCAAGGGACCCACGTCTGGGCATACCCCCGCCAACTTAGGGCGAACAAAGCGATACAAAAGGGGATGATGGACGGAACGCTTGAGCCAATCAAACACTCACCCCCAGTCAACTGATCTGGGTTTAATCCATCATCATTCTTTAGCTCACTCCACCACCCCAGTTCAGACATGGCCATATGCAAATCAGTCTGACCCTGTGCCTCATGGGAACAGTCCAGCACGAACTGCCAAGCCATGTCTTCCCTGGACCGGAAACAAGCATCCTAGGACCGGTTTCTGGCATTCCAGCCGTCATCAGCCAGGCTTGCTTGAATCCAGTGGCAAAGTGAGCAAGGGACCCACGTCTGGGCATACCCCCGCCAACTTAGGGCGAACAAAGCGATACAAAAGGGGATGATGGACGGTACGCTTGAGCCAATCAAACACTCACCCCCAGTCAACTGATCTGGGTTTAATCCATCATCATTCTTTAGCTCACTCCACCACCCCAGTTCAGACATGGCCATATGCAAATCAGTCTGACCCTGTGCCTCATGGGAACAGTCCAGCACGAACTGCCAAGCCATGTCTTCCCTGGACCGGAAACAAGCATCCTAGGACCGGTTTCTGGCATTCCAGCCGTCATCAGCCAGGCTTGCTTGAATCCAGTGGCAAAGTGAGCAAGGGACCCACGTCTGGGCATACCCCGCCAACTTAGGGCGAACAAAGCGATACAAAAGGGGATGATGGACGGAACGTTTGAGCCAATCAAACACTCACCCCCAGTCAACTGATCTGGGTTTAATCCATCATCATTCTTTAGCTCACTCCACCACCCCAGTTCAGACATGGCCATATGCAAATCAGTCTGACCCTGTGCCTCATGGGAACAGTCCAGCACGAACTGCCAAGCCATGTCTTCCCTGGACCGGAAACAAGCATCCTAGGACCGGTTTCTGGCATTCCAGCCGTCATCAGCCAGGCTTGCTTGAATCCAGTGGCAAAGTGAGCAAGGGACCCACGTCTGGGCATACCCCCGCCAACTTAGGGCGAACAAAGCGATACAAAAGGGGATGATGGACGGAACGTTTGAGCCAATCAAACACTCACCCCAGTCAACTGATCTGGGTTTAATCCATCATCATTCTTTAGCTCACTCCACCACCCCCAGTTCAGACATGGCCATATGCAAATCAGTCTGACCCTGTGCCTCATGGGAACAGTCCAGCACGAACTGCCAAGCCATGTCTTCCCTGGACCGGAAACAAGCATCCTAGGACCGGTTTCTGGCATTCCAGCCGTCATCAGCCAGGCTTGCTTGAATCCAGTGGCAAAGTGAGCAAGGGACCCACGTCTGGGCATACCCCCGCCAACTTAGGGCGAACAAAGCGATACAAAAGGGGATGATGGACGGAACGTTTGAGCCAATCAAACACTCACCCCCAGTCAACTGATCTGGGTTTAATCCATCATCATTCTTTAGCTCACTCCACCACCCCAGTTCAGACATGGCCATATGCAAATCAGTCTGACCCTGTGCCTCATGGGAACAGTCCAGCACGAACTGCCAAGCCATGTCTTCCCTGGACCGGAAACAAGCATCCTAGGACCGGTTTCTGGCATTCCAGCCGTCATCAGCCAGGCTTGCTTGAATCCAGTGGCAAAGTGAGCAAGGGACCCACGTCTGGGCATACCCCCGCCAACTTAGGGCGAACAAAGCGATACAAAAGGGGATGATGGACGGAACGTTTGAGCCAATCAAACACTCACCCCCAGTCAACTGATCTGGGTTTAATCCATCATCATTCTTTAGCTCACTCCACCACCCCAGTTCAGACATGGCCATATGCAAATCAGTCTGACCCTGTGCCTCATGGGAACAGTCCAGCACGAACTGCCAAGCCATGTCTTCCCTGGACCGGAAACAAGCATCCTAGGACCGGTTTCTGGCATTCCAGCCGTCATCAGCCAGGCTTGCTTGAATCCAGTGGCAAAGTGAGCAAGGGACCCACGTCTGGGCATACCCCCGCCAACTTAGGGCGAACAAAGCGATACAAAAGGGGATGATGGACGGAACGTTTGAGCCAATCAAACACTCACCCCCAGTCAACTGATCTGGGTTTAATCCATCGTCATTCTTTAGCTCACTCCACCACCCCAGTTCAGACATGGCCATATGCAAATCAGTCTGACCCTGTGCCTCATGGGAACAGTCCAGCACGAACTGCCAAGCCATGTCTTCCTGGACCGGAAACAAGCATCCTAGGACCGGTTTCTGGCATTCCAGCCGCCATCAGCCAGGCTTGCTTGAATCCAGTGGCAAAGTGAGCAAGGGACCCACGTCTGGGCATACCCCGCCAACTTAGGGCGAACAAAGCGATACAAAAGGGGATGATGGACGGAACGTTTGAGCCAATCAAACACTCACCCCCAGTCAACTGATCTGGGTTTAATCCATCATCATTCTTTAGCTCACTCCACCACCCCAGTTCAGACATGGCCATATGCAAATCAGTCTGACCCTGTGTCTCATGGGAACAGTCCAGCACGAACTGCCAAGCCATGTCTTCCCTGGACCGGAAACAAGCATCCTAGGACCGGTTTCTGGCATTCCAGCCGTCATCAGCCAGGCTTGCTTGAATCCAGTGGCAAAGTGAGCAAGGGACCCACGCCTGGGCATACCCGCCAGCTTAGGCGAACAGCTGATACAAAAGGGGATGATGGACGGACGTTTGAGCCAATCAAACACTCACCCCAGTCAACTGATCTGGGTTTAATCCATCATCATTCTTTAGCTCACTCCACTCCCCAGTTCAGACATGGCCATATGCAAATCAGTCTGACCCTGTGCCTCATGGGAACAGTCCAGCACACTGCCAAGCCATGTCTCTCTGGACCGAAACAAGCATCCTAGGACCGGTTCTGGCATTCCAGCCGTCATCAGCCAGGCTTGCTTGAATCCAGTGGCAAAGTGAGCAAGGGACCCACGTCTGGGCATACCCGCCAACTTAGGGCGAACAGCGATACAAAGGGGATGATGGACGGAACGTTTGAGCCAATCAAACACTCACCCCCAGTCAACTGATCTGGGTTTAATCCATCGTCATTCTTTAGCTCACTCCACCACCCAGTTCAGACATGGCCATATGCAAATCAGTCTGACCCTGTGCCTCATGGGAACAGTCCAGCACGAACTCGCCAAGCCATGTCTTCCTGGACCGAAACAAGCATCCTAGGACCGGTTTCTGGCATTCCAGCCGTCATCAGCCAGGCTTGCTTGAATCCAGTGGCAAAGTGAGCAAGGGACCCACGTCTGGCATACCCCGCCAACTTAGGGCTGAACAAGCTGATACAAAGGGGATGATGGACGGAACGCTTGAGCCAATCAAACACTCACCCCAGTCAACTGATCTGGGTTTAATCCATCATCATTCTTTAGCTCACTCCACCACCCCAGTTCAGACATGGCCATATGCAAATCAGTCTGACCCTGTGCTCATGGGAACAGTCCAGCACGAACTGCCAAGCCATGTCTTCCTGGACCGAAACAAGCATCCTAGGACCGGTTTCTGGCATTCCAGCCGTCATCAGCCAGGCTTGCTTGAATCCAGTGGCAAAGTGAGCAAGGGACCCACGCCTGGGCATACCCTCGCCAACTTAGGGCGAACAGTCGATACAAAGGGGATGATGGACGGAACGTTTGAGCCAATCAAACACTCACCCCAGTCAACTGATCTGGGTTTAATCCATCGTCATTCTTTAGCTCACTCCACCACCCCAGTTCAGACATGGCCATATGCAAATCAGTCTGACTCTGTGCTCATGGGAACAGTCCAGCACGAACTGCCAAGCCATGTCTTCTGGACCGAAACAAGCATCCTAGGACCGGTTTCTGGCATTCAGCCGTCATCAGCCAGGCTTGCTTGAATCCAGTGGCAAAGTGAGCAAGGGACCCACGTCTGGGCATACCCCGCCAACTTAGGGCGAACAAGCGATACAAAGGGGATGATGGACGGAACGCTTGAGCCAATCAAACACTCACCCCCAGTCAACTGATCTGGGTTTAATCCATCATCATTCTTTAGCTCACTCCACCACCCCAGTTCAGACATGGCCATATGCAAATCAGTCTGACCCTGTGCTCATGGGAACAGTCCAGCACGAACTGCCAAGCCATGTCTTCCCTGGACCGGAAACAAGCATCCTAGGACCGGTTTCTGGCATTCCAGCCGTCATCAGCCAGGCTTGCTTGAATCCAGTGGCAAAGTGAGCAAGGGACCCACGTCTGAACTGGGGTGGTGGAGTGAGCTAAAGAATGATGATGGATTAAACCCAGATCAGTTGACTGGGGGTGAGTGTTTGATTGGCTCAAACGTTCCGTCCATCATCCCCTTTTGTATCGCTTTGTTCGCCCTAAGTTGGCGGGGTATGCCCAGACGTGGGTCCCTTGCTCACTTTGCCACTGGATTCAAGCAAGCCTGGCTGATGACGGCTGGAATGCCAGAAACCGGTCCTAGGATGCTTGTTTCCGGTCCAGGGAAGACATGGCTTGGCAGTTCGGGCTGGACTGTTCCCATGAGGCACAGGGTCAGACTGATTTGCATATGGCCATGTCTGAACTGGGGTGGTGGAGTGAGCTAAAGAATGATGATGGATTAAACCCAGATCAGTTGACTGGGGGTGAGTGTTTGATTGGCTCAAACGTTCCGTCCATCATCCCCTTTTGTATCGCTTTGTTCGCCCTAAGTTGGCGGGGGTATGCCCAGACGTGGGTCCCTGGCTCACTTTGCCACTGGATTCAAGCAAGCCTGGCTGATGACGGCTGGAATGCCAGAAACTGGTCCTAGGATGCTTGTTTCCGGTCCAGGGAAGACATGGCTTGGCAGTTCGGGCTGGACTGTTCCCATGAGGCACAGGGTCAGACTGATTTGCATATGGCCATGTCTGAACTGGGGTGGTGGAGTGAGCTAAAGAATGATGATGGATTAAACCCAGATCAGTTGACTGGGGGTGAGTGTTTGATTGGCTCAAACGTTCCGTCCATCATCCCCTTTGTATCGCTTTGTTCGCCCTAAGTTGGCGGGGGTATGCCCAGACGTGGGTCCCTTGCTCACTTTGCCACTGGATTCAAGCAAGCCTGGCTGATGACGGCTGGAATGCCAGAAACCGGTCCTAGGATGCTTGTTTCCGGTCCAGGGAAGACATGGCTTGGCAGTTCGGGCTGGACTGTTCCCATGAGGCACAGGGTCAGACTGATTTGCATATGGCCATGTCTGAACTGGGGTGGTGGAGTGAGCTAAAGAATGATGATGGATTAAACCCAGATCAGTTGACTGGGGGTGAGTGTTTGATTGGCTCAAACGTTCCGTCCATCATCCCCTTCTGTATCGCTTTGTTCGCCCTAAGTTGGCGGGGTATGCCCAGACGTGGGTCCCTTGCTCACTTTGCCACTGGATTCAAGCAAGCCTGGCTGATGACGGCTGGAATGCCAGAAACCAGTCCTAGGATGCTTGTTTCCGGTCCAGGGAAGACATGGCTGGGCAGTTCGGGCTGGACTGTTCCCATGAGGCACAGGGTCAGACTGATTTGCATATGGCCATGTCTGAACTGGGGTGGTGGAGTGAGCTAAAGAATGATGATGGATTAAACCCAGATCAGTTGACTGGGGGTGAGTGTTTGATTGGCTCAAACGCTCCGTCCATCATCCCCTTTGTATCGCTTGTTCGCCCTAAGTTGGCGGGGGTATGCCCAGACGTGGGTCCCTTGCTCACTTTGCCACTGGATTCAAGCAAGCCTGGCTGATGACGGCTGGAATGCCAGAAACCGGTCCTAGGATGCTTGTTTCCGGTCCAGGGAAGACATGGCTTGGCAGTTCGGGCTGGACTGTTCCCATGAGGCACAGGGTCAGACTGATTTGCATATGGCCATGTCTGAACTGGGGTGGTGGAGTGAGCTAAAGAATGATGATGGATTAAACCCAGATCAGTTGACTGGGGGTGAGTGTTTGATTGGCTCAAACGTTCCGTCCATCATCCCCTTTTGTATCGCTTTGTTCGCCCTAAGTTGGCGGGGTATGCCCAGACGTGGGTCCCTTGCTCACTTTGCCACTGGATTCAAGCAAGCCTGGCTGATGACGGCTGGAATGCCAGAAACCGGTCCTAGGATGCTTGTTTCCGGTCCAGGGAAGACATGGCTTGGCAGTTCGGGCTGGACTGTTCCCATGAGGCACAGGGTCAGACTGATTTGCATATGGCCATGTCTGAACTGGGGTGGTGGAGTGAGCTAAAGAATGATGATGGATTAAACCCAGATCAGTTGACTGGGGTGAGTGTTTGATTGGCTCAAACGTTCCGTCCATCATCCCCTTTTGTATCGCTATCTTCCCAAGGCCTTTAATTATTTTAATCCTCAAATATCACAATTCCTCCACGCATTTTATTTCTCCACCATCTTGGTTCCAAGTCATTACTTCTGTTTTTTCTTTGTTTGCGGCATATCCCGCCAGTTTACCAAATTCCCTCACTTCCGCCATAAGATGTGGTAGGGTAGATACTACGGCCGAGGTATAAACCATAAGGTCGTCAGCATAAAGGGTTAAACCAAGTCTGACGAAACAGGCTGACAATGACATCTCCTCTTACATGAGCAGGAAGGATAGCCACGTCAACAAGCTATCTGGCAGCACAGGTCTTCCATCTGCCGAAACTCAAATGTCATCATCTCTTTTGACACAGCCTGCTCTGACCCATCTTTGCTGTTCTGCTTCTCTTCATTGATGTATTCACCATTAAAGGTGTAACCTCTTTGAGCACAGTATCTAGCAACCTTGTCAATGTAACGGTTCCCTACTGTCACATAATCATCTCCGCTGCAGTGAGCGAAACATTTCACAACCTCCACTTTTGTAGGCATTTGAAATGCCTCTAACAGTTTCATAACATTGACACCATTTCTTATGGGGGATCCTGAGGATGTCATAAATCCCCTTTGCGACCATAGCTGACTGAAGTCATGAACGACACCAAAGCCATACTGGCTGTCAGGGAAAATTGTCACTTTCATCTGTTCAGAAACACATCACAGCCTAGTAAGAGCGACCGATTCTACCACCTGTGTGGATGTTACTCCTTGAAGCCAGGAAGCTTCAATTGCTTCTGAGATTGTACAGACTTCTTAAGCAGCTCTTAGGATTCCTCCATCATCTCTTAGGTAGGATCCATCAACAAATAATATGAGGTCAGACTCAGTCAGTGGCTCATCTTTTATATCTGGTCTTGCCTTGGTGCATATTTCAGTGACTTCATGACAGTAATGCTCAATTTCTTTGTCATCACCTTAAATTTCTGGTAAGGGCAAAAGAGTTGTGGGTTCAATGTAGCACACCTTTTGAGGGTAACATTCTCGGCTGCAAGAATGGTCTGTTCATACTTAGTCAGACAACTGTTAGTTATGTGCTGTGTACGTGTTAGCAAGATCTCAACAGAGTAGGGCACAAAAACAGTAAGGGGATGACCCATGACAATGCTTTCACTGCGTCTTTAAGGCATCCAGGCAGCCCTCCCGCTATGGGGTCACAGGTAGAAGAAAGTGAAGAAAAATATATATATTTTTTAAAGATTTTTTTCAAGGATCTGATTAAAAATCGAAGGGCTTTCTGCATACCCTTCTGGGACTTAGCACCATGCCAAAACACAATTATGGAACTGGAAGGCAAAAAGGTACTGACTGTCTTTATGCAAGGGAATAGAGGAAAAAACCTGACACAAATTAATCACAGTGAACCACTCAGCTCCACATGGAAATTGAAATTAAATCACAGCTGGATTCGATACCATGGGATAGCAGGGAACAACTTATGTTGCTAATTTTAATCAGGTCCTGCACTATGCGGTACTTACTGCTAGGCTTCTGCAAGCCCATAATGGGCAAGTTACATGGACTTCCCATTATCTCTTTCAAAATGCCTTGTTGTATCATGGAATCAATCACTGGTGCAATCCCAGCAATAGTTTCAGGAGTCAAATTGAAGTGTGGAGTTCTCGGGTATTCAGCATTTGGTTTAACAGTTATACGGACAGGCTCAACTCCTTCTATAAGACCAATGTCCTTTCCTGAAAAGTCCTAGACTTTAGGCTTCACTGTATCTCTGAGATCCAGTCAGTGGCAAATCATCATTTATCATCAAAGGGTACAATCCAATGGTTGACCCTTTACTCGCCAATTTAATGGCGACATCTTCATTAAGAGTTTGAAACTCCACTCCCTTAGCGGTACAATACATAGTGCAATTTAACTTTCACAATAAATCACGTCCTAAAAGATTTACAGGACTAGAATCACACACCACGAACTGGTGCTTTTCTTCAAAGGACCCTATTTTAACAGGCACTTTTCATGTTACTGGGTATGTCATTTGTTTACTTGCAACTCCTACAACTTGGATTCTTTGCCCCAAGAGGGGTAGGTCTGGAACTTCCGCTGTTCTAACAATGGAACGGGTAGCACCAGTATCAATCAAGTATGATGCGGGGTGGCCAATCATTTCGCCTTCAACAAATGGACCACTCTGGTCTACCTCTAAGACTGCATCAAGAACACAATCTTCCTCCCCCTCAGACACCATCATAGGGACTGGTCTGAATCGTAACCCTCCAGTGTTAAACATGGTAAACTGCTGGAACTGGTTTTGGTTCTGGATGGGATTTGGATTATAATTCTGGACCCGATTAGAATTAAATCTGGGGACATTTACATTTTGCTGTGTAATCGGAGCTTGAGGAACTTGCATTACAGGGACTTGTTGCACATTGGGACTTTGCATTCTCGGTCTGGGCACACTTTGTTGTTGAGCGGGGTTATTAATCTGTTTCTGTGCAAACCTTGAATTTTAAACTTGATTCTCATTTATTATTCTGTTGGCATTAAGATGACATTCCCTCTTCCTTGCATAGTACCAACATTCCCTACATATGCTTGACTCTTATTTCCTTTCTGTGTTGCTTTCATCTCTACCTACATCAATTTCTTCTTTAACCGACTCTGTTTCATTTCCAGTTCATCATTACAATACTTCGCGTACCTCAAAATCTCATGAATCAACTTATTCTGCCAACAAACTAAATGCTGTTGAATCATCATGCTAACCTCAGGTCTCAATCCTGTCACAAACCTAGACACAAAACCTTCCATATCTTTGGATTCAAGATTCTCCATTCCACTGCGGTGCTTGAACACCTGCAACAACCTCTCATGAAAAAGAATGCAGTCTCTTTAGGCTATTGGGTTGTTCTGTCAATCTTAACCCAATCAATGTCTTTCCTATCAAAAAGGTAATTACCTGTTGATACTTTTTCATCACCAATGGCGACATGGCATGTGATATCGGATTTCTCTGTGGCTCCTTCTCTGGCCACTGTACAGCTACTTTACATTCTGTCCATAAATCACTTGGTACTACAGTGTGGAAAAGAGTGTTCAAATCTACCCACATTACTTATGAAATCTTTTCAAACTATCAACTTGGGTGTACCACAATGTTAATATTAGAAAAGTCGATGTCAATGTGAATAACGATACGTTCATGCACAAGAACGGAATTGCATCTTTATTGACAAATTCACCCGTTGTGAACTTCACATCAACCATAACTCAGAAATATGTAGTTAGGCAGGCCCTGAGACCCAGGCCCAAGATTACAGATTGACAGATCACAGGTGGGGTGGCACGTAGCCAGCAGACAAACGCGCGACCAGGAAATCCGAGATTAATCCCACAGATAGGCGCAGCGACACCACAATGGTCCTGAGAGATTTGCCTCAATAAAACACACATGACATGAGGGGGGCGCGGGTTCCAAATACACCATAAAGTCAGATGCCACCTGAAGTAAGGCACACTTAGCCAATCAGGACACAGCACACATAGCACATGCAGTGATCACACGCTCCCCATGCTCCTCAACCAATATCTTAATTTATGGCTCCAAAGACCGAGGTACACATTCCTCACCAAAAAAGGATCCCCGGAACCATTTTATTGCATCCAATGAACTAGATAAAAGTCTATGTTAGAGCAATTGTAAATTGAGACTGTTCTCAGACCCTATGCCTGTGACTGCGCTCCTGGCCGCATTGTTTAATTAAACGAACTGTTCCTATTTTGCCAAACGCCTCTTGTCTCTTGTATTTTTTCAAGGTATTTCATGTTCAAGCAACATTTTGGCTACCAGATAGAAGCTGATTGGTACCTCGAACCCGACTGCAGCCAAAGGAAGGCGACCCCACCTGGACGGATTCACATTTGCGCATCAAGGAAGGTGAACAGATGCCACAATTGATTGAAAGTTCTGCTGAATACGCGGGGCAGAGGTCCGTCTTGAAGCAGTCATTACAGAGGATAAAAGACTACATCAGAACCTAAGTAAAGCATGTGGTGTATGGCAAACTAGGGAGTAGAATAAAAAGATAACCTGAGCGCCCTACCACTAATTGAAATGTGGCATATTACCTATTTTATCTGTCCTAGCTGAGTAGTCGCAAAGCAGCCTCTGAGGCAATCCTGTCACCTTTTTAGGTCTCGCCTGGCGTTAGCAGCGCGCATGAGCTGCTCTCGCCATGCGAGGGCTTCTTGGAATCAATACGGTTCCAGAAGTCATGTGTCAGCTCCGCCTGCAATTTTCATTCGTGCGCGTCGTTTGTCGTCATTCATTATGCTAAACATAGTGTAATGATTGCACCGGAGGCATTTTAATCCCTCCTGGTTGCCACCCTGTCCGCTTTTGGCCCCGCCCACCGGGATTGGATCTTTTATTTGCGGCAGGAGACAGTGTCTCTTAATTAGCCGCTAATCACTTTTTTTTGGTATTACCGCGTTTACCTTAAAAAATGTGTGACGCGCCTTTCATTTCTCCTACACGCTATCTTGTTACTATACGCTTGAGGCGCGGTGTCTTCCGTGTGAGATGTATTTTGTTGCCAGTTTATTTGAACTCGCCAGCCGCCGTGTCTTTTGCTTTATTATTGCCATTTTTTTTGTTGCGTGAACTCGCCAGCACATAATCTGCTCCCGAATCGGAGCTTGTTCCTTCATGAGCATTTGTTTCCTATAGGCGTTCAATGCTGATGCTTTCTGTCGTGGTTTTGTTTTGCATTTTGGATGGGCATGTCTTTCCATTTTTATGGGTGCGGGAGATCCGATGCCAGGTCCGCTTCCGCAGTTCCAAGATCGGCACACTAGATGTTGCCACATCGCCTCACTGGAACAGTCGCCATCTTTTTGTTTTGGTCTTCTTTTGTTTCTTTGGCACGCCCCATGTGTGCACACGTACTGGCGGTCTGCTTGAGTATGGTTGCTGGTGGAAGATATTTCAACGGTTTACAGAAGGACGCATTCATCTTGTGTAAGCGCACAAAGATCACATTTGCGTCACGGGATATTGAGCCAGCTTGCACAAGCGCGGTCCGCTTCGGACGTGCTTGTTTATTTATTTATTTACTTAATTGCACAAACGCGGTCCGCTTCGGACGCGCTTGTTTATTTATTTATTTAATTGCACAAGCGCGGTCTGCTTCGGCCGCGCTTGTTTATTTATTTATTTACTTAGTTGCGCAAGCACGGTCCGCTTCGCTCTCTTGTTTTTTTTTTACTTCACATGGACGCAGTGGGACCATTCTAGAACAAGAATTAAAAATGCAATAGGTCTCGCCTTTCATTAAGTTAAAGCCATTTGCTTTGCTATACAATACCATTAGCAAAGCAAATGGCTTTAACTTAATCAAAGGCAAGACCATTTGCAATTTCAATGCTTGTTTCAATAGTCAGCACGCTAGGAAAGGTGACTATTTGTTGTATTTATTGTCAGAGTTGACAGCTCAATCTTCGTCTAAAAGGGTTTCTCAGTGCCACCTGTTTCCCAACATCGTCGGTATCTGAAAGAAGTGAGAGGTGTTGGTTGCTTGTACCACTGGGCATAAAATAGATGGTTCACTTTTTCTGCTGGGCGTGGCACATCTGGTATGCTTGGACCGCTAGGCGTGTTACAGATGGTATGCTTGGCCCCTGGGTGTGATACAGGGTGCATTTATTGATTTAGTGTTGGTCGCATGGACCGCTGTGCGTGATACAGATGGTACGCTTAGCCTCTGGATGTGATACAGGATGCAATTATTGATGTAAGGTATATGTGTGATGTTGTGGTGCTGGTAAATTATTGCAAACTGTGTTTTGTTTTAAGTGTTGTGTTTTTGATGATTTAATGTTTCATATGAAGATGCTGCTATTTCTCATAAACTGAAATTGATGCCAGATTTCAATATTGTTCAGATACTGTTTTTATTGACCGCTGCACTTTTTCCTAGGTTGCAACCCTTCATATACATTGCTGTTTGTGTTTATGAAATGTTCATGTTGAATTGTTTATGCATCTGTATATAGCGCTGAGCTCTTAGTAACGTAATTAGAAGCAGTAAAACCCTGTGTATATTTTTCCCACGATTCAGATCAAAACCAGAGTCCCTAAAGTAAAGAAGCAAGGGTATCTTATCCTCTAAAACTACCAAACTTATCAAGGAGACACCATTAAAACACATGCAAACCAGGTTCCCCACACAGGCTAAAAGATGTAATAAGGTTTGGCAAGAATGGCACGCACACACAAAGGCACAAAGTGCCATTTTATCCTAGCCAAAAGAGGGAACATTCGACACTAACATACTTGAACACATTAGAACATACATACCAAACCAAATACACAGGTAAAAAGAAGGATAAGAGGAGGCATTATTAGAAGTATGGGCCATATTCGAGGAAGCCCAGATTGACAGTCCTACAGAACAACGAACGGTTAGGCCCTGGTATGAGAGACTAACAGGCCTTAGGCCCAGGCAGTCAAAGAGCAACCTCAGTCCGGTGCAAGGGCTCCCAGAATTTCGATCCTCATCCATTGCGTCCAACACATAGAACCCCAGTGGTGCGGAGAACATGCACCCTCACTGATCTAGTCGAACACACACAAGTGACAGGGAGATTTGAGGCGGTTCTAGACAGTGATACAGCTAGCGGGAGTGAGGAAGGGGACCCCAGTCCCCTTGGACAGATGACGAGGGTGAGACTACAGGACTTTCCCAGTCAACCAAGGGAGAAAGATGGGAGCTGATGCTCGAGGGAGAAGGGGCACACAATTATACCTGCCTCGTACTGTCAACCACTAGCCGACCAGAGGAAGAACCAGTAGTCATGGCACTTCTGAACAATATACCATACAACTCTGTAATAGACACAGGAATGGCAAGGTCATGCCTAAGGTAAGGGATGGTCCCCTCATCAAAAGACACCATGGTTATACAGGGGTTCTCTGGTACAGTGTCAAGGATCCCCTTCACAAAACCCCTCAAACTAAAGGTAGGAGGGATTCGAGTAAGGGGACTGTTATTATATTCCCCCTCATCCCAGACTAATCTATTACGACAAGATCTGTTAGCCAAACTAAGAATGACCATCCAGGTTACAGACAATGGAACCACAGCCTGCTCTTACCCAGGGGCTCCCACACTAGGACCCGTAGCATTGAAACACCCGCTCACCACAAGTATACCAGCAAAGACACCACCTACCAACCAGACCACCTTCATGGAGGCGGTCTTGGCACACATGGGAGGACTCTTGGGTATTGGCAAACTCGTTTGGCAGTGGGCAGGTTGCACACACCGCCTCCTAGTTGAGACAGCTAAAAGGACAAAAACATTTGCAACTAATATGGTAGTTAAGGAGAAGGTGTCAGATGCTGGCACACACAACACATGCACCAACCTGGTATCAGGGCCAGCTGTATGATGACAGTCCAACCACTCTCCTCAGTGGTCTGCATTGAGAGCAGTAAGACTGTTCACCAGGAGCCTGTCCAAGGGAATTAGGGTGTGGAGAAAATTGAAAAAGACAGCCTAATGGTTCACGGCACTCTGCGCCTTCTGAAGGTGTACCTGATGTCAGAGGGAATGTCGGTGAAACAGCGTTGCTTTCAGCAATCTCAAAAGGGAAGGAAGAGTATGTGTAGTTAACACAGGGTTAATTAATTGCCTTCCCACTCACTCTATATATGCACTCTCACATGCTATGCAACACTCGTGCTGTTTGCATTACTATTTCACTCACATGTACACATAGGCTCTAATCAGCTTGATCACAGAAATAGGAGTTTGAAAGCCACTCCTCAATAATGTTCTATGAAGCCAACAGCTCAGCTCGTTTGGCTGCTGTTGTGCGCTCGATCTGAAAATGTCAAAGAGTGCTTAATAGGCAAATGTCAAAGAGTGCTTGATATACCAATGTCAATGAAGTCAACAGCCCTGCTAGTTTTGGCCGCTGTTGAGCGCTCAATATGCAAATGTCAAAGAGTACTTAACATGACAATATCAATAAGCCCTTGATATGCAAATGTCAATGAGCCCAGTTTCACCCAGCTCGTGAGGTTGAGCCTACTTCTGAGATCAAGCGAGAAGGGCATATTAGAAAGGTTAAGAAAAGGTTAGTATCTCTGGCACCAAGAGTGTCAAATGCATGTTAGCAGTAGGAGATACTCTGATCATGTCTGTTAGTGCAACGCTATGCTACGGTTAAGGATGTGCTTAAGCAAACGAGTATGGCAGGGTTACATCAGTCAAACCATAACACTGCACGCATCCCATGCAAGGCACTTAGGATTGTGGCGACGACGGCTCGTGGCTTAGCTGCAATCCTGCAGTTGTCGGGAAGATGCCTCGCACCTTGGAAGGAGCACTCGCATCAATATCCGGATGCTTCTGGAGTCGGGAGCTCGGAACGGAGGCCCGTCTTCAGCATCAGGTACTCCACGATCAGGAACTCAGGAATGGAGGACTGTCTTCGCTGAAGCCTAATTGCCAAGCAGGGGGTGTGGCCACAGGGCGTGGTCCTTATACCTCCGGGCCAAGATGGCCACCAGGGCTTTGGTTCTCGCTGGATTGGGTGGTAGTGCTGGGAAATGAAGTCCTCATGAGCAGCGCAGAAGAATTACTCTTGGTTTCGAGGACACACTAACTTTCCCACTACAACACCTAGATGCCATACCACATGCACACTATCCAAACATTCATACCACTATAGTCATGCACACTGGTATGTTCAGTGACCTAAGTGTGTACAAAATATCTGAGCACAATATCCCCTATGCCGAGCTGAGAGCACTCTCTCTAAGTTCATGACTGGCAGGCATCAGGTAGCTTTGGCGACATCTGGTGACAACCATGACAGGAAGAGAGTCATGATTACGCCACACACGCGTCCACTGGGTCCCCTGGGAAAAATGGAGGAATGGGGGCAAGGCATGTGGGGGCAATGACCATAGCAGCTGGATCCCATGCACCTTTTGGAACACCGAGCTCAGGCAATGTCACCGCCACGGCACCTCCTCACGCCTGGGTGCAGCGAAGATGAGGCAGCCTGGCACAATGGGGTGTGACCACCAGAGACGTTTTAAGGCATGGGCAAAGTGGGCTCTGGCCCAGGGCCCCAGCCTTCCAGGGGGCCCCCCTAATCTAGCTCTGTTCTGCAGGGACTCCTGCCCTGATGACAGTTATTAATTCTTAAACAGATTATTTTAAATACCCCTTTTCCTTTCATTTATTTTTATTGTGGGCGATATGTGAGACTCTATTACAGACATTTTGCAGAGAAATTTTAGGTTTGTTTCATGCAACATCCATACACAAACTTTCTTTTAGATCAAAATGGGACCTCACATATAAGAAATGGGAGGGTGTCACAGAGATTATTTGCAGCAACATTCGTGAGCTACTGCTGTGTTACAATATTGAAAACACACTTCTTACTATCCCTGAATATTGGATGTGAACATATTTAGAATTTGGACGAGTGTGCCTGTTAGTGATCTGGCTAAAGACTGCATGAAACAGCTGAAATTGAATCATGAATTCAAAACTGTTTCCAACAGGGCCCCCAAAATACGTCTGGCCCAGGGCCCCCAAAATCCTTAAGATGTCCCTGGTGACCACCCTGCCTAAGGACCCCTTTCCACTGTCTAATACAATACCTGCATGCATAGCCATTGTTAAGAATGCTGCGCATAAGGGAGAGAGAAACCCACCACAAGGAAATGTCTCCGCTGATCGCAGGGAAGGGAAGGCTGACTATGAGATGAGCGGGCAGACACCCCCACCCCCACTCAGCGACCCATGAGGCCGATCCCCAAACAGGAGCAAGTGCAGACAGACACTGCTAAATTGGTGCAACACAAATTGAAAAAGACCGCCCTTGAGGGGCCCGCATTGGCTGCAACTGGAAAATGGCCCCAGTCTCAAAGGGGGCTCCACCACAATACCCCAGAGGATTTCAACCTAGCTATAGTGGCAGAGGCCAAGGAGGGTGGCAGCAACCAGACCCTATGGAATGTAACTATTGCCACAGGATGGGTCACCTGACAGACAGATGCAGGTTAAAAGCATATCACAAACAGAGATCGAAGGGCCAGGGTCAGCTACCACAAAATCCTAACCCACAAAACCAATCTCAGGGAAACCTGAATGCACCCTACACTCCGCAGGGAGGTCAGACAGCCGCAGCACCACTGCAACAGGGATCAGATATTTTGACAAACACGTGGCAACAGCAACCGCAGACAGGGAACTGAGCCCAAGAGGGACCGGGGCCACAGCCTCGGCAGGGAGGGGTTACTGTCTGGGGAGGAAATGCCGTTACACAAACACAGAGTCCAAATGTGCAGTCAGATAAAAAAAAAAAACAGAGTAAAATACCACCCATTCAACCATATCCCAAGAATTAAACTGTACCAAAAGCCAAAAGAAGGACCAATGAGACAATGTTGGGAATACAAACTTTTACTTGCATCTGGGGATTAAGGGCTGCTATATGTGTTCTGCCAATCGGCAATCCTCACTAGAGTTTGTCATTAAGGGCACCTGTGGGAGCCAAGGCCCCACTCTGCTGCTGATCCCCCAGGGTGGGGTTGGCTGGCCACACCCCAGAGGGAGGGCAGTCTGATGAGGGGGCGGGCGGCTCCCAGACTAAGTACTTAAAAAGCAGGCACCCAGGTCCCCGTGCCTAAATTCATGGGGATGGGTTCCAATAACCAAGTCGACAGGTCCCCATTATCAGGCATCCGACCCAGGACCAAAGTCCCATCTAAGCCTTCAAAAAGACTAGAAGCCTTTGGACAAATGGAGGCCCCCTTTCGGTTCTAAACGCAAGTTGAACTCCAATGTTGGGAGCCAGGTTTCCTGTACGCTGGGGATAGTGATGATCCCATAACCCAACAGCACATGCACAAGAACCAATAAGTTGCGAAGCACCCACATGGCTTCGAGTCAATCGGGAGGTTCACCAGGTTGGCCAGATGTCCCAGAATTGCGAGGCAGTCTAAGTCCAATCATCATCACTAGGCAGAGTTCGGCGAGGGTTCTGGGCTTTGGCCCAGGCTCCCCATGTCCTTATGATCTCAGCGATGCTTTCTTTTCCTTCCTCCGAAGTCTGGTCGCCGAGCCATACCCCTCCAAAATAGCGACAAGAGCTTGCCTGCTAGTTGGAAGTCCCTAGTCATGAGCCAAGAACCACAGATCCAAACACAACTGAGACGATGTGGTCCGATGGAGAGGGGGGTGCCTGAGAGAGGGGGAGCTGCAAAGTCCATCACAGCTCCAGACAAGAGTAGAGCACAGAATGCGCTCACCCCCGTATCAGGCCTAGCAAGCAACCAAATGCACCAGGCCTCACATACACCATTCAGAGAAAACAGTAAGCCCCGACCTTGAACACCACAAGACAGCATGATCACTCATAAAATAGAATACATTTGTCAGATTACCAGTAAGTCACCTTTAAGCTTTTACCATCAAAAAGATATCACGATTGGGACAACCTTCCAGTGCTTCACAAAACATTTCGTAAATGGAATGTGTAGAACACTTCCTTAAAGGGAAATATAGGAACCCCGAAGAAAAGATCATTAACAATGGTGCACATGCAAAGTTTTTCTGAATTAACATTGAACCAAGGTCTTATCCAACAGGTCTGCAATCGAACCTCCAAGTGCACCACTTTTTCAACTGCCACATCATCTCCCCAACGCAGATCTAAAGTATATGAACCAAACTTACAAACTACACTATGAACTTTTGATCAAACTGTTGAACGAAAATACCTGATAACCAGAGGACCACAGACATCTCCTGTGGATCCAAATCAAAGATCTGCAATGTTCAATTAAAAGTTATGTATTTTTGCACTTCTCTGTACCCTCTTAGTATATGCTGCTAAAGAATCGCCTGGGCCACATGGAGTCTGTTCAGAAACTATCAGAGCGCTTGTGAAGAGATCTCTCCCATGTCACTTATAATCACACCAACACAAACACTAACATTCCACATGCACTACACAGCACCCATTTACACAACACAAGGTATCAGCACATGACCGCTGTGAGTTGTAAGACATCAGCCAGGTCGTGCTAAGTCTGTTAGCTAATACCGCATTCAGTAGGTGCAGACTGACTTTACTTGTCCCAAGAGGTAGCCCCTGAAAAAAGCAAACTGTCTTCTCCACCTATGCCTATACAGAATCATGGCTAAAATCCAGCCCAACAAGGGAGAACCCCACCGAGTAGTAGTGAATCTGACCTGTTACGAGACCAACCCAACGACTCTATCCCTTTTCACTGAGCCTAGCAATATTCAAACTGAGCTAGACAGGATGCACAGAAAGGGCACCAAAGGGAAGGATAATGTTTGGCCCCAAGACTTCCCAGAGAAGAGATTCTTGGAGGTAGCAAAACCCTTAACTGAATGCACAAACACATCTGCTCCTGCTTCCATTTGTGGTCCAAGGGCGGCCCTTAGCGTATCTGGGGCAATCTTCTTTACCAACGAGTAGACCCCAGACATGGAGTTCCAATGTAGGGCTGTCCAGCTCGATCGTGCGAAGGGATATGAGTCTCATATGGGACAGTTGAACAAAAGCATAGACACCCCATGTCAGGAAATCTGGGATACCAAAGTGGGTGGATACACTTGGCTAGAAGGGAAGGGGAGACCCCTAATTGTACGGAAACTTACACTGTATTCCGTGTGTTTCAGAGGTAAAGGAACGCTTTCACTGGGCACGAATAAAAACTACGACACAATCCTGAACATTCGGAATATGCAATGGGGCACCTCCACGCTGATAGATACGTACTGGCAGTGCAGTGAATTTGCCTACCCACAGCTCGTCCGTGGATGACCCAGACTTTGTTTCCTTGCAACCATACACACCCCTGACCCTGGTCAATCCCAGAGAAGAACTATTGGATTTGTACCAGCACCGCTAAGGAAGAAGACAACCTTGCTGCATCAGGCTCATGAAAATAGAACTGCAGAGTATTTTGGCTGGGCTCAGTATAAGAACATTCCAGAAGAATTCAAACTGTTTTTGGACACACAAGTATCGTCAGGAGGGTTCATATCCTTCTTCACCTTGCAGACAAAAGCTATTGCCCACTGGTTACAGATCACCAAGTGGGAATTGCTTAAAATGATGAACAGCACTGAGCTCAGCCTTAATTCTATCAAGGAAGAATTGAGAGAAATTTGCCTCATGGTGATGCAGGATGGTGTGTGTTAGACTTAATGACCGCGATGGAGGGAGGGGTGTGTGCCAAGATTGGTGCATCTTGCTGCACGTTTATCCCAGGGAATGACATGGATAAATGGACTTTGACTCTTGGCATCCAAGCACTGCACCATTTACAAAGAGACATACGAGAGGAGGGAGGTTCCCCTGAGCAGAAGTGGCTCTCAAATCGGTTCTCCCGGCTCCCCCATTGGCTTTCCGGATTGTGCAAGTCGTTGCTGCCTGTTTTCATAGTGTTTTTGTTTGTGTGTGGTTCCATGCAATTAGGGATTTCCTGCTGTAAAAACTCAGTCCTCAAATTGGGTAGAATGCAAGTAACTAGGAAAGTTGTAATTGTCAAAACCGAAGAACAACAGTACCCCAATAAAGTAACTGTCATGAAGTATGGTTTAGATAGTGTAGTTGAAAATTGAACTAGAGGGAGGAATTTTAATATTGAAAAAGTGGATGTCAATGGGAATAATGATACATTAATGTAAAAGAACGAAATCGCATCTTTATTGACAAATTCTCCCGCTGTGAACTCCACTTCAACCCGAAAAAAATATGCAGTTAGGCAGGCCCTGAAACACAGGCCCGAGGTCACTGATTGACAGATCACAGGTGGGGTGGCACGTAGCCAGCAGACAAACGCGTGAACAGGAAATCCCAGATCAATCCCACAGATAGGTGCAGCGAAACCACAATAGTCTAGGGAGATTGGCCTAATAAAGCTCACATGGCCAGACGGGTGCGCGGGTTCCCATAACACCATAAAGTCAGCTGTCACATGAAGTTAGGAACACTTAGCCAATCAGCACACACAGTATACGCAGTGATCACGTGCTCCCCATGCCGGACATCTAGACACTTTACCCGCTGGCTGCATTGTGTCCACGCATGGTCGAGGCCCACCTGGATCCCTCATCCAATATCTTCATTTATGGCTCCAAAGTCAGAGGAACACATTCCTTACAGCAAAAAGGATCACCAGAACCCTTTTATTGCATCCAATGAACTGTATAAAAGTCTATGTTAGACCGATTGTAATTTGAGACCTCAGACCCTATGCCTGTGACTGTGCTCCCATCCACATTGTTTAATGAAACAAACTGTTCCTGTTTTGCCAAATGCCTCTTGTCTCTTATTTTGTTCAAGGTAATTCATGTTCACGCAACAGTTTCACTGGCTTGTCCCTCAATTTAGGAAAATCATTTGTGAATGACGCAAGATCACTCCTGCTCCATGGTACATGAACACACCCTCCACCAGGCACTTCCCTCAATGGAACAATTGAAGCACCTTCCAAATCTACAGAAAGCCAAAGGTAGCTCTCCTTTCGCCTTCTTTGTTTTTTTTTTCTTTGCCCATCTACCTTCCCACTTGTCTAATTCACTCCATTTTCGAATGCTACCAATTAATTCTCTAATTTGTAATTTCATTTCTAATATCCTCATACTGTTTATGTCATTTTCGTCAAAACATACACAGTAACGTTTCTGTAAGGACTTAGGACCATATGTACGAAAGTTATGTTTTGCAAATTTCCAAATAGCGAATCTGTAGAAATAGCTATTAGGGAATCACAAAATGTGATGTATGTAACAGTGGATTACTCAAATAGTGATTTCTTCAGATTTGCATTCACAAGTAGGAAATGGCTATTTAGGAAATTGCTAAATTGCAATTTCCTGATAAGAAGTCACAAATTAAGAAGAGTCGCATATTGGATGCAGAATGATGATCCAGACCAGGACGTTTACAAATAAAAGGTGCGGCCACAACCCTGAAGCCTGGCAAGGAGCTGGAAGGAAGAAGTTCTTCTGGCTTACTATCTGAAGTGGTTTCTGTCAGTTCCTGTACAACACAATGTCCAAGGAAGATGAGGACAAGAAAAGTGGGAGTAGGAAGGTCAAGTTTTCTGAAAAGGAGCTGGAGTTCCTGACAGAAAATGTTTGGCATGCCTTCGACACCGTCTTTCACTGTACCCTATGCACAAGACTCCACGACACCGGCATCCGCGACAAAGACCTGGAATGGATCCACTCCTTCCTCACCGGCCGACCACAGAGTCAGACTAGCTCTGTTCCAGTCTGAACCCACAGAGATCAGCTGCAAAGTGCTGCAAAGCTCCTCCCTGAGCCCCACTCTTTTCAACATCTACATGGCCCGCTTGCAGCCATCATCAGGAACCCTGGACACAACATCGTCTCCTATGCCGACGACACCCAGCTGATCCTCTGCCTCACCAACGAACCCACATTCGCAAGAACAACTTCCACGACGAGATGAAGGCTGTAGCTACCTGGATGAAGGACAGCTGCCTCAAGCTCAACTCAGAGAAGACTGAAGTCCTCATCCTGGGCTCCACCCCCTCCACCTGGGATGACTACTGGAGGCCCGTAGATCTTGGACCCCCCCACACCCACAGACCACGCACAAAAACGTGGTATCATGCAGGACTCCTCGCTCACTAGGCCTGCCTCCCCCGAAAGATCTTCAAGCGGATCCCCATCGAGTCCAGAAATACAGTCACCTACGCTCTCATCAGCAGCACACTCGACTATGGCAACACACTCTACGCTGGCATCACCCAGAATCTCCTCAAGAAACTGCAGAACATTCAGAATGCCTCCGCCAGATTCATCTTCAATATCCCTCGCCGCAGCCACATCACCAGCCACCTGAGAGACTCTACTGGCTCCCAGTAAAGAAAAGTATCACCTTCAAGCTCCTAACACACGCCTACAAAGCCCTACATGACGCGGGACCTGCATACCTCAACCACCGCCTATCATTCCACGCACCCACCAGAGACCTCTGCTCGGCCCAACTGGCCCTGTACACTGTGCCAAGTATCCGCAAGACCACAACAGAGGAAGATCCTTCTCCTACCTTGCAGCAAAGACCTGAAACACCCTGACTCTCCACCTCTGGCAATCACTGTCATTGGCTCTATTCAGGAAGTACCTCAAGACCTGACTCTTCGAATGAACCACAGTGTCTTCGACGGATCAGCAGCCCCCTTGCCCCCCAGGCCTTGAGACCCTTACGGGTGAGTAGTAGTGCTTTACAAGTCACTTGATTGATTGATTGATTGATTGATTGATTGGTTGGCACATATGGACCAGCTATTTGGGAAGGCGTCTTTCACTGTTCCAGAGAGCCAAAAAATCAAGATATGGAACAGCATCTTGGAGAAGGTGAACTCCCTAGGTGTCACATAGAGGACCATCCCAGAAATACGCAAATGCTGGAATGACCTGAGGAGAAGGTGGCCAGCAGAATGGCTGAGGGTCGTAGCACAGATGGTGGATCCTCAAAACACCCCCTTCCCACTCCCATGGAGACTCTCATTGAGGGGACACTGGAACCAGAAAGCGTGGTGGGGGTATTAGACATTGACACTTCCAATCCTGCAGACACCAGCCAGGGTAATTCCACTCCCCTTTACTTACTTCACATAACGTAATGTTTGCAATTCCAAAATAAAACAACAGTGAGACACTTGCCCTACCTTGGCAATGCATCATGGGAGTTGTAGTACACCAAAGTTGCATGCTGTACTGTGTGCTGATGACTACGCCACACATATCTTTACATCACAAACATGTCACAAACACATGTTGCACAGTTCAACAATGTAGTGAACAGACATTAACTATTTATTTACACTAACTATAGTAATGCATTTCCACAGATCACAACCAGGATATGTCAGAAACAATTGAGGCTGAAGAAGCTATTGACACCTGTGGAAATGGAGGACAGCACATTACCAACTCCTATGCGCATCACTCCAACTCCAACTGTTAGGAGAGCAACCGTTGCACCACTAGCAGACTTTGTGGACGGTGATGAGGGACACTCCCAAAGCAGGGACACAACAACATCTGTGGGCAGGACACACAGACAGTGAAGAGGCCAACCAGCAACAGTCCACAATGTTAATGTGTCAGACGACATTGCAGAGAGTTCTCCTGTGTTTGGTGGCCTGGAGAAGTCCCTTATCTCTGTACAGTGCCTGCAAACCAAACAAATCAGGACAATCAATAGGCATCTGCTAGGAATGTCAAGCTCGATGCAAAAATTGCAGAAAGGGCAAGACCGGTGGATTGCTGCCATGGACAAGGAGCACTGTGTGCAGAGACAGAGGCACAGGCAGTACCTGGCACGCTTTGAGGCCTTCATCCATTCCATAAACTGATTGGCAGTAGCCACAACAACTCTAGCAAGGAGAACTGCGAACATACAGACTGACATGAGGCACTGCTGTCAGGATGTTGCACATGGCTATTTCAAGTGACCAAAGCCCTTAAAAATATTTAGACTCACAACCTCTTAGTCCCCAATATTTTGCCCCCACCTGAGAGCGAAGAGGGCTCTAGCCTCCGTGGCACATCTATGCAGGAGGCATTCAGTACCAGACGTACATGCCGAAACACTTCTGCGTCTGACATGCCCACAATTCCACATGCCAGTGTTGCTGACAAGGTACCCAACCCCAGAGTCTGGAAGAAGTGAATCCACTGAACACTAAGAGACATGAGTCTACTGCTATTTTGATTGTAATTACATATTTTGTTGCCTAGTTGACTCAATGTTACATCTGCAGTGCATACTGTTGATTTAGGAGAGATACATTATTGTCACAACCTGAATAAAAGGTGATCTTTCAGTTATGCACCATGCATTACTATAATGTGTGAGGTCAATTTCTTAGATGTTGTAATCACTCTTACCTCAAAAATAGTTGTTGACTTTATCCACATCTGGTGGTCCTGTCCCAGCTTGACGCTCTTCTGGAAAGAAGTCCTCAGTCTTATTAAGGACACCATGGGATTCCCCATACCAAGCTCTCCTACGGTGACTCTATTAGGCATTAGACCCTCTCATTTGGTAGCCATGACCCATTCGGACTGGCACCCCATCGTACAGATGCTGGGGGCAGCAAGACAATCTTTAGCCCTATACTGGAAAAAGCCCTCGCCTCCGCCTATCTCAGCATGGTTCCTACGCCTATGGCATGTCCTGGTCCTGGAGTTACTAACCGCCCGCCTCAACCACACAGACACTAAGTTCACCCACACCTGGCAGCCGCTTATTCAACATCTATTTCGGATAGAGAACTCTCACTTTGCTCCCCTACGGCTGCGAGCTCTGCAGCTGTTTGAAGACTCTCTTCTGCCTTTCTCGAGAGGAGCGCACCAACAATCTCCCCTGCCGTATGC
The DNA here is from genome assembly GCA_963921515.1 of Calotriton arnoldi. NCBI lineage: Eukaryota > Metazoa > Chordata > Amphibia > Caudata > Salamandridae > Calotriton > Calotriton arnoldi. The sequence goes on from CAWUFW010008316.1 coordinate 284,645, forward strand.
TTCTGATGGGGCCTCTTATCCCTCCTAATATGCTCTGACACACTCCCCTACTGGCACTCCGAGCGCAACTCACCCTCCCCACTTCTTGTGCCCGGTTTCCTCCTCCCCATCCCCAGATACCTGGTTTGCCTGATTGTTCTTTATCTTTGATTCCCATTAGCAAAGTCTCACTACTCTTAGCACTCATTCAACTTGCCACACTGGTCTATAGACAAACTCTCTGCAAATTACACTCCCTGGCTTTCCCTACCCAAGGCCCCCATACATCTTGCCTATCATATGCTGTGTGCCTTTCCCAATACGATGCATGACAGATCCCTATTCCTTTCCATACTCCCACCCCCCTGGCCATTGCTGTAAAATGTCAATCTCGCAAGATCCCACCAGTGTATTATGCTAATTGTGATGACTATTGTTCTTTGCCAAATTTCTTTTCAATAAACAGATTTGAAATAAAAATTGTTGTTGGTGATCTCTGTTCGTCGTGCATGACACTTTGCTGCATGTGTCCCATCCTGCTGCACCTGATGTGGTGGTAATTCATCATCTGAGTCAGAGTCGTCTTCAACGGTGATATTGTGCAGACCCTTCCTTGTGGCGACATTGTGTAGTATGGCACATGTGGCCATGTCTTAGGTCTGTACAGAAGTGCTCCGCCAGTCTTGTGGAGGCAGCGGAACCTGGACTTCAGTATCCCAAAGATCCTCTCAATGATGAGGTGTGTTGTCCTGTGTGCCCTGTTGTACTGCCTTTCATTTCTTATCCTTGGAGTCTGGTATGGTGTGAGTATCCAGGGATGCAAGGCATATGCATTGTCTCCTTAGGAGCATGAGAAGGAAAACCATTAGGTCACATTACACAAACAGTTCTGGACACTGTATTCATTGAGTCAGCAATTCTCTTACCTAGTAAAAAAAACATTGCAAAAATTCACTCTTTGACAGTTGGTTTTGTTTTCCACTGTGGCAGAACATGAAGGAGTCATGGGTGCTGCTTGGTAATCTGGAAACAAGGTCTGTTATGATACAGGAGGCATCACACACTACCTGCACATTGAGTGAGTGTGAGCTTTTCATATTTCTGTATATGAATGCATTTGCTGAGGGAAGACATATGTGTACTATCAACACTGCAATTATATTGGGGAACTGTGCTACCCGGCAGAACATTAATTTGGTCTGTTGTAATAATTGGGGGGTAGTGGGAAATATATGTATCGGTTAACTTTGCTAACTATGATGTCCAGAAACCTGTGAAACAAGCATTGGCATAGCCAATAGGTCTCGCCTTTGGGACCTTATAAGTGTTTAGCCATGCAACACTTGATGTTGTTGCACCAAGGATATTGTGCTGGATAACTAAACACTTATAAGGTCCCAAAGGCGAGACCTATTGGCTATGTCAATGCTTGTTTTAATTCCCTTACAATACGCTTAACATTTAAAACTTGATTTATAATGACACACGTTGTTGCATAACACACATTTTAGATATTAGCACGCTGTCCCCAACAAAAACCCACAACTCATGCAAACCATGAATACTAAACAGATCTCACTCAGATGCTCTAAATCCCTCTAAAGAGTATTAATAACAATTAATGGATCAAGTAATATAAAAATACATAACGAGTTACACGTGCAATATGGTCCTATATGTCGTTGGTGTTCTTTAAATAGTGAGATGGACTGAATTTGCCAATGATATTGATTTGTAGCCAGACTCCAATAACCCTGTCCCTTCATTTTCTGTTCCGCTCTGCTCCACACACCTCTTCTATGCCCACGCTCTCACTCTTTCTGCCTCAGAACCTGTGGGATTTTAAACATCACCCAGAACAGGGCATCCAGTGACCCCAGGTTATCGTTCTTGTTCTCTCCCAGTGCTGCAGCTCTCCAGAGAGGGGAGTTATCTGTTATCTATAAATAGAACAGTGTGACTCACTCCGTGTATCCGTATACATCAGATACACAGCTGTAACATGTCGATCGCGAAGGTAACGTAGCCGAGCGGTCTAAGGCGCTGGATTAAGGCTCCAGTCTCCTCGGAGGCGTGGGTTCGAATCCCACCGCTGCCAGCTGAGCTTTTCCTTCAGTGACGCAACACACCCTCCTTTAGAAACTTGAAATGAAAGCGTTTCCGCCACTTCCGCTCGTTCCAGGGCGCTACACAGTGCTTTTGCTGTCCGTGACTATCTCCGAATTATATTTATATGCTTTGTGGGGAGCAGCGCCATTCTATATATATTCCATATATTTCACTTATTAATGAAAAGCTGCTGATCAACCATCAAACAAGTCTGGAGGTTTTATACAGCCAGCCAGGTAGAAAACAGGCACACCGAACAAAGAGCTTAAAATTGCACTTATGCAAAAGAAAACTCGCTCATTCCCCCTATTCCTTCCTTCCCTCACGCTTTCTTCCATTTCTCTCTCCCTCTAGTATACCGGGGTGGCAGTAGACCAGCACGCCTAACCAGAAGAACCCCACTCATAGCTCACACTCAAAGCTGCGGCCTTGACAGTACGAGAACCCATCGGTAAAAACCAGCACAAGCGCGCGCCTCGCGCGGCAGCAGGGGGAGGGGGCCTGCGCGATTCCCTTGCGGGAGTGTGCAGCAAGGCGCGATGATTGCGACCATATGGCGCCACCATATGGCGCCGCGCGCTCCCGCAAGGGAATCGCCAGACGTGCACGCGTTGCCATTGCAAGCAATGCAACGCGTGCACGTTTTTGCCCCCAAAGCTGTGCCGATCGCTAAAGGTCTCTCCTATGCAGCGCATGCGCGCTGCGTAGGCGAGACCTAAAAACCAGGAAATGGCACTTTGTGACACCCTCCCTGATACTGCTATGACCCCCTGGTAACTGCCAGAAGCTAAGAGGTATAGGCAACTCACTACCTGTACATGTGGTGGGATTGCATTGCTCCTGAGTGTTGGGGTCTGAAACTGAGATTGTAGTTCAGCAATTAAGTCTAGGATCACCTGACTACTGAGTCTGTACTTCTCAAAATCACCTCCTCTGTCTGTTCAAGCTGGGTGACCCTCACCCTAAATATCCTCTCCTGTCTCCTCCTCCTTCTCTGCCTGCCAGCCAAATTCCTCATCATCCTCGCTAAAACATACAGGGCTGCCATTCTGAAAGAGCCAAATGCATTTTGGGTGCCTTTTTATAGCTTTCACCTGGTTACCACCTAATCCAGATTGATGTTAATTGCATTTCCTAAATGCCCATTTTGTGACTATTCACAATTAGGAAACCCTTTGTATTTTCGGTTAGTGATTCGCTATTTGGAAATCCCTATTATCGATTTCCTATTTAGCGATTTCCAAAATACGATTTCTACTAGATAGATATCACATTTTGCACCTCTACGAATGCCTTTCGCACATACCGAAATGGCATTTTGCATTTCCTAATGGAACAAAATTGTGATCTGTACTGTTAGGAAATGCAGAATGCCTTCATACATATTGCCCTTAGTCCTACTTAAATCTACCTCATACTTTTGAGCTAGTTCGGACAGTAATCATGAGCTTGTTCTGCATGTTTGGTAACATCTTTACACATGTATATGAGCTCATTCTCTTGATAGGTATCCAATCGGTAAGCTCAAGATTCCCTAAAATCATCTCATCCAATTCTAACTTTAATTTGACCACATCTATTGCATTCTCCCTTCCTGGAGATTGAATGTCCCTGCTCAATCGTGAAAACTCGGCTTCTCGTGGAGAACCATTAAAAAACCTGATCAAATCATCTAATCCCTGGGAATGAATACCATTTTGGATTCCAGAAGTATGGGGATTAACCATTACTTTGGGACTACTGACTGTGATACATCGAGGTGAATTCCAAATGGACGCGTGAGAATTTTGTGACCTTGAAATGGCCCCCCTACAGGGGTCTGTCCTGTCAAAGTTACTATTGATGGTATAATAGCAGAATATGGTGAAGTCACCATATTCGTAACCAAAAGAGTTCTCCCTAAACAGGAACAACAGGGACATTAGTTGATGTATTTACTCCAGTAGGAACCATCAAAGCATGCATCATCATAAAACTTTATTCAAATCTTTTTGGATTCATAAAAGTACAAACAGTTTAAAATTCATTTTCAGTATGATAAAAAATAATATAATACATGATATTGTGTTTAAGAAAATTTCATATAGTAACATTAAAATCTTCATCAATGCACATCATTAAGTGATCCCAGTTAATAATATTACCTTCATTCGGGTTCATAAACAAGATGGTCTAAAAAATTTAAAGATTTCCTTCTTTGTATGGCCCGGTTTATGAAACCAACAACAGCACTACAGGCTAATTCATTCTCAAGGGTACATATGAATTTCATCGCTTCTTTATAAAAAAATAATTTCTGAGCAATAAAAATTGGACGTAAAAATATTTTTCTAATGTCTTGGTAAAACTTGCAAAACAACATAAAGTGCATTGTGGTCTGATTAGCTTTTCCCTCACATGGGCATTTCTGTTCTATTTTTTGCCATTTATTAAGTTTTGGGAAAGCCACTAATTCATGGACTGTGCCCAGAAGCATTCTTGTCAGAAAGAATCTATCTTGTGTGTTTGTAACTTTTACCAAGTAATTTGGGAGGCCAATCAAAGCATGCGTTGTGGTGCTTGAGAACTCAGGATTGTACAAAGGAATTGCAGGACCAATAGTAACCGGAAAAGTTATTGCATTTGAAACAATAGAGTTAACAGGAGCATGAATTCCTGATTTCTCTCCCATCAGGTACTGACTTGTATTTGCCGGGGCTTTGGCTCCTTCTGAGCTTCCACTGGTAATAACACCATTCATTCTTGCAGGTTGGTTCTCATATAATGTGGTGGACTGGTTGACAAGAACGCATCCAAAAAGTCATCATCGGAATCGCTATAACTATCTTCATCTGTTCCCTCTGCACTTTCTATTTTATCCTCCTTTTTATTTGTTTTCTTCTCTTTCACTTTCTGAGGGTCCTCACTAGTTACTGCAGGGTATAATCTAGCTCCTTCAATCATGTCAGTTCCCCATCTTTGTTATCCTGCATCCCATTTAGATTTGGCACAAGTTCGTACTGGCTTTTTGACTGATATTTCTCTTTCTCTCTAGTATGAGCTACATATTCTCAAGCATTAAGTGCTTTGAACTGTGCAGGTCTAGGAAGCGGCTTCATCTCATATAATATCCTTCTCAAATGTTCAAAAATGTTCAAATTAAATGTGCCATAGCGTGGAAACATCAATGCACCCTCTTTTTCACTGATCTTATGCAATTGACTCAGCCATATGCACGTGTAGAGCCCCACATTTTTGGCCATATGATGACCTGTGGTGCCTTCTGGCTGTGTCTCTTCTCCTTTACTAACAGGGACTCTCACATCTTCCCTAAACAGATCTCAAATAGCCTTGAAGAATTTCATTTTTCAGCAATAATATCAAGTCACAAGCAAAATTTTCGTCTCAAACCAGGAAATAATTTCTGTTCCCCCCATTCTTGTTCAGCATCAACAACCAATGACAATGCGACACTCACTGACGTATTTACTAATAACAGCACAGCACACACACCAATGGACCAATCTCAGCGTGGCACACTGTGACGTAGTTCTTACTCCTAGCAGCGGTTCACAAACACACTCTCTTCACAACACTAAACACTCCAAAACATAACGCAAAGCAATTTGAACAAACAATTTTTATCTGCTCCACTAAAGAAGTTAAAGAATTCAATCACACAAGAGATGGTCCAGAGCGACACTTCTGACCTGCTCAGATATACACTTGAGTAAAAACCTCACCCAGCGGGAATCACCCAGATCAGTGCAGCTTCTCCTTTGTGCAATAGGATTCACTACACCAACCACACCTTACTCTCACACAAAGGTATATGTCTCTATCACAATTGTGCAGCAGATGACATCTCACAAGTAGCACCACCATACTTAGCAGACAATTAAAATACAGTGTATACTACACTTTTTATCTCTATCCCGGGATCTTAGGCTACATCGAACCTGATAACAACTCAACTTCTCAACATTAGGGGCAGTCACATCTGTACCACAACTAAATCATCATCGCATCACACCAAGCAAAATCTCAGCAAAATTCCACAAGCTTGACATTAACAATTACAATGCATGAACCTATTAATACTCATTCCTCCGCTCTTACAACTCTTTGGAACTCTGCCAATCCTTCGAATCGGGACATGAGCACTAAGGGTTAGTGCTGGGTTTGGGCAAGTCTAAATTTTCTCCAAGAGATACACTAACTCCCCTTGCTAGCTAACCATCCAACAAGCTACCAGCTTGCAGAAGCGTCCTGGGCCTTTTGAACCTAGTCTCTCTCAGCCAAGTCATCAAAGATAATACTCATACATTTCTTGAACCTTTATATCTGACAAGAAGCATTGAAAGGGAGAAAACATCAACAATATCATTTAACTCACGAAGCCCATGTGACTCCACAAAGAGGATCAGGAATAAATTAATATGTTTAAAGGGTTTTATTTGGATTACCAATCAATCCAGTCAACCCGCAAAGCATATGTTAATGCAATAAGTACATTAGTACAATAGGCAAAGTAAAATATCTCGGTTGGTTGAGATGCCGTAGAACAATTTACAGGATTGCAACAGCCACAGTCATATAATAGTAAATAAAAGCAACCAGGTGTTCCATAAAGAAATTTCCCTTCTCTATTCTTACATGAGTCAAAGATAGGATCACCTATTTAGGTTCCTAGAGGCATATTTACAAGTAAGTGGCGGAGCGCAGGTTAGCTCCAAAATTGCTAACGCCGCGCTCCGTCACTTTAGAAATGCAGGGATGCGCCGTATTTACAATAATACGCCACTTCCCTGCATTTCTCCCAGCGCTGGCGCAGTATTTTATGGAAATAAGAAATACAGGTCTACTTGACTCAACTTGAACATGGTAACTCAATGATGCACAATTAATATGCGTGTACACATACAACTACAAACAAAATAGAAATGTCAGTAAATTAGATTCAGAATTAGATTTATGTTACAGTCAAAATTATTGTAATGTAACCTGAAATACGTGAACATAAATGTGAATATGAGCTACACTCTAAATTCAAATGTGAAAACATTAGTGCACCCGTTCACATAAATCATTTTCGTTCTGACATAAATACATTGTAATGTGAAGTTGGTTTATCCATTCCCTAAAGATTACATTTCATTTTTAATAAGGTTAAGGCACACAATATACATGAATCTCTAATTCTACAGTGAATGCACTTCATTACTGAGTTCAAGTGCAACACTTTACATTAATAACATTAGGACACTGAATATGTAGTGCTAAGTGCACATATATATTGCGTTTTTGTGACATGTAGGGTGCAGCCTAAATTACGCTGCTCCAATAGCTAATAAAGTAATAATCCGGCAAAATAAGGCAAAAAGCATGCAAGCAGGAAAATACATTACTACTGAAGCCTGTAGTCAGGTTAACTTAAATGAGTTTTTAATATGCACTTCGATTACCTAGTTTTACATGCACATGTGTAACTTTTTATAAAATGCAAAATGTGAACAAAGAATATATGTGTTTATATATGGAATTATAACTTGAAGTGAAAGTGTAAACTAAATAAAGAATACATTATTCATGTTTTAAACTGAACATTAGTATTCACGTTTATAAATCTCTAAGTTCTACAGTGAATACATTTCAATAATAAGTTTAAATGCGTCACACGTTAATAAGATTAAGGCACACAATGAAGATAATGTCAGGTGCACGTATATAATTGCACTTCTATGACTTGTAAAGGCGGAGACTAAATTGCGCTGCTCCACACTCTACAGCTAACCTTGGAACACCCTTTCATTACCTCTCAAAAATAATACAATGTTGTCCTCTGTAAGCTTAAAGCGACTCCATGAATGAAAGCCAATACCGGCTTCCATGCAGCCTTCACATTTGTAGTTTAACCAACTGCACACATTTACATTTCTTCCAAGCATCAGGCACCCTGACAAGAAAGTTTTATTTCCTTGTTTAGCTGTCTGCCCCTCCCTCCTCTGGACCACAGCTTGGGAGAATCCCTTGCTTCCACTACAGCTCTGCAATCTCAACTGTCAGAATGAACCTTTATTTTTTAACAGGAAGGATAAAATAACAGACAAATGTCGTCTGCTGAAACAACAATTATGGAAAATGGACATTAGGGTTGATTTACGGACAGTCTGAGTAAAATATGAAGGAGTGATCACCCTAGTGCACTGTCTCCTACAGCCCTGGCTGGGCTCTACCGGTAAGGTTGGTGACACCCTCAACCCTGGTACCTACGTCAGTCAAGGGTTTCTTAGGTCGAGCCTAGCAGCGCGCATGTGCTGCTCTGCGAGGCATGGTGTATTCAGAACATGGGCTTCAAGCCGGCCCATCGCTTGTCATTGGTTGTTCTGGGTGCCTTTCTAAATTCCTTACTTTTGAATGGTAAATTGTGCCCATTTGTCTCTCCTTTTGGTCTGTTGTTCCCTCCATACCGACTGGCCCTGTGACAGGGCTCATTTCGCTTCTGTCCATTTCAGTTTGTTGCGTTCACTATTTTTTCTGATTGCCTGCCTCGTGCTCTGGAAATCTTGCAAACGCGAGCAGCTGACCAGTGATACTACTTTCCCTCACACTCACCGTTTCTCCCTGTGTTCTCCTCTTCGCACCTTAGCTTTCACTTATGGTCTACAGAGTCTGGGTCACTGAAGATCGAGTTGAGCAGTCACAAGGTTAGAATGTTAGAAATGTTACTTTACTCGCTAGCTCCCTTTCACTCAATCTTTCGTTTTTAAAATTAATTATGTTTAATTCGCTCGGAGCTCCGTTGCCGTTTCTGTAAACAGAGCTGTAAATTTTGTTCATAATCTGGTCACAAATGTGGGAGCTGTGTCTCTGTTCCCAGTGGTAATTCCCCTTTCTTAGTCCTCTAGGCAGTGCTGCAGCTGTGTCTCAGTTACCAGTGGTAATTCCTCATTCTTAGTCCTCTACCCATTGCTGCTAGCTGCATCTCTTGTCCCAGTGGTAATTCATCATTCTTAGTCCTCTAGACAGTGCTGCAGCTGCTTCTCTGGTCCCAATGGTAATTCCTCATTCTCAGTCCCCTAAGCAGTGCTGCTAGCTGCTTCTCTCGTCTCGTCGGTAATTCCTCATTCTAAATCCTCTAGACTGTGCTGCTAGCTGCTTCTCTGGTCCCGTTGGTGATTCCTAATTCTAAGTCCTTTAGGCAGTGCTGCTAGCTGCTACTCTGGTCCCGTCGGTAACTCCTCATTCTAAGTCCCTTAGACAGTGCTGCAGCTGTCTCTCTTTCCCAGTGGTAATTCCCCATTCCCAGTCCTCTAGGCAGTGCTGCAGCTGCATCTCTGTTCCCACTGGAAATTTCTCATTCTTAGTACTCTGGCCAGTGCTGCAGCTGCTTCTCTGGTCCTAGTGGTAATTCCTCATTCTTAGTTCTCTAGGCAGTGCTGCTATCTGCTTCTCTGGACTCATTGGAAATACCTCATTCTAAGTCCTCTAGGCAGAGCTGCTAGCTGCTACTCTGGTCCTGTCAGTAATTCCTCATTCTAAGTCCTCTAGACAGTGCTGCAGCTGTGTCTCTGGTCACAGTAGTAAGTCCTCATTCTAAGTCCTCTAGACAGTGCTGAAGCTATGTCTCTGTTCATACATTCACTACACTCCAAACCAAATCACATAGATAAAAGACATTGTCATTTACAACGCCAATAGCTCTAACTCTGACAAATGCAAGACCTATTGCATTGCAAATGCTTGTTTTCCATTGCAAATTTGGATTTGTAATTCTGTATAACCCCTGATAAAACCAGGACTACAAGTCCCAGGGTATTAAGAACATTCAATACATGCAATAGACCAATTTCAGGTGGGAGACACCCGGTTTTTAAAGCCAAAATGGCTTTATTTTGCTTGTTTTCCTCCTGATATTGCCTGTGCTTCATCAGAAGTCAATAGGAGTAATACATTCTCCCGATAATGTTTTTTAAATCTCCCACTTTCCTCTTCTGAAATGTTGGCATGTATGTGGATGAGCTACTGACGCAGGGACTCGGGAAACATAAAAGCTCGATTATGTTACATAGTCTTCAATCTTATTTAGTACGTTGTTGTGGCGAAGAATATTTAACCTGCTACAAGGCGAGAAACTCTTGCTCCGAGACCAAGAGAAACCTCAGAGAGTTGCAAAATGTCTAAGGTGCCACCAAAAGTGCCACTTCAAAATAACCTTAAAGTCTTTGATTTTAGCTAACAGATGTCAGATTTTTAATGCCAATGGTGTATCGCACTAGAACAACTTTGCTAAACCAAACTGAACAACCCATAAAACTGTGAGCGGTCATGTAGAGGGCAAAACCCTCTAACATGCAGCTCACCTGCTAGGCCCAACACACGGAGCATATAGCAATAACACCAGCCACTGCCTGCGGTTACGTGCTAAGACCCCGAGCGATCGTCGCACCTTTATTTATTCCCTCGGACCTGTGCCTGGCCCCTCGGGTCAATGTTGATACAATATAACAAAGTGTCCGCGTGGCTCACTACATCCCTCGTAACCTTTAATCCAAAACCCAGAAAATAAAATTAAGGCATAAAATCAAAACAATAGAAATGCAGCAATCGGCACTGGGTTTTCCTTGCCCATTTTCAAGATTCTTCAGCAAACAAAGTCTCTCAGTCGTTGGCTGGGTCTCGGATTCTCTCTCCGTTACAACTGAAACAAGCTTCCGGGGTAAAAGGGACATGAACGCTGACACAAAGCAAAACATCTCCATAATAGCACATCTACCAGTAGAGATTACTGGAGAACAGAAGTTACTGACATTATTTCATAAGCTCACAAGATGGTGGAGTTTATGAGAAAATTCACAGGGCATCGTAGAAGCTGAATTTTAGATGGAGAAGGTTAGAACTACATGTCCCATGAATCATTGTAGAGGTTAGTTGCTCTATAACCTTTGTAATTAATGACTCACAAAAACCCATAAGAGCTAGAAAAAGAACTTCTGTTTGAGGAACGAGGATCTCTGAATCCTATCCGGTATTTCTTCTGCTGTTTTCTTGAAAATCCTCGTACTTGTGAGGTGGTATGGGTGTTTGCACCGATTCCTGTTCATACATTCTAAAGTTCTAAGTCTGTGCTTTCTCCATGATATTAGAGTAAAGATTTTTCTACGAAGTGCTTTCAATAACAGTGCTGATTTTCTGAACAGCTGTATTTAATTATATTCAGTTCGATAGAGTGTTTTCTTTCACATTTCCGAGTTCACCATAAGAATAAAAGAGTTGAACACTTTGTTTTCTACAAACTTGATCTTAAAATAACATTCCTTTATCTATTTTTCTGGATCAAGAGGGCATATTATTGGAACAATAATGGAGAATTAACTATTTCTTATATTCATTTGTGTATGATGTAATATACATGGATTGTTTACCAGAAGTAATTCATTTTTTTGGAAGAAGAGCTGTGCTTGGAAAAAGTGTTCTCTCGTGAAGATTTTCACGTTTGGTTTCTTTTGTTTTGTTGTTTTACAAAAATTAACAGGGGGTCAAGTGGAGTACAGGAAGTTTGGTTCTTCCCCTGTGAGGCACAGTTTCTATTTGTTTTTGGTGGGTATACGTTTCCTCATATAAAGGTACTATGTGTTTGAGTGTGAATAGTATAAATAAATGACATCTACTTCTTATTTTTTTAGCTCAGTCATTAGACATGCATAAGAACACACATACTACTTTTGAAACAGCCTCTTCCTAATCTCGGAATTACAAGAGCAGAAATATTCTTTTGTTTTGTTACAGGTAAAACTTAAGGTATATGGAACACATTTATTATGTTAAACAATCTGTGGAGTGGTTAATGTTTGTTGTGCTGTTAGACTTGGCATCTTTTGGCGTGCTTCCCCTGAGTTTTTGCTTTCTGACCTCCCGGTTTTGACTCTGTTTTGCTGGTGTAACGGTTCTGCGCGCTTTTCGCACTGCTAACCAGTGGTAAAGCGCAGGTGCTCCTATGGTAAATTGTGTTATGGATTGGTGTTTCCATGATTGGATATTTGATTTACCTGTTAGCCCCTAGTAAAGTGCACTGCGTGTGCCAGGGCCGGTGTATCAAATGCTACCCGGGGGCCTGCAGCACTGGTTGTGCCACCCCCGTGAGTAGCCCTGAAAACGGTAACTCAGACCTGCCATTGCAGAGTCTGCGCGCAGTTTGTAACTTCCATATCGACTTGGCCAGTGCACACACTGGCCGGTCCCTAACCTTCCCTTTTCTTACATGTCAGGCACCCCTCAGGTAGGCCCAAGCTACCCCTGTGGGCAGGGTGCAATGTATGTGAAAGGTAGGACATGCCCCAGTGTGTGTGGCATGTCCTAATAGTGAATTACAGCCAATTTCGTTTTTCACTATTGCAAGGCTACCAGTTCCCCATAGGACAGAATGGGAGGTTTGGTCATAACATCTTATGAACATAACTGGCCCAGGGAATTCGGTAAGAAAATTAAGTTTCGTATGCCTGAACTCAGAATCTAAAGATGCCTCTTTTAGTGAAGGTGATTTTTACATTCTGTGTTTGAAAATACCACTTTTGGAAAGTGGGTATTTTCTTGCTCAGTCATCCCGTGTGCCTCTGCTGGAATGTGGATTGCCTGTCTGGGTTTTGGATGACAGAAGGCTGGGGGAGCAGGAGGGGCGCCAGATGGTCTAGGTAGGTCAGGAAAGGGCTGAAGAGACCTGGGTTACGATGGGGGAAGGGGGAGGAGATTTCCTTGCACCTCAAAGGGCCTGCTCTGCCTCTGACAAATGCCGTCTCCACCTCCTGCCAGGAATTCACACCAGAGAAGGCAGAACTGGTCCTGACCGGGCACAGGCCCTCTCTGCCTAAGAGATCAAAGGATTTTTGGACATAAATGCTGGGTCCCAGACCCCTGAACTTTAGAACTCATCTGGACAAGAAGACTGCCAAGAAGAAGAGCCGGAGAAGGTGCGAAAAGGAACGACTGCTTTGCTGGGCTGACCTGCAGTGGCTGCTTTTGTCTTGGGTAGTGAAAGGCCTGGACTGGACTTTCTGCAACCTAAATTTGTGAGTCTCTCCAAGGGCTTGAGGTAGAGGTTGCCCCCTGTTCACGAAGTCTCAGGAACAGCAAAGACTTCAAGTTCTTCGACCCGCAGCACTGTGGACTGTGTGTTTTGTGCTGCAACCCGAAGAACACCAACTTGACGCCACTGCCGACTCCGTGTCCTGAAGGCAACGCAGAGGGCACCGCCGCAACGCGACCCTGGTCTCACCGACGACGCCTGTTGATGCCGCCACCGAGCCGCTGCTCGCACCGCGACCTTTGGGCACCGCACTCCGCACCGCCTGGCTTCACGAGGACGCCTTGGCCTGCCTGACGCCGCCACTTCCCGCCGAGATCGACGCCGCTGCTTGCACCGTGGTTCGGGGGCACCGCTCGTAAGTTACACGACGCACCGCACTCATCCCACACCGCAGCCTTGGCCTACCGACGCCGGCGCCATCGACTCCAGTTCGTCAGCCGACTACAGCGCTTCAGCAACGACGCCGCTGCTGCTTGCACCGTGATCTGCCAGCACCGTGACGAGCACCGCCTTCATCTCGCACCACGACCCTGGTCTCAACGACAACGCCATCTGACGCCGCCACCGAGCCGCTGCTCGCACCGCGACCTGAGGGCACCGCATGCCACACCACTGCACTTCGCACCGCAGCACCCGACGCCTGCCGACGCCAGCACTCCTGACTCCATCAGATGAGATCGACCTGCAACGCGTGTGACTTCGAGGGCCCCATCGCCTTGCATCTCTGAAAGGTACTGTTTGCGGGTCTTCCCGACACCGTAGCTGGCCTGCGACCCCGCGGTCAGCCAGAACTGTTTTGGATTTGTGTGTTCACGACGCCGTGGTAGCCCGGACGGCGCTATCCACACAAGGAACTCTTTTTAAACAGCGTATTTTTTATTTGTGAACTTTTAAGTATAGTATTGTGGTTCTTTATCGTTTTTGGTCTTGTTTTAATTATATAAAAATATTGGATATTTTTCTAAACTGGTGTGGTGTCCTTTTGTAGTGCGTACACTGTATTACTGTTGGTTATGTGCAAATGCTTTACACACTGCCTCTAAGATAGGCCTGGCTGCTCGTGCCAAGCTACCAAGGGGGTGAGCAGGGGTTATTTTAGAAGTGTAACTCCCTTATCCTGACTAGAGTGGTGGTTTTTGCCTGGCTTTGGCTCGCGCCCTAGTCTACCAAGAATCCCATTTCTAACATGTGCTTATTCCAGGTCTCTTTCCCAGCTGTTCCCTTCCCTTTCCTTCTCTCACTTGATCACCTCAAATGTCTGTGCTATAATAGCAGACGGAATTGAGGCTAATGAGAAGTGGACCCTATTGTGCATCGAACCAATTCTGAGGGCATTGATCATCATTGTTACACAGTGACAGGCGCATCACCCCTGGACTGCAGGCTCTCCGAGAGAGTTGGGGTCATCCATTCAGCTGCATGGTGCTGAAGATTGTTACTGCTGGTCTCTCCAGAACTGTCAGCATCAGGCTCTCTGTCGAACTGATCTGTCACAGATGAATCGTACCCTTCTGTGTCAATGGGATAAGGCCCGCCAGATGCTCTCTTGAACCATGAAATATTTCTCGATATCACCAGCCCTCCTCTCTTGGCCGTGACCATGGCCCCTTTTATGTTAACCACTTCCCAAATTCTTTTTCAAATGGAGTCCTGAACGTCCATGCAGGATGGCGGCCTTTAATCACTACTTTGTCTCCTAGTCTTATTGCCGACTCATGAGCATTCCTCTTTCTACTCGCCCTTTCATTGTTCTCCTTTCTCTTGTTTTGGGCTGCCTCTACGTCTAGTGTCGCTGGTTCCCACTTGAAACTCACTGGTACCAAGTCTCTCACCAGCCTTTTCATGAGGAGCTCACTCGGAGCACACCCCATGGTAGTGTGAGGCGTTAGGAGATAGGCTCTCAAAAACTGTTGTAGACAGACTTCCAGTTCAGCTCCTTGATGAGGACACTTACAGATAGCTGTTGTAGAGGAAAAGCTCCCATATGAGAAGACAAAGCAATCAGAATACATGAAGTGTATAGGCTATAGCAAGGTCCAGGGTATATCATCATTAGGCCTTTACTGTCACTTCTCAATTTAAACACCCATCTCTGCTCTTTGAGGAATATGAATTTAGATATATCTGTAATGTGAGCAGGGATAAAGGGTTGCTCCAAGACCGTCCATTTGAGTTCTTCTGCTTTATGTTTAAAAGCTAGGAAATGACTGGTTAGCCTGGTGGCTTGTTTATTACACCTAATCGTACTTTTATGTTCGAGAATCCTAAGCTTCACCTTGCGGGTAGTCATACCCACGTAGCGAAGCTTACAAGGACAGGTTATCAGGTAAATCAGCTTGTCACTGTTACAATTGGTGTGTTTGACCTGTGCCCATGGTCGGTCTGTGCCTATATACAAAAACACAGGAGAGAGAAAGGGATCTCCACAAAAAATGTGGGGGGGGAATACTCCTGATCCCCTTTAAATTTAGTAAACAAACAATAGGAGGAGTACAACCAGGAGACAAGTCAATGACTCCAAAGTATTAGGAAAAGGGGCACAAGAAAGGAAATGTCCTTTCTTAATGAAGACCCCTCACTCACCAACCTAGTTGGTGACATGCTTCATCATCGGGGTCCCACCCGAATGGCCGAATGCCATCCGGGTGTGCTTCAACACCTGATTACAGTGGAGCAGGTTGTTTTTTGTGTAGGTGAGTGGAAAAAGTGATTTAAAAATTGGCCAGATATAACTCAAAATTTTTATTTAATTATGGAACAACTGGGCAATATTAAAAATTAGTAACAAGACACCCTTTTGGTTAAATTGACCAACTGGTATCTTTAAGTAAAAATGTGCAAAAAAGTGCGTAAAACGGTCTACATGTTTCAACCTATAATCGATAATACTGGGTTTTCGTCAGGACCAAGAGTACGTGACCCGGGTGGTATACACACGCTAAGGTGTACCCTGCCCTTGACCACTGTTACCTAACACTGTACTCACAGTTAGGAGACCTTTCATCCGAATAGTTGAAAGGAAAAAATTATATAACGCAAAATCGCGTGCATCATGGGAAGAGGGGTCGTGGTGCTGGTTCAAAATGCGCAATTGCGTGTCACCAGTCAACGGCAGCTATGCCGTATGGGGAGCTGTGGCGGGTCTGTATTGTAGGCATAGCTGCCGTTTAAAAATCCAGGCCGGGAGGACAACCGGTAGATTCACAAAATGGTAAAGGAGTCTGGGCAACATAACCATTTTAGACACCGCCAAGCGGCCCGCCACTGTCAATGGTAACGTATTCCAGAAGGTAATCTGGGAACGTAGTGAATTGATTGTTCGCACCACATTACCATCTATGGTATCTGCGTTGGATCCATATATGTGAATTCCCAGATATTTAAAAGTAACAGGCTCAACTCTAAATTGCATCTGACCAAATTGTAAATAGGGAGAAGTATAGGTACCATAAAAGGAGTAGGCGACTGATTTAGAGGCGTTAAGACATAAGCCCGATATTTCCCCAAAACAAGAAAAAACAGTAGCTACCGTGTGTTTATTTCCATTTAGATCTCGGAAATATAATAACATATCATCGGCGTAGAGTGATACAGAATGAATCACACCCCATAAGGGGATGCCATAAGGAACCATAACTTGACGCAGATATTGTGCAAGAGGTTCGAGGGCCAATACAAAAAGCAAGGGGGACAAGGGGCAGCCCTGGCGTGTTCGCCGATAAACAGTATTTCGATCCCGTCTTAGCACGCGCTGTGGGGTGAGTGTAAAGCAGTTTGATCCAATTACAATATGACTGGGGCCGGCCGAATTTGGACAATACAGCTAGCATATAAGGCCAGCTCAGGGTGTCAAATGCTTGACGTACGTCTAACGACAAGCAGCCGGCTAGAGGTGAAGTTTCCGACGCTGCATGTAGCAAGGCATGAAGCCGACGAATATTTAGTGAGGTACAGCGTTGGGGTATGAATCCGCATTGATCCGTATGGATCAATCGGGGAAGCAGCGGAAGTAGCCGTGATGCCAAAACCTTATTAAGTATCTTGTATTCTGATTAAGAATCGAGAGAGGTCTATAAGACAGAAGTTCAGTCGGATCCTTGTCAGGTTTCAATAGAGACGTAACTAATGCCTCCCAGGTAGTGGGAGGTAGGGCACCTTCTTCGAAGGAGGAGGTATAAAGTTGCAATAACCTAGGAATCAGTGTATCTGCAAAAGTTGAATAAAACTCCACAGGGAGGCCGTCTGAGCCCGGCATTTTATTACGGGCTAATGCATTAATCGCCATACGAATCTCTGCAGTAGTAATCGGAGCCGCCAAGTCCTCGGCGGTCGAATCCGAAATAGTAGGAAGGTGGACCCTTGCCAGGAAGCAAGTTGTAGTAGCGGACATATCCAAGAGGGGGGCGGTATATAAACGAGCATAGTATCCCTGCATGCAGCATTAATTGCACCTTGAGAAGTAACCAACGTGTTATGAACCGTATGTATCGCCAAGATGGGAGTGGGAGTCGCCGAAGGTTTAATCAATCGTGCTAATAATGTGCCTGATCTATCTGCCTCGGAATGTGTACGCAGTGTGTAGGCATTAAACTCTATCAGTCGCAAGCATTCCAGTAATTCAGCATACTTAATCCTAGGGGTCTGCAGTGGCTCTACGCCTTCATTGCTCCTCTGGGCAGCTATCTCCAGAGCCTGTAAGTCCCTTTCCAGGTCTGTTATATCCCTAATCGTTTCCCTCCGCGAACCCACCAAGGTTACTTTAAAGGCCTCCCACTCAAAGGATCTGGACGAGGCAGTACCCTCATTATCTATAAAATATGTAGTGATAGCCGTAGCCAAAGCGGCCCGATAAACTTGGTCTTCAAATTGTATAGGTTGCATTCTCCACGTTGGGATAGGAGCGGGGGAACGGCCCCAGGTCAGCAATAATTCTATGGGATTATGGTCAGATATGGTCTTGCCCAGATAACCACACTGGGAAACGGAAGGGGATAAATCTGGAGAACAAAGGAAATAATCTAAACGAGTGTGTAACTTGTGTGGGTAAGAATAAAAGGAATATTCTCGCATATTAACATGTAGGGACCTCCACACGTCTAATAAATTCCAGCCTTGTGCCCATCTTGTCAAGGTAACAGCCTGCGATCGCGCTGTAGTATTAGATAAGGGAGGATGAGAGCGGTCAAGATATACATCAAATACCGCATTTAAATCTCCACCCAATAACCATGGGAAGTGTGACCAGTCTGAAAGTGCTCGAGAGACCCGGGTTAAGAATGCTTCTTGATCTGTATTCGGAGCATAAAGGGAACCCAACACTACCTGTCTACCATCCAATGCTCCAAGAAGAAGGACAAACCGACCCTGGTCATCAATTTTACTCTCACTAAGGGAGAAAGGAATCCCCGCCCGAATCCATATTGCAATCCCTCTAGAAAAGGCAGAATATGCAGTCGCATAAAATTGACCCCGCCATCTTTTTTGTAGTTTCATAGTTTCGGAGGGAACCAGGTGAGTCTCCTGGAAGTATACTATTTGGGCTTTACAGCGGTGTAATTGTGCAGCTATTCTGTACCGTTTAGTGATAGTTCCCATACCCCGGACATTCCACGAGATGAAAGTATAAGATTTGACAGTAGACATCATCAGAAAATAATGATAAATCTCCCCGGTTTCCACCCCCAACCACCACCCCCCACATACCCACCCCCAAATCCCAGACCATGCGGCAAAAATACAAATAACTCAACAATGTCCCAATACTGGGTCCAACGACCAAACTTCGTTCGACCAAACCGTGAAAACAAAAGTAACATGCTTCACAGTTAACAGTTGCTAATGCCTGCGGGGGAAGGTCGCTAACACTATTGGCATCCAGACAACAGCAATGAGCAATATATGAAAACGCCCAAAATGCGGGCCGGGCCAGGGGACTTTCTAAACCATCCCTACCTGTCGTGCAAACATACTAGGAACATTGTATACTGCAAGTAGAATAAGTAAGCATGACTGTAACAATAGCACATCAATCTGTACCGGTAACTGGTAGTGGACTGGGAGTTCCTTTCGGAGTCATGTATCAAATAGCATATAAACAGCTTACGCCAGAGGATCATTACTAAGTTGCATGCCCACAGAGGGGAACAGCGCAACGCTGCCATCAGAGTCTGAGTCCGTATTAGCATCCTCGGACGGACTGGTACTGATGGGCGGGCGAGACGTACGGAAGGTTGAGGCAGTTTGAATGGCCCCCTGCTTGCCCTCCATCACCTGTTGACGAAGCGGGGGACTAGAGGCCGAACTCTGGGTAAGGAGCCCTCTCTTACGCCGTTGAGGGGGGCGCTGTGACTTCGGTTGCGAGGAATCCATATGCCTAGTAGGTTGGACATCGGGAAAGGTCTTGTCCAGCCAGTCCCATGCACTGTCAGGAGTATCAAAAAACAAGGAGCGCTGATTATAGATGATTTTCAGTTTTGCTGGGAACAATAAAGCAAACGTCAGGCCTGCTGCCCGGACCCGTGCCTTCACCTCCATAAAGGAAAACCTTTTACGCTGTACAGCCAGAGTGTAATCAGGGAATATTGAGACCTGTACATTATCAATCCGCAATGGGCCGTTATCCCTCGCCGCCTGTAGCAAGTGATCCCGGTCTCTATAGTTCAAGATCCTGGCTAATATTGGACATGGGTTGGTGCCAGGTATTGGTCTACGTGTAGGGACACGATGTGCCCGCTCTACTGTAAAGTGTGCGGATAGTCCGATTGGGGCCACGCTATTTTTCAGACAGGTTTCTATATACTCCGTGGGGTTGGAGCCCTCCTTTCCCTCCGGTAATCCAACAATTCGAAGGTTGTTGCGGCTTGCCCGACCTTCTGCATCATCGGCCCGGGCTTGGAGGGAATCAATCTGTTGGCGCATGTGACAGAGTTGCTCTTCATGGGCTTTTACCTGCGGTAACATGGTTTCCACAGTTTGCTCAGCGGTTTTAACTTTATCAGCTAATTTCTTATGATCATCTTTCAATAAATTGAGATCAACTGATATCATGCCCAGTTGCGCTTCTAGTACAGAGCGAGAATCACGGATTTCCTGTAAAATCATGTCCAGTTTATCCACTGAAGCGTTGGTACTGACACTTCCTTCTGTATGATGGGACCGGCTGGATGAGTGTCCTGAAGTCGGAGAGAGTGAGCCTGCTCTCCCGGACCTAGTAGACGCTCTGGGCTTCCCTTTGCCCATGGTCGGTGACGAGGCACAGTAGTGCGATGACCACGTGGTGGCGGTTGCAAGTATAGTATAAACACTGAGGGAACAAGGACCAACAGCCAAGGAAGTGGGTGAAGAATAGATGCGTTGGGCGCCAAGCAACCACTACGAAATGGCAGTGCGTCTGTGAGGTACCAACATGCACTCCACGTACCTCGGCAACGGTGATGGCGTGGGTCACACAGGCTGGCTAGAGCAGTCCACGCCCAGGCAGGACAGTAGTAAGCGCCGCCGTCGCGCTGGAAATGTACCTGACCGGGGGCCAGAGTAGACACAGCAGCCGGCCCCCGTAACCTCGAGCTCAGCCAGTCCACAGGCCAGCCCGGCATCCACAAACCTCCGTCACTAAATTAGGCTGCAAGATGTGCCAGAATGCCAGTCCTGGTCCGCTGCCAGCATAAGCCCAAACCCCAATGATCCCCACAGAGCTGGATACAGGTTCAGTAACACAGCTCCAGCGTTCACAACGATATCGCCGCTCTGGAGGGAAGGGGGGAAAAGGGGAGACACAAGACGGCCGCCGGTCTCAATTACTCGTAATCACCATCCAGCTGAGCGGGGCACTGCGGGCACAGCAGGGGACCCGCCACCGATGTGTGGCGCGAGGCGGTCCCGCGGACAGTAGCAAGCGTCGCCGTCGCGCTGGAAAGCTACCAGACCGGGGGTCAGAGTAGACACAGCAGCCGGCCCCCGTATCCCTGAGCTCAGCCAGATCACAGGTCAGCCCAGTGTCCACAAAGCGACGTCCCTAAAGTAGGCCGCAAGATGTGCCAGAATGTCAATCCCGGTCCGCCGTCGGCATAAGCCCAATCCCCAATGACCCACACAGAGTGGGACACAGGCTCCGTTTCCCAGCTCAGGCGTTCACCACGATATCGCCGCTCTGGAGGGAGGGGGGGGGGAGGGGGTGGAAACACAAGACGGCCGCCGGACTCAATTACTCGTAATCATCATCCAGCTGAGCGGGGCACTGCGGGCACAGCAGGGGACCCGCCACCGATGTGTGGCGCGAGGCGGTCCTGTGGAGAGCAGGGGCCCCCCAGCCAGCAGCGGCAGGCCGCGCGACCCAAAGGTGTTGGCGCGCACTACTCACACCCCGGCAGTAGCAGTGACACGGATCTCCCAGGCGAACCCAGACAGCCTCCAGCCAGGCGGGTCCAGACGACAGCAATCACAAAATGTGGGCGGGAAGGCCCCAGTCCGGGGGCTCGAGCAGACACTGCAGCCGGAGCCAGTATCAAGCGGCCCAGCCAGTCCACAGGCCAGCCCGAGGCTGACGAGGCTCCTCCTCCGCACCAGGCCTCAGGTTACGCCAGAGATCGCCGCCGTCCAGAAGTCCACTCTCCCGGGATCTCTGAAAGCCGGAGAGCACGGTCGAGGCAGCCTGTAGTTGGGAACAAGCGTCCAGCGATGAAAACAGCTGACTAGTAAGGTAGGGAATGACGGATATTATACGGATAAGGTGCCCCGGCCCGGAGCTCGTCGCTTAAGCGACCACCATCTTGGGCTGCAGGCCACGCCCCCCCCAAGATTCGCCAATGTTTACGCACACTTTTCTGAATCCCATTTGATAGTGTGCTGAATGTATTTACACACGTGAGTCTTGACATTGGGGATTTAGGTGCTCGTACTTCCAAAAGTGCTTCTCGGTTGTTATTTGATGCACGTTTGCAGGAGCGGCATATTAGACTTCTCGGATACTTTCTGTCCTGTAGTTGCTGCAAGAGTGTTTTGGCATGGTCTTCAAATTTATCCTTTGTGGAACAATTCCTTTCTCGTAACTAACGGGTAAGCGAACATTACTTTTATTATTATGAGTATACTCTTGAGTATTAGTTACGATGAGTACCGATGACTAACGTTCTTGTTAGACTAAATCAGCACAAACATTTGCTCTCTTTGTTGTCCTAAAAAAAATTCATATCACACTTCTTCTCTTTTTAGGTGCTATCAACATACCGTAACCCACTGAAACCGAGACGACAGGTTCTGTAGGCTGTATACGTTTCAACCAAATGTTTTTTTTTTTTGGGTAACACATTCACTTTTTTTCACTGATACGCAGTAGCACAGAACATCTAGGTCCTGAGGAAGGTCACGATCCCACTGAGATCATTATGGCCGAAACATGTAGACCTGTTTTCTGGACATATGCAGTCAATATTTCATAACTGCATCTGCACTGTTTTTAACCTTGACACCAGGAGTTAATGAATAAAGGTCTTTTTAGGTCTCGCGCCTAGCGTTGCAGTGCGCAGCACTGCTCGCGCAGCGCGAGACCTTTAGAAAGGGCTTCTGAAAACGACCCACACGCTCGTGCGTCTGGTTTTGTTTTCGGAAGCCCACATTGGCTGGAGCGTGCGTTTTTTTAAAAAAAACGGCACGCGATTGGGCAAAGGCGGGCGCATGTCCCGCCTTCGCTCCTCCCATTCCCGACGGTGGCCAGAACGCGCAGCAGCGCGCGTTCGCCTCGCTGTCGCTGCCGCGCTCCCTCCCCCCGCTCCTCTGTGGTGCGCGCGCACCACTAGTTCTTAGTCTACTCTCCCCCACACACTATTTTTACTGCAATTCCCCATAGCAGCCTTTTAAAACACTGACTAATCACAGTTGTGTGGATCATTTTTCAAACACGAATCGTGCAGGTTTGATCTATTAACATTTTAGGGACTTCGCCAAAAAACAAAACCGGCAATCCTACTTTCGACTGATTTACGTGTACTTTGCAGCGAGACGGATCAACAATTTTTCGAAAATAAAAAAGGAAAACTCGGCGTATTGTCGGAATCAGTGAGATGACATTATGTAACATTTGTCTCATCATCTCACGCACTAGAAGCGATAAGGTGCGGAGAAAACGCAGCATCGCCTGGGGACAGACTTTGTGGCAACAGATGTAGGTGAGGTGATTTGTCTATTTTACAAATTTACTTTGCCACTGCTTGTCTAAATTGTAAAATGTACATCCCTGACCACCGAACTAGTGTTGTATATTGAAGGAAGGGCTAATTCACCGTTCCGGTTAACTTCGGCAACCCCCGTTTGCCCTGTTGTGGCAATGAAATTCGTTTGAATTTGAGCCAGAGACAGGAAGGGTGCGGGGCCAGCCAGTCCCAGGTCCTGAGCCCGGGGCAGAGGCGGTCCTGCGCTCGTGTTTCCGCCCCATTCACACCCTCTCTCAGCGGAGCGCTCCTCCCACATCCACCTGCCCTGTGCCCTCTGATCGCCGCAGATCCACCGCACCGGGCAGGCATGCTCTGGGTGGGGCTAACAGTGAATCACGGACACTCCCTACAGGAGGAAGGTATTCACAACACCCGGGGCACCAGGAGCCTCCCACCGGTAAAAGAGGTGAGTGCCGGGAGCCGTCAGAGGGGCTGCTAAGTCCCCGGGCCCATCGATAAGAGTACCCAGGTGCGTCGTGTGGGTGTCCTAAACTGAGTACGAGATACTCGGGTAAACCCCAGCTCTCGGGAGCTAGTGTTGGAGCTCAGTGTATGTAACGAAATAATATTGAGCTAAGTGTAAAGAGTTAGCCTCAGTGTAAAGAGCTAGTGTTAGCTTCAGCGTCAGGAGCAATCAATCAGGGGTTTTAAAGCGCACTACTCACCCAAGGCGCTGGGGGAAGGGGGGGGGGTGTTTGCAGCTCCTAGTATTTGTGCTCAGTGTAAGGGTGTAGACTTGGTGATCAGCGTAAGAAGTTTGTGTTCGTAGTAAGTGTAAGGAGTTAGCCTTGGTGCTCAGGGAGCTAGTATCGGTGCTCAGTGTAAGGAGCTGTTATCCGTACTCGGTGCAGGCGCTGGTATCGAGCACTGAAAGCCTCCTGATGTGGGTGAGGCAGCCTCGCCTGTTTGCACAAGCAGCTGCAGAAATGTGTGGGGGGAGGGGAGGGTGACAGCTGACGGGCGTAGAAACAGAGCCCCAGGTGCAGTGTGAAGAACTTGCAGGTGTTGCATGCCTCTCCGTAGGTGCGCATACCCTACTCTCCACTGGACCCTCAGAGAAGTACCTCCCTTGGTTTAGTGAGAGGGGTGCTCCTTTACTCCTTGTTGCTTGAGGTTCATTGCGGGGAGTTGGTCTGACCGTATTGTGTGGTGTTTGCTCGTCGAGCTCAGTAGTAGGGTTCTTATCCAAGAGCCTCAGTTTGTTGTTTAACCCCTCTCCATTTTTGTTGCTCCAGGCGTTAAGCTTGCAGTTCTCAATAACTCAGTGCACTGACCGCGCATGAAAAGCCAAGGTCACTCCTTTTGTTCTTGGTGCCTGGAGCCGACTCCTCAGCACAGCCCTCCTCCCCCGCTCAGTCACAGGGCACAGACATATATTGTTCTCTTCTACCCGCCACTCCCGAGACCCACACTCTAGGTCAGGAGGGGCTGCGGCCAGTCAGTGAGATGAGACTGTCATTGAATGACACAGCCACCAGTAATGACTTGAAAAGGAATTGTCTTGTCACTGAGGACGTCACTGTCAGCCGGAGCTGAGTGTCAGTGTCTTAAAGAGTGAGTGGCTGGGTCGATGTGGGCGAGTGGGTGGGGTCTGAGGGGTGACTGTGGGCGGTAGCAGGACTTAGCTAAGAGGCAAATAGTTTGGATCAAAGCTGCATGAGTGTATGTGATTTTATACAGTGCTCAGAAAGCAGTAGTTTGAAGCAAAAAATAACTTTCTATTTTACCTAGTGCACCATCCCACTTACTCTGGAGTCAAGTAGCCACAAAGAGAGAGCGGTCAGCCTCCTTATGAGTGCTGTGAACGTAGAGAACATACATGAAGAACTGAGTGCTACAGAAAGGCAGTGGGGTTTTCTAGCGTCACAGATTTTTATGCTGGGGTCGGGACGGGGGTGGTTGAGGGCCAGAATAAGAGATTAGGAACCCTCTCAACAATTTGCCAGTGAACAGCAGCAGGACCCACCCACTGAAAACACTGGGGCTAAAGCACTTACTGCAGAAGAGATCTATGTGTATCCACCAAGTTTCACGTATAATAAAAGTACCTTAACTCTGCTGGTTAATGCACTTGTTGAAGAGACCTTCAGGTTTGAAACATTATAAACAGGGCCACTGGAATAATGCAGCAGGGGAGGGCCAAATTATGCGGCAGTATTAATTAAATCATGCTGCAAGAAAAGGCAAATTATGTGGCATAATGCGGCGCATTTTGTGATAGTATTATTTCATTATTTTGTTATTTTTACACTTGTTAACACAATTTGGGCGTTGGTTTCACCTCATTAGTACCAGTTTACCACCTGTATATAGCAATAAGCAACAACAAGCATTTGCAATGCAATAGGTCTCGCATTATTAAAGTTTGAGCTATTGGTGTTGCATTATTTAGCAATGCCAATAGCTCAAACTTTAATAATGCGAGACCTATTGCATTGCAAATGCTTGTTTCTCTTGGTAGCCAATTTTAGAGCACTCATCACTTTTCTCACTTGGGAACTGCGCCCATCACTCTTAAACTATAAATACTTTACATCTGATGGATTTTAGGAGATCCTATTATTGTATAACATCTATAAAAACATCCCTGAGCTCCTCCCTCACAGTGAGGGGGTTGTAGCCCTTGGCTGCACTAGGTTTTGCAACCAAGAGGAGATCCCAGATGATGAAGCATGCCACTTCGGTGGGTGATGGGATTCCGTCCTTTTTAAAGGATTCCCCTGTGGATGAATGAGGGGCTCTGCTTGTGCTGTATGTCTATCGAGCTTTTTTAAGCTCGCCAGACCCGCAAATAACTTGTTGTTTTGTAATAGTTGTGTTGGGGATCTTATCCGGGCTGGTCTCAAAAAGTTTCCCTCAGACCCCCCACTCTCGGTTGTGTATTTTTTATGCCTTGGTCTTAGCCAGACCTTGATGGGCCAACTCCACAGTGCGCCTCCAAAGACTCAGCGGCACTGCAATTTGTTGTCTCCTCAGCAGGAGCCCCTCCATGCTCTCACATAGTTCATCACGGCAACGCCACATGTCAGCCTGAGCTTCTCGCTCTTCATCTATGAGGCTGTTTACCACAGCAAGAAAGTCTTTCTACTTGTGTGCCTTCAGTGCCTCCTTCGCTTTTCAGATGCAGCTATCCTCTTTGGTAGCCTCAACTATTTCCTCTATTGACAGGGCTGGGGGACACACTAGCTCAGTGATTAGGCATATGAACTCTTCGACCCCACTATCAGTCTCTCTGTGTGTTCTTGGATCAGCTGCCTGAGGGTGACACGAGAGATAATCTACGGGATTGTTAACTCCGGGTCGGTACAAGATCTCAAAATTGTACTGCTGCAACTGTACCGCCCAGCTCTGAATTTGTGGTAGCCCATTCCTTGCTGTTCCACTGAACAAGGGCACCAGAGGTTTATGATCCGTAATAATGTGAAATTGGTGTCCACACAGGTAAATATGAAAATGCTGGCATGCCCACCGGATTGCGAGCGCTTCCCTCTTGATTTGGCCGTATCTGGTCTCTACCAGAGTGTAAGGCTGACATAAGCAATGGGTATCCACTACCTGAGGTGTTTCGCTGTAGGAGTACGGCCCCTAGCCCTACTGGGCTAGCTTCTACAATGAGCTACGTCTGGCCTCCCAGTCTAAAGTATGCTACCGTGGCTCCTTGTAGTAATGCTCCTTTCACGTCTCTAATGGCCTGTGACGCTGCACTCGTCCACTCCCAACGCGTATCCTTCTTGGCTACCACCCGTAAATGTTCAGAGATGGTCGCCAGCTGAGGAATGAACCTCCCACAGTAGTTAACCATTCAGTGGGGTTCTGGGGAATGGCCGCCACCCTGATAGCTTCTACCTTCGTAGGATCCACTTGAAGACCATCCTTAGAGAAATAATAGCCAAAGAATTCTACCTCGTTGGAGTAGAAGGAACACTTACTCTTGTGGAGTGTTAATCCCTGGTCCACGAGTCGCTGCAAGGCAGCCCTCAACCTGACATGATGCTGCTCCAGTGTGTTTGAGAAGATCAGGACACCATCACTGACATTAAAGACACCGACCAGTCCCGATAAGGCTTTCCTTATCGCGTCCTGGAACACCTCCGCTGCTGAAGATACTCCAAAACTGAGTCTCTTGAATCTCCTCAGCCCTACATGAGTCGAAAAGGTAGTTATCTATCGACTGGCCAAGTCCAGCATAAGTTGGTGGTACCCCGAGTTGAGGTCCACTTTGGAGAATCATTTTATATCTGTGACTATTCCATCGATTGTCGGGGTGATGTGTCTTTCCCTCTTTATTGCCCAGTTCAGTAATCGCATGTCCACGCACAATCCTATTGCCCCAAGCTGTTTTGCCTTGGAAGCAATTACTAGTGGTGACACCCATGGAGTGGGACCGGACACTTTTTCGATCACTCCCGCCTTCTCCAGCTTGTCCAACTCGGCTTCCACCAGTGGCCGGAGGTGAAATGGGACACACCGATATCGTAATGCCACCAGCTTGACTGTTCTGTCAATGTGTAATTTCACTTTGACGTCCTTTAAACACCCTAGCCCCTTAAACAATTCCAAAAACTCTGCCATGATGGCTTCGGTATGGGACAGGTATAATACCAACTCCAAGTCCTCAGCGGTGTGACAACCCAGCAAGGTACCTGCACTTTCCTGTGTGACGTGAAATTTTGTCCACGATGTCACTTTCCCATGATGTACTTCCACCTCTATGACTCCTTGCAGAGGTATAGGAGTGGTACCCTCGTAGTTATATATCTTCGCCTTGGTATTCAACAGCAGAGGCTGTGGTTCTAGTTGCTGATATTGCTCTGCACTGAAGATATTCACTGATGCTCCTGTGTGGATGAGAGCGGTTATTGGGGTGCTGCCAATGTTCACACTACACATCGGTGCTGGTCTCCTCTTTTGGCTGCTACGCCCTGTGGATGAAACAGTGAACATTTCCTCCTCATCTTCTCCCTCATCCTCAAGAATTTGCATTTGTTGGCACACCACTTGCGCAGCACTCTCCCCTTCCTTCTTCTCAGATACGAGCTTGACCTTTCCAAACTTCTTGCTCTTTTCCCCATCACTCGACTGTCGCATTACGCCTGGACATGCTTTTGCAAAGTCGTCTGGCCTCCTGCACTTCAGGCAGGTTCTGCCCTTTGCCAGACAGCCTCTCAGGGGATAACTGGGGAGTCCACATTTCTCACCAGGATGGTTCTTGACACTTCCCCTTTCTCTGGCAGACCATTCATTTTCAGATAGTGTCAACGTGTTCCTCCTTGACCTTCACTGGGACAGATTGTGACGATGACACCGCTGTGCGAGCCAGTGCCGACTCGATCTCCCCAGCCCTGGCATCTGCCAATTCATGCGATCTTCCTAGTATGAGAATTCCATCAAGCGATATACCCAGCTTTTGTAGGATCAACTTCCTCAGGTTGAGGGATCTGCAGCCCTGAATTAGCTTCGCCCATATCTCTGTGTGCTTGTCGATGCCTGTGCACGTGCTAGTTAAGCACGTGCTAGTTAATTTGCGCAGCCGCGCAAAAAAACATGTCCACAGATTCACCTTCCTGTTGACGGACCCGTCTCAGCTTAAAATGCTAGTAGTCCAGGTTTAATTGCGGATCAAAATGCCTTTTCAACGCTGCCACCTCCACGTCAAAGTCATCACCAGTGCCAGTATTTGGTAGATCCAGAAATAGTTCATACAACTCATCTCCTCAGGGCCGGCTTTAGGGCAGTGCGACTGGTGCGGCCGCACTGGGCTCTAACCTGTGGACGGGGCGCCGACGTCAGGGTTGGGCGCTGTGTTTAGCAAAAATTTATGATTGGAGAGATGAGGGGTACTTATGCCCGGTCGCAGTGAGAGAATCCGAGGAGGCGTTCATGTGGTGTGGGGCCACCAAAAATGATTCTCGCACTGGGCGCCACCAGTGCTAAAGCCAGCCCTGCATCTCCTCCCATATGCAGCATGGTCTATCTAAATACAGTGGCGTCTGTGTTGCGCGAAAGTAGTGTTCCAGCCGCCCTATTCACTTCCTCCAACTTGGCACCACTGTGGCAGGGTCAACCAATTGACTGAAGGATGGCAGTGCCGCCAGTGATGAGTGTGCACAGCGCTCGGAGGGAGGCTCCGCCTCCTCACGGGCCTGCACTGACATCTTGTTGTGAATGCCTCCCAACTTGTGCACTTTGCCTTCTTTGCCACAGTCACAATAGAGATGCTCTCTGACGAGTCTATTTTATTCTCCTTCTTTTTTTTCCTTTTTTTTCTTCTGGCTGTCGATGAAGCTGCCACCTGCCAGACCTGAAGAAATTGAAAAGTCCGCATATGCCTCTCCGGGGCCTCCTCGTGGCCTCCTCCTCTACGTGGGGCTGCACTGTCTCTCCCTTCTCTCCACTAAGCCGCATGTGGCCGGCCTCCTTTTGCTCACCACGTTCTGCCTCTCGGGCCCAGTCGCGTGTCTGCGGGGCTGCCCGGCTGCTGCTGACACATGCAGCCACACTCTCCTCAGGTCGGCCGGGTCTTTAGCAGCAGCACTGAGCGGGGGAGCTCCGCCTTCACCAACAGCGGCACTCGTCCGCTCCGCAACCGGGCCTCTCCTCACCATGCGGTCTGCACTGCACCACCGACACCGAATCAACTCCAGGCAGCACAGCTCCACAGCACCTGGTCGGCGCACCAGAGCCACAGGGTAAATCCACCTCGTCGCCATTGCAGAGGGCGCCACACTCTAACATACAGCTCGCCTGCTAGGCCCAACACATGGAGCATATAGAAATAACACCAGCTACTGTCTGAGTTTACGTGCTAACACCTCGAGCGATAATGGCACCTTTATGTATTCCCTCGGGTCCGTGTCCGGCTCCTCTGGTGCATGTTGATACAATATAACACAGTGTCTGGATGGCTCACTACAGGTCATATCCTCGATTCACCTACAGGTTATGGGATTACCATGCAAACGTCGAATGAGGCGCATTACTGTAAGGTAGATTGTCTGTTTCAAAGGTCAGGAGAGCTGCCGTTCCGATATCCCGATCCGCTTCCCCCTTAGCAGTCATGGCACGGTGTTTACCAACCACCGCCCGGGGTACCATGGCCTTTAGCTCCAGTTTGGATCAGAGCGGGAGTGCTGAAGCGGTGGAGGAGTTCATGGCGCGGGGGTTTGACCAGCTGGACACCGCTTTTGCTTATGGCCAAGGCGAGACAGAGCATGTGCTAGACGCAATGGGACTGGGACCGAAAGGTAACTGAACTTTTGGGGTGTGTGCAGTACATTACAAGCCTTGTTCCCAATACAGACCTGCATGCTAAGGGCACATATTAGTGATTGAGAGTCCTGGCCCCATGGGTGGAACTTATTTCACCAAGAGGCTGTAAGCTTAACAGCACAACACACTCTCAGCTGACTTCATGTGAGTTGAATGAGCGACATCTAGACACTGCTATCACCTCCTCACACAATATTTATATCAGATGAGTTGTGTAGCCAAAGACTTTTATACTTTCTCTGTGTTGTTACTCTTTCTGAGGCAAGAATGTACAACTGCGCATCCCAACTAGTTACATACCATGACTGATTCTTGACATCTCACAATGATTAACATTTATGGGATGACAGTGGCAAAGTCCATCCCCACAGATCTCCCCACCATCTCTCCCTCTTACTTGTGCCTGCTCTGCACCATAAACTTTAAATTAAAAATCTTAGAATGGACGAGCCAGTGCGGTAACCGTTTTAGTGGTATATAATCCTAAGAAATGCTATAAGAAGACATGTAGAGCTGTTAAAATCTGCCAGCTTACGGAGAAAAAAAACATGCACGCCTGCCTCTCACACTTCTGAATTCATCACAACCTGCTTCATCCTTTAACGCAATAAGCACGCCTCTGTGATCATCATGCACAACAAGGAAATACTTACCATATGGGACCAAAACATAGACAAAACTTTACCAACCACACACCCTACACAGTGTAGCATGGTACCCATGGAAGGAAGAGATTTAGTGCCAGCACATAGGGATAGTAAGCGCTATATAGATTTTCCAGTACAATAGTATGCTAAGGGCGCTCAAGTTTCCAAGATCCATGCGAGTCCCTCATCCAGTCCAGGCTTTTCTTTGCATTTTGGGGTTAGTAGTCCTCCTTATTACATTAAAGAGATAGATCTTTTTATTGCACGATTAATTAAAATCATTAAAATCAAGGGTCCCACAAGAGGGGAGGGATACACAGTTAAATAAGGAAGAAAAGGCATGTAAAAATACTAGTGTATAAAAACATAATAAAAGGGTCACAAATTAAAATCATGTGCAGTAAGTAAGTATGAATAATTAGGGATCCTTTCCTCCACAACTTAAAAGCTCCCCTTCATTTGCCGTTCGTGATCTGATTGAGTAGAGTGTTAGTTGCAAAGCCTTCACAAACTTGCTAGATTAGTCATTATGAGTGAGTGAGGGATTCAGCATGGGGGCGAATCAGTGGTCTGCAGAGAGGCAAGTAAAGCGGCTACAGATTTCATAAATTTCACGAAGCGGGTAGCTAGCTGAGCTGATTGCCTCTCAGACATGCTTCTACGGTGCCTCGACAAGTCCCAACATTTAAAATACAACATACCGGCCGAAGCCAGAACATCCTTAGCAGGATCATCTTATCACAAATAGAGTACATGTGTCAATGATTCGTCTTCCTTTGCACAGAGGGGACATTGTCTGTCCGAGTCATACAGGTTCCTTTGACCGTACCAATAGGAATTGATCCAAAACGCAATCCCACCAGGTGACGTTTCATACTCAAGTTGAGAGACAAAGAAAGGTAGGATGGAAGGGACCCTGGCTCGTACAGCATGAAGACCAACCCTCTGTGCCCCAATTTCTTCAGATCTTGTACCTCATGTTCCCTTGATATTAACTTTGCGCGTTTGCTCAGCAATTTGGCCTTCACGGAAACCGATAAGCCACTTGTCCAGATTTCACATGCCTGCAGGGCCTCAAGGGCATGGTTTAGAAACGTGTGCCAGTTTGTAGCCGGGTTGCTTACCACTTCCCAAGTTATATTTTTTAATGAATGGTTCTTCGCCTGCTTGGCTTTAAGGCTATAGGCTAAGAATTTTGCTTTTATTATTCAATGCTGCGAAGCTAACCCAAACTTGTGTCTGATTTGGGTGTGCAATGTGCAATTTGAAAGCGAAAATACTCTGCGGTAGCAAGAGGACTGCACTCTGTCCAGCCAGTTGGCCATTTTGTCTCTGAATATCATTGCCCCGTAGGCGATGGTGGGGAGGAATTTTCATCCTATTGATAGATCTGGGTTCTTCAATGATTTTTGCAGCTTACTAAAAGTCCCCTTATTACATTATAATATCAGGGCAATCCTCAGATTGCGAAGTATAAACCTGGATTAGGTGAGTGACTTGCGCACAGAGCTGGGAAGCTTGAGAGCAACTGAGCTAAACCATAAAAAAAGGTCACCCCCAACTTTTCAAATCTGTTCTTTATTAAATATATAGGTGCATGTTCTAGACTTAAACAAGTTTTCAATCCAGCCTAGACCCTTATCGTTCAGTACATGTACATTGTCATAAGATGTAAACTGGCAGATGCCCAGCATCTTACAATCTCATATCCAGTCATCAGAAATGCGCTAGCATGTGCTTCGAGCATAACACTGGCAAAATATTCTCGTGGGCACGTCCAACAGCTATCACACACCTTTGGTATTTCCCAAAGAATCCATCCTTTCCCAGTCATATACATCCTCCATATGGATCTTCTTGGTCCTCTAGTCATCAATAACAACATTAAAATTAAACTATGCACTGACAACGCACAACTTTTTCTGAAAGTCTATTCTTTCCCCTGGCATCCAAAGCATCAAACATGGCCTGCACTTCGTCCAGCCCTAATGTCCAGCACCTATCTGAAAATTAACCCCACCCAAACAGAATTTCTCCTGTTCTCTAACAGCTATTTCAAATCTGGCTCAACAATATGAACATGGATGGCTTCAACAACAAGGTATCGACCACTGCTGGATTGCTTGGATGCTCCTTCAACACTGACCTAGCCTCCAAAGAACACTTTATCAAGAAGTTCATGATGGCCTGGCACCAACTCTCTCTATTAGAGAAAGTGAAACCATACCTTCCAGAAAGCAACTTCAGAACTGCCATCCAAACCCCTTTTGTTCTCGCATTTGGATAGTGCAAACAAATTGTTCAGAAACTTCCCAGACACTACATTGGCCCCAATGAAATGTTTTGTACATGGTGCATCAATATTATCAATGGCCTGAAAAGAATTCACCCATATTGCCCCCACGCTTATGGAGCTCAGCTTACCAACTCGGATCATATTTAAAACCTTATTGTTTAGAAAGGCATTTCCATTGTTACCCTCTTGATCTGGCTGTTGGAGCAAAACAGAGGAGAGCGCAGGACATCAGTAAGGACAGGAGAGTACAGCATATAGGTGCAGATAACACAGAAGACATCAGGATAGCAACTACACTCAATTTTGTTGCCCTGTGGGAGAATGCTGGTGCCAACTCACAACTGTAAGGGACCTTAGCCGCAGCCCCACATCGAGCATGACCCAGCACAAGCAGAAACACTTGTGTGACTCTTCAGTTCAGCATCATTTGGACTCTGTAATCACAAGGTAGCGAAACGAGTATAGTGGAGAGGAACGTATTCCTCATCTACTTCCTGGAGCAGTGAAAACCAAACTTTTTTTAAATTTAAAAAAAAAAATCTATTTATTGATTTTCCGGAACAACATGCTGAAACCATGCTCCAAGGAGCAATAGAACAGATACAAACATACAATCAAGCTGCGATCAATCAAGCATAGACCCTTACCGTACTGTTATACATCGTATCTTCAACATGATACCTCGTTGTAGACAGACGATATGCACATTCCAA
The DNA here is from genome assembly GCA_963921515.1 of Calotriton arnoldi. Classification (NCBI taxonomy): domain Eukaryota; kingdom Metazoa; phylum Chordata; class Amphibia; order Caudata; family Salamandridae; genus Calotriton; species Calotriton arnoldi. Next base: position 318,928 of record CAWUFW010008316.1, read on the forward strand.
CAGGACCCCGCTAGTCAATCTGTGGGGTGTTGATAGTTTGGCGAAATAGGTATTGTCTTAGTGGTTCCCATATATCTCTTGGTCTAGATGTCGTGGGGAGTTCTTCAGCGTATAGTGCAAGGTTCTCGTTGCAATACACCATCTCCTTGATCCAGGTCTTGGTAGTTGGGGCTATAACACTCTCCCAATGTAATGCCACACGGCGCTTGGCTATCAGAAGTGCAATGCGCACTTACTTACCCATCGCCCCCCTCAGCTGTGGCACAAAACATAGTAGGCAAACTGTAGGCGTACATTGCAATACCACCCCCGACATTTCTTGTATGTGCTGCAGCACCTCCTCCCAGAACCCCAGTACCCGTCTACATTCCCAGGCAAGGTGCAGGAAGTCAGCGTCGGGATGACCGCATCGTTTACAACTACTTGTGTCTCGAAGGCCATATCTATGCAGCCTGGCAGGAGTGTGGTATATTTGATGGAGGTATTTGAAGTGAATAATGCGCAAGTTGCCGTTAGGCGTGAGGGAGCCGGTCAATTTACAAACATGCTCCCAGTCTTTGTCTAGTAGTGGAGGAGTTAAACTTTGATTCCACCGGGCTAGGCTTCTGTCTGGCACATGTACCCCTTCTCCTCTTACCTCCCTATATAGTTTTGTAACCAGCTTTCTACGGGATGGCGCCACAAGCAGCATTTGCAGAGCTCGCAGTGTTGGTGGTTCTTTCGGATATGTATGGTAGTGATCCCTAATCGCACGCCTCAGTCTGTGGACGGTAAAATTAAACAATAGCGAAGGATTTGTTATGTAAGATAGATGTTCCTCCGTGAGAAAGTGTCCATCCGGGTATACATCATGCATGGACACAAGACCCACTTCCCTCAGGGCCCTAATCGGGCCCTCTTCGCGTGTTACCGAGAGGGCCGCGTGATGTGCTAGGGGTATTGCTGGCGCATAAATAGGAAGTTTGTTAGTGATGTTACCTATTGCCTGCCATGCTGCTGCGTCTACTGTGTTAATTTCTGTGCGGGGTGTGCCCCTATGAGTGTGCGTGAGAACCCCAGCCAACAGGACCGGGTGTGCATCACCCTCCTCCGCTGCAACGTGCGGAGTGTACGCGTGCGGCCTGAACCAATGATAGGCATACTGCGCCTGCGCGCATAGATATTATAGGTAGAAGTCTGGTGCACTGAATCCGCCCCTAGCATAATCTAGCGTCATTGTAGCCCAGCTCACTCTGGCCTGTTTCCCTCCCCATATCAATCGAAGAAGCAAGGATTGCACTTCCTTGAAGAATTGTCGCGTCAATTTTATTGGAATGTTGGTAAATAAAGGAAGCGCGGAAGTATAACCATTTTGACGACCGCTACGCGATCGGCTAGGGAGAGTGGTAGCTTGTTCCATCGTTCCACCTGCTGTTCCAAATGTGTGCACGCCCTGCCATAGTTCTCCCTAACGTCGGGGTCGCGGTGTACCCAGATCCCCAGATACTTCACCGGTTCAGTGGTCCATCTCAACGGGTAGTCCATGTCCGGAGACACCGTTTTGGCCGTAAGCGGTATAATGATCAATTTATCCAAGTTGATTTGCAGCCCCGAAAAGAGTCCGAAACGTGTATATTCCCGCAGTACCTCTGCCAAGTGTCGACCCGGTTCTCGTAAGAATAGGACCATGTCGTCGGCGTAGAGCGAGATGCCGACCAGGCGATGCAAGAAATTTAGTGCCGTTTCCCTGTGACGTTGACGTATAATACATGCCAGCGGCTCGAGAGCCAGCGCAAATAATAGCGGTGATAGAGGGCATCCCTGCCGGGTGCCCCTGTGAGATTCTGAATGGTTGCGACGTCAGCCCCCAACCCGCACCAACGCTGAGGGTCAGCATATAGAAGTTGCACCCAGCCGAGAAAGAGTGGGTGGGAATCCCATTCTCCTCAATATGGGGAGACATATAATCCCATTCGATTGAATCAAACTCCTTTGCCGCGTCCAACAGGACCGCAGCGGCGGGTAACTCAGGATCTAATACATGGAACATAGCCAAAAATCGTTAACGTAAATTATACGATGTTGATCGTTCCGGGATAAAGCCCGACTGGTCTGGGAGGACCAGGTCGGGCATTAGGAAGGCAACAGTCTAGTGGCCAGTATCTTTTGCCAGAATCTTGGCATCAAGATTTATTAATGACAACGGCCAGTAAGGTTCGCAGACGTCAGGATCTTTGTCCTTTTTCAACAGTGTGATGATCAACGCTTGGCGAAGGGTCGGTGGCAGCGCGCCAGATTCATGCGCCTCCGCGTACATTTCAAGCATGCGGGGGGTAATTAAATCAATGTAGGCTTTGTAGAATTCAGCCGTGAGGCCGTCTGGCCCAGGCGCTTTCTGGTTAGGCAGCGACCGTATGGCCGCTTTGATATCTGCCTTGTCTAGTGGTTGATCTAAATATTGACGGTGGTGGTCCGCTAACCACGCACAGGCTATATCTGTCAGGTAGGTATCTAATTCTGGCTCCCCCGCTCCTCTCCGCGATGTATAGAGATCCGAGTAGAAGCCGCGAAATTGTTCGACTATCGCCTCGGGGGCATGGTGTGCCACCCCCTGGTGATCTGTGATTTTAGTAATGTGGTGATAGCCCTCTTGTGCTTTGATTTTTGTAGCTAGATTACGGCCCGGGCGCCTGCCCTCCCCGTACGCTCGTGCCACCCGCCGACGCGCTATATAGCGAATCTCAGATTCCGCCAGGGAATTGTATTCTCGTAGTGATTCGTGAGTGCGCGCCAGAATCTCGGGACAAGGTGTGAGTATGGATTGGCGTTCAGCCTCCGCCAGTTTGCGTTCAACTTGAGCAAGCTATCCACGGATATGTTTTAAAATGCCAGCTGTAGTGCTAATGCAAACCCCTCTGATGGTTACCTTAAATGCTTCCCATAACGTGGCCGCGCTCTCCACCGTACCTGCATTGATTTCAAAGTACTGTTCTATGGCTGACCGTATCGTGTCGTTGTAGATTGGGTCTAAGAGTGCCTGCGCGTGGAAACGCCATGTATAGGGTCTGCGCCTAGCCGTCTCGATGCCAAGTGTAAGCAGCACTGGATTGTGATCCGACAGCGTGCGTGGGAGTATCATCACGTCTTTAACACAGTTATTTGCCTCCCCATTAAGAAGCCAGTAATCGAGTCGTGACCAGCTATTGTGCAGAGGTGTGGCATGCGTGCCCTCTTTGGCCGAACCATGACGCAGCCTCCATACATCTATAAGACCAAATTCAAGCATAGCTTCGTTGATGCTCCGGGCAATTTTAGGTGTGCGCAGGCCCTGTGGTCTCGATTCATCCAGCTGAGGGTCTAAATATGTATTGAGGTCCCCTCCCCACACCGTGGCTGCCTCCGGCCACCCGCGCATAGTGCTGTACAGGCGTGCAAAAGTTTCTGGTTCGTCCACTATGGGGCCATAGACATTGATCAGGGTGATTAGAGATGTGCCCAGTTTACCATGTACCATGGCGCAGCGCCCTTCCGCGTCTGTGTATGTGCTGATGGGCGTAAATATGAGGCTGCGCTTCACTAGGAATAGCACCCCCCCTAGCATATGAGGAGTACGATGAGGCCAGCTTGTATCCCGCCCACCTAAGTGCAATGTTAGCCTCGGAAGCCGCGGTGAGGTGCGTCTCCTGTAGGAGAGCAATCTGAATATCATGGCGATCTAGGTAGGCAAACACCTGCCTAATTTTTTTGGGAGTGTTCAGTCCGCGGACATTCTATGTTATACAGTTGTATTGCTCACCCGTACCCAGACTGGTGCATTATAGTTGCCAGGGTCGTTGTCACGTTGGTGTTGTCGAAAGGTGCAGTCAGCATCTGTCTCGTCTGTGCAGTTGGTGTGATCACAGCAAATAACTATAACTCTAAGCAAAGCCCACCCCCTCCCCCCACCCACTTCAGCAGATCCAATTCGCCAAAGCCATCCCTTAGTAAACCCCAGCCCCCACCCCCCCAAACTTTCCCAATGAAAAACAAACATGTGGTGCGGACCACGCACGGGGGCAGGAGCAGCCAGTCGCATATCCCAGTGACAGCCGTCACATGGGGGTCACCGTAGCTGCATGGTACCACCAACCCCGCCTCCCCATGTCAGCCACGAATCGACATACATAATAGTGCAGAGTGTAGTGCTGCACCATTCACGAATATCCTACACCCACCCAGTCCAATTATAAATGAAAAGTCATAGCAGAGGTTCGTGGTGAGCACTTATCTGTGTCTGTATGTAGCGCCGCTATGTTTATCCGGGAGACAAAGACCAACTGCAGGTCGCAGTGCAGGAGTGATCACCTTCATTCCACGTCCGAGGCAGTCCCCTGCGTCTCTTGGTCACCTCTGGGCGATCGTCTGCGCGGTGCCTGCGCGCCTCTCAGTTTCAAGAATTTAAGCACCTCTTTGGGGTCGTTGTAGATTTTGCTTTCCCCCCCCCTCTGTGACCCGCAGACGGGGGGGTAGAGAGAGTGCGTACGGAATGTTTTGTTCACGCAGTGTTTTCTTGGCGATCCATATATTTTTTCCGTGCCTCCTGAACTTGTTGTGTGAAGTCTGGGTAGATGGAGATTGTCATACCCTCATGAGACAGGGTGCCCAGTTCCCTAGCTTTTCGGAGCGCTGCGTCTCGGTCTCTATAGTTTAAAAGTTTTGCTATAATGGGGCGTGGTCTCGCCCCGGGCTGTGGCGTCGCGCCAATGATCTATGCGCTCTTTCGACAATAAAGACGGGTGAAAACGTGTCTTTGCCCAGCAGTGTCACCAGCAGAGATTCAATGTATCGTTCCATATTGCCCGTGTTGGTCGACTCACGCAATGCCCATAAAGCGTAAGTTATTGCGGCGGGATCTTGCTTCCAAATCCTCTGATTTAGCCATGAGAGCCACCAGCACTTTCTCCATCTTCTCTTGTTTCGTTTCTGTTTGGCGTTGTGCGTCCTCGGCGATAGAGATCCGCCTCTCCGCCATGTCGATCCGCTCCGTGTGGCGATCCATTCATTCGGACATTCGGTCAACCCTATAGGTCAAGGTGTCAATCTTCCCATCTATATTGGTTAGTGTTGCTTGTATCGTCGCGAACATAGACTGGAAGTCCACGGGGGTGGCTGGCTGCGTGTCCGCCGCCGGCGTCGCTGATTGTTCTGCACTAGGATTATCCGCCATTTTCTTGGCCTGCTCAAAATGCAGCCTGGGCTGATTCCGGTCCGGCTTCCCCATTGTTGCGGTCTTGCAGCCGGTCAAGCGTTGCTCCGACGCCGGGCGGCTCACTGGGCAGGAATCCGCGGCGGGATGGGCGGCCACCGCGGCGCACTCGTCTCCGTTGAATGTGTGTCCAATTTAGTGGTGGTGGCCAGGGGACGCACACCAGGCAGTGGAGCACTTATGGTGACAGTGATGGCCCAGGGCGCTTGGTCCCGATCGTCTAGTATGCCCCCGGATTATACCCCTCGAGCACGGGGCGTCGTCACTGGGCTATGTTTCTTCGAAGCGAGGTTGGACTGCAAGATGGGTGGTGTGAGGGCCTCCGTGTCGTCCGCCCTGAAGGTTGGGGCCCCTGGTGTGCGGATCTCGTAGCACCACGCTCTTCGTGAGGCGCGCACCCGCCAGTATGTACCGCAGAGGGGCAGCACGGGGCCAGTCAGCAGGCGCCGTGTGAGCAGTCCGGGGCCGGAGCACCCCGCAGTCCATGCACCCGGGGGGGGGATCAGGGGGGGCCGCAACCACACAGAGCAGCCGCGCTCACCTTCAGCTCGAGCCCGCAGCGCTTCGAACAGCCGCTCTCACCCCGCTCGGGAGTACGGCCCCTGGCGGTAGACAGCCTCCACCTCCGCTCCACAGCACGGTCAGAGCCTCGTGGTCTTCGCCGCTTCGCTCTCCGGCACCTCGACCTCCTGCCTTGTCACAGCGGAGAGCCCCATGGATTCATCGGCAGCGCCCCCCAAGCAGGGGAGGGATCTCGCGATCTCCACTCCGCAGTCTCTCAGGCAGCGCCGCTCCGAGGCCACACCTGCGCCCTTTGTAGGCCCCGCGCCGGCGGTAGTTGCTTCGCTGTTTTCGGCGGTCTCCAGGGCGATTTCAGTCGCGGAAATTGGCGCCTCTATACGCCCCTATATTCCGGTGCATCGGTCTGTGGATTCAGGTGCACGGGCAGGCTGGAAGTGGAGGATAGTTGAAGGATTGTTAGGCGACCGCAAGGAGCTCGCCTACAAAGCGGCCATCTTGCAGGCTGGGCTAGCTCCGTCCCCGAAAACCAAACTTTATGGTGTTTAATTTGCAGCACACTTATCACAGTTTTATGTAAACATAGGTAGAGTGTAATTTGGGTTTTAGTATCCAATATTTTTATACTGTGAACCCTCTTTCCTTTCATCTTTCCATCTTCTTTCTTTCCTTCTTTCTGTCTTTTTTGTCTTTTTTCCTTTGCTTTCTTTCCTCCTTTCGTCACTTTCATTCCTTTCCTTCTTTCTCTTTTTGCCTGCTTTTTCTTTCTTTCTTTCTCTTTCCTTTTCATTCTTTTGCCTTCTTTCATTCTTTCTTTTTGCCTGCTTTTCTTTTCTCCTTCTCTTTTTGCATCCTTATTTCTTGCCTTTACTTTTTACTTTTTCACTTTTCTTTATTTTTTATTGTTTCCTTTTTTCCTGCTTACTTTCTTTTAACTTTATGTTTAACGTGTCCTTCTTTCTTGCCTTCTTTCCCTTTTCTTGCCTTCTTTCCTTCTTTCTTTCCTTTCTTTCTGTTTTCCCTTTAGTTTCTTTCTGTTTTTCCAGTTTTCCTTCTTTCCTTTGTCTCTGTATTTCATTCTGTCTGTTTTTCCTTCTTTCTTTCTGTATTTCCTGCTTTCCTTTCTTTCTGTATTTTCTGCTTTCCTTTCTTTCTGTATTTCATGCTTTCTGTATTTCATTCTTTCCTTTTGTTCTATATTTCATGCTTTCCCTTCTTTCTTTTTTTCCTGCTTTCCTTTCTTTTTGTTTTTCCTCCTTTCCTCACTTTCTGTGTTGCCTCCTTTCTTTCTGTTTTGCCTTCTTTACTTCTGTTTTGCCTTCTTTCTTTCTTTCCTTCTTTCTGTTTTCCTTTTTTTCTTCCTCCTGTTTTGCCTTCTTTTCTTTTTTCTGTTTAGCCTTCTTTCCTTCTTTCTTTCTGTTAAGCCTTCTTTCTTTCTTACTCCCCCATTCTAAATCCCCTAGGCAGTGCTGCAGCTGTGTCTCTGGTCACAGTGGTCTTAGTCCTCTAGGCAGTGCTACTAGCTGCTTCTCTGGCCCCGTCACTAATTCCTCATTCTAAGTCCTCTAGACAATGCTGCTAGCTGCTTCTTTGGTCTCATCTGTAATTCCTCATTCTAAGTCCTCTAGGCAGTGCTGCAGCTGCATCTTTGGTCCTGTCAGTAATTCCCCATTCTAAGTCCTCTAGACAATTCTGCTAGCTGCTTCTCTGGCCCCAGTGGTAATTCCTCATTCAAAGTCCTCTAGGCAGTGCTGCAGCTGTGTCTCTCTGTTCATACGTCCACTTTACTTCAAACCAAAACACATAGATAAAAGACAGACATTGTTATTTACAACGCCAATGGCTTTAACTCTGTCAAATGCAAGACCGATTGCATTGCAAATGCTTGTTTTCCTTTGCAAACGTGGATTTATAATTCTTTATAACCCTTGATTAAAAAAACAGGACAACAAGTCCCAAAGTTTAAAGAACATTCCATACATGTTAATAGACCAGATTCCGGTGGGAGACTCGCGATTTTTAAAGCCAAAATGGCTTTATTTCGCCTGTTTCCCTCCTGAAATTGTCACTGCTTCCTCGGAAGTCATTGGGAGGATACACTCCCCCAATTGTGTTTTTAAATCTCCCACTTTCCTCTTCTAAAATGTTGGCATATATGTGGATGAGCTATTGGCGCAGGGGATCAGGTAACCATAGCTGCCAAGGTTTCAGATTGCTATGTGTGACATTTTCAAAATGTCAGTGTAATTATGAGTGACATTTCAACGACTAGGAGTGACACTTTCTCACAAGCAAAATTAAGCAATGAAGATGAGGAAAACATATAAATATCAGAAATTACACCCATTTGAGCAACAAGAACATCTTAAAAGTGCTGCAAAGCACTAGAAATGGTCTCTGTCCACATGGGACCTGGCCCAACAGGAAGGATGTGTGAGGCACCAACATGAACAAGTTACCCACGAAGCCATCTCAGTTATCTAAGTGTCACACTGTCTCAGCTGACACGTAGACTGCCTAACACCATTCTGCATTATCTTCACAGGCTGAGGCCGGTGTAATAATCTCCCATACAACATAGATGAGAGCTTATTGCTGTCAGAAACCTGTTTTAAATTACCCCCGGCAGTTTCGAGAAATAAACCACAAACTTAAAGGAAGGCACAGAAACACCCACTTGGTCACAGCTATTATCATTCTTTTAGCACTAAAGTGACAGTGGAAGTGCATACCATATTGCATACTGCATACATGCTGTTTTGAACATGTCCGGTTTTTAACTTGCTGTAGAATACAGGCTGTTTATTAAGACATCACATGACATTCACTGCAGACTATGTATGTAAACATTTCTAAAGGTGGAGGTAAAGGGATGAGAAGGAAAAAGAGAAGGAAGAAGAAAAAAACTGAAGGAGGGAGAGGAGAGAGAAGGAGGGAGACAATGGGAGTAGGGAGAGTAGGGAGAGGGGTGAGAGGGAGAGAGGTAGACAAAGGAGGAGAGAGGAAAGAGTTAAAAAAAGAAGGGGTATAGGTGAGATTGGAGGAGAGAGAGATGGCCAAAAGCAGAAATGGAAGGGGAAATGCAAATGTGAGGCACTTGACATGGCTATTGCAGCAACTAAATATAGCCAGACATGCGCTGGACAGCTCAGTTGAATTAGAGATAAGATCTCAGTTAAGGAATGGAACACTGATGTGCTCTGCTGTGAATTACTGTACTGTTCCCTGGAAGCTGGCGACCTCCCTGCACCTTCTGAGTACAGTGATAAGTAGTGTCAGATGGCCCCCAAATGTGAGTCAACACGTGTTCCATCTTTATGCCCCACAGGTTCCACTGTGCATGCTAAACTAGTACACGCATGCTAGGATAAACTAAATGCTTCTGCACATTGAGGTTGCCAGGGAGTGGTGAGCAGTAATGGTTCAGGTGTGACAGGTAATCCTTTATGTTTGCTTTGTGCTCTACATTTAAAGAGACAGTGGGCATTCTGAGTTTCAGACTCTTCTCCTTCGAGCCGTGGAAATTGCCCTCGCACTGAGCTCTTTCCCTGCTTCTGAGAGACGAATCCAAGGTCACCAGACCAGAGAATGCCGATTCTTTTGAAAAGCATGCTGCATGCAATAAAATTAAAAAACCTTTCATAGCCCTGTGGGGTTGCGGGAGGCAGTAGCAGGATCACAGGTGAGCATCGTGCAGGCATCAGTTGGCACGCCTCGCAGACACACATCCTCAGACTCAACCCCAGTCTCTGCTTCTCCGGTTATTATATTTTTTAGCAGAAGGCAAACGGCCGGGAGGCTTCAGGGCACAGCTGCTGACAATTCTAGGCCTGTGACAGGCAGCCCCGGGACAAGAGTGCAGCCTGATCGGCTCTGTGCATGCGAACCAGAACTGGAGGGGCGTGAAGCACAGGAGAGCTCGGGGACAGGTTGGAAGGTACAGGTCTTCTCACTGAGCCTCCCCCTGGGCATGGGAATGCTAGTGATTGGGGAAAGTCTTCAGGGGAGAATGCAGCGGGCTCAAAGGGCTTCACTCCCACCGCCCAAAGCCCCCCAACCCTCGTCGTGTGTGTCAGCCCCCGGGCTGAGACAGCTTCCCAGGCACACATACAGCCGCGCCTGAGTACTTCACAGGTGTTTAAAAGACCGTTTGCTTCTTAATGAGGCATTGTTGTTTTTCACCCCTTCTTAGAGCCCCTGCATCTCCACTCCTATTTCTGGAAGAATCAGCCCCCTCAACCCCCGAAATTTTTCTTACCCCCCCTCGAAATTTGGCTCTAGTTGCGCCTCTGGGTATGAATACACAGTGGGACATTTTCAGTCCTGGAACGGAGTAAAATTAAGGTTATATACATAGTGAAGAGGTTTCAACATCATTGCCGTAACATCAACGTATTTTTCACTCCTACGTTTGTAATCGAAGGAGGCCCACTTCACCTTTCATCACAATTAGGCAGACAAAAGAACAGTCAAACATGGTAAATATATGCTAAATAAATTAGCAATGGTGGAACATGCAGCCAGGACACTACAAAACTTCTGTGAGTTACAGTGAGTTTTGTACACGACCGGCACCCACTGACTGACTGTGGCAGCTGCCGATCGCGCGCTGTCTGAAGGAATTAATTAATCACACACGCACAGTCAGGTGGCTGCATTGCAGCACCGCTCTCTCTTACTTCTCCAAGTTGCAGTAACTCGAGCCACCTCAGCAAAATTACCGCTTGCCGCGGGTGCCTCCTCAGAGAGTCTTCTGGGTCAGGCCTGGACTCGGGTCAAATGAAAGTCCTGGCCAATGCTGCTGCAACGGTCTGCCTCTCCGGGCAATTCAAATTGTCGCGGGTCTGACGTGACGCAGAGCTCCGGTGATGAAAAATGTAATTCACTGTGGTACAGCACGCGATGGCGGCCTGGGCAGGTGCCAGCAGCAGGCAGTGCTGCGAGCGACAAGATTGCGGCGGCGCCTGCACACCTTTAGCTAGCCAAAATTGTTTCCTCCCAAAACAAACTCCCCGCCTCGCAAGCAGGACTAACATCTCCCAACCTCGCGGCGCCAGACTAATACTGGACACTACCATGACGTCAGGTTACGTGAAAGCCCCGCCGCGCCGCGGAAATCATAGTGAAACATTGTTGCATTGTGCAGTGCGCCTTACAGAAGCCTCAGGAATATTATTGCAGACTGGCGCCAGGCACAACACAGGCTGGGCAGATTTGTTTCATTGTAGTGCTCTCAGCCACTCCAGAGCTGAGAGCAGATGGATCTTTTAACTATTTGTGAACTCCGAGCCCAGCAAGCAGCTGCTGGCAGCATGTCTCTCGGAGAAGAGCAGAGCCCGCGCACAGGTGCAGGCGCCGCCGGTGGCGCTCTCTGGCTAGTGGCAAAATGCGTGACAAAGCATTTCAGTGCGGTGATGCGGAACACCACACTGAAATGCGTGAGCGTCACACCTGATGTGTGATACTTGGCAGGACTGGGTAACATGAAAGCTCAGAATGTGTTACATAGTCTTCAGTCTTACGTTGTCGTGGCGAAGAATATGTAACCTTCTACAAGGCGAGAAACTCTTGCTCCGAGACCAAGAGAAACCTCAGAGAGTTGCGAAACGTCTAAGCGTGTCACAAAAAGTGACACTTTAAAATAACCTTACAATCGAAATGCAGCCACAACAAACATTGTACTATTGAAAGTATTACAAACACTTTGATTTTAGCTGTGTGTCAGACTTTTAATGCCAATAACGTGTCGCATTATAACAACTTCGCTAAACGCGAACTACACTACCCATGAAGCTATGGGCAATCTTATCCTCGAATCAACTACAGGTTGTGGGCTTACCATGCGGACGTCAAATGAGGCGCATGCGTGTTAGATAGATTGTCTGTTTCAAAGGTCAGGTGAGGAGAGCTGCCGTTCACATGTCCCGATCGGCTTCCTCCTTAGCAGTCATGGCACGGTCCTTACCCACCACCGTCCTGGGTACCATGGCCTTCGGCTCCAGTTTGGATCAGAGCGGGAGTGCCGAAGCGGTGCAGGAGTTCACTGCGCGGGGGTTTGACCAGCTGGACACCGCTTTCGGATATAACCAAGGCGAGGCAGAGCGTGTGATAGGCGCAATGAAGCTGGGACCGAAAGGTAATGGAACTTTTGGGGTGTGCGCAGTACACTACAAGCCTTGTTCCCAATGCAGCCGTGCATGCTAAGGGCACATATCGCTGTTTGAGAGTCCTGGCCCCACGGGCGGAACTTATTTCAGCAAGAGTCTGTAAGTTTAACCGCACAACACACTCTCAGCTGACTTCGTGTGAGTTGAATGAGCGACATCTAGACACTGTTATCACCTCCTCACACAATATTTATATCAGATGAGTTGTGGAGACAGTTTTTTATACTTTCTCTGTGTTGTTACTCTGTCTGCGGCAAGAACGTACAACCTAGTTTCCCAGCTAGTTACATACCATGACTGATTCTTGACATGTTACAATGATTAACATTTATGGAATGACAGTTGCAAAGTCCATCCCGACAGATCTCCCCACCATCACTCCCTCTTACCTGTGGCTGCTCTGCACCATAAACTTTAAATTAAAAATCTTAAAATGGACGACCCAGCCCAGTAACCTCTTTAGAGGAATATAATCCAAAAAAATGCTAAAAGAAGACCTGTAGAGCTGTTCTACTTTGCCAGCTTACTGTAAAACAAAATCTGCATGCCTGCATCTCACACTTCTGAATCCTTCACCACCTGCTGCATCCTTTAACGCCATAACCACGCCACTGTGATCAACACGCACGACAATGGGACCAAAACATAGACAACACTTTACCGACCACCGTCCTACATAGTGTAGCATGCTACCCACGTAAGGAAGCGATTTAGTGGCAGCATATAGGAATAGTAAGCGCTATATAGATTTTCTAGTACACTAGTATGGTAAGGTTGCTCAAGATCCATGCGCGTCTCTCATCCAGTCCAGGATTTTTTTAGCATTTTCGGAATAGTAGTCCTCCTCATTACATTCTAGAGATAGATCTTTTTATTGCATGATTAATTAAAATCAAGGGGGCCACAACATGGGAGGGATTCACATTTAAATAAGGTAGAAAAGGCATTTAAAAATACTAGTGTATAAAAACCTAATAAAAGTGTAACAAATTAAGATCAGATACATTAATAAAGTATGAATAATGAGGTATCCTTCTCTCCACAACGTAAAAACTCCCCTTCATCTGATGTTTGTGATCCGATTGAGGGGTTTGTTAATTGCCAAGCCTTCACAACCCTGCCAGATTAGTCATTGTGAGTGAGATTCAGCATGGGGGCAAATCGGAGGCCAGGAGAGAGGCAAGTAAAGCGGCTACAGAAATTCATACATTTCACAAAGCAGGCAGCTAGCTGAGCTGATTTGCCTCTCAGACATGCTTCTACGGTGCCTCAACAAGTCCTAACATTTAAAATCTGACATACCGGCCAAAGCAAGAACTTCCTTTGCGGTATTAACTCATCAAATATATAGAGTACATGTGTCAATGATTCCTTTCCCTTTGCATTTTCGGTCAGTCATCCAGGTTCCTTAGACCGTTCCAATAGGAATTTAAAGGAATTGATCCAAAACGCAATCCTATTAGGTGACGTTTCATACTCAAGTTGAGGGGCAAAGAAAGGTAGGATGGGAGGAACCCTGGCTCGTACAGCATAAAGGCCAACCCTCTGTACCCTAATTTCTTCACAGCTTGTACGTCATGTTATGTTAGAAATATATAAAGCGCCTGGTTACTCCAATACGGAGTGTCCCCGCGCTAGGTTTTCTGCTACATTATCAGTGATCAGTGGACCAGACATGGTCATTAGATGGCCATGGATTGCCTGAAGAACCAGCTCTTTAAATTTCTACGAAACAGCACTTCTGAAGGCTGCATTCTAAGGTCCAGGGGGAGGAGATTCCACATCTTAACCGCAAGCAAATTAAAGGATCTCCACCCAAACGAGCTCCGTGCAGTTTAGGTAACAACAGCTTAGCTGTTCCCCAGGATCTGAGAATGCAGTTTGGCAGGTAGAGTTTGATCAGGGGAAACATATCGGGGACCTTTCAAATGTATGATTCTGTGACAGAAGCATAAAGCTTTGAAGGCCACTCTGGCCTGAATAGGAAGCCAGTGAAGTTTAGTAAGGGCAGGGCCGAGAGAGGAATACCTAAGAATATTTTGGAGCATACAGGCCGCAGTGTTCTGCAACCTCTGCAACATTCTTATTCTGCCCTTAGAGACTCCAAGATAAAGAACATTACAGTAGTCCAGGCAAGACACTACCAACGCCTGGATGATTGTTTTCTTAGCCAACTCTGGTAACAGCTCTAAGATTCTGCATAGCGTCTTCAAGATGCCAAAACAGGAGCCAGCCAGAGACCAAGGGCCAGATGTATGACCATTGTAAATTGCGACTCGCAATTTGCGCTCGATTGCGAGTCGCAAATTACAAGTCACAATTTACAATGTACAACAGTGTCTGAGACACTGATTGCGATTCCCAATGGGGTTGCAAAATGCGAGCCTCATGAATATTAATGAGGCACTTGCAATTTGCGACCCCTTTGGGAATGGCTGGCCCTCCCAGGTATGGTGGCCTGCTGGGCTCAGCAGACCTCCATGTCTGGGACTGCTCTTAAATAAAGCAGTTTTTTTTTTTAAAAACAGATTTTATTTGTCAAATATAATGCGGAGCTCTGTACCCCAGAGAACGTCCGCCACAATAAACTTACATAGTCATGACTTTGACCGTTAGACAAAATGTTCAAGGAGAAAAGGAAGGAAATGCAGAACAGAAATTAAGCAAAAACAAAAAAAAAGGAAAGCACAACATAATAACCCCCCTCCCATTGCACTATTACCTTCCCTTAGCCTGTACGCCACTCTTGCACCCACACCAACATGTATAAGATATTGCTACACCTATAGCTCCTTGTCGCAGAAACTTAAATATTAACTGAGTCTATAACATCTGCAGTAGACAAGGGCTCCAACTGCAGGCCCCGATAGTCCGCCCATGGTTTCCAAATTTTGAAACGATTTGTGGGCAACCCCTTGCTTTGAAAATGGGGGTTTCCAACCCCATACAGAAGTCCAGGCCATTCTTCCAAGCGGACAGGGAGGGCGCAACAGATGCCCTCCTAGATTTTTCAATGTCTCTTTTGGCCAGTGTAAAACCTAATAACATAAGGTGGCGTTTATATATGTTGCCCCCAACCCCCTCCATAATATGCAAGAGTACCAGCCCTGGTGAGGAAGGGAGGTCCCAACCCAATACCTCCGTGAGGCAAGCCATAACACCTCTCCAAAAGTTTTGCTAAGGCAGAGCAGAGCCAGTTTTTTTTTTTTTTCTTTTTTCTTTTAAATGCAGCCCGTTTTCCTTAAAGGGAAACGGAATGCATTTAACACCTTAACCGCGGTGGCAATTCCGCTGAGGTGCGGGGCGTTCCATTAAGTGGGCGGGGCCACGTCGGCCAACGGACGTGCGCAGCACTACCGAGGTAGTGCTCGCGACGGCCTTTGGCCGACGGGCGCACTTAAAGGGTTAAAAAAAAAAAATGGAACGTTTTCCTTTCATTTTTTAAGGGCAGGTAGTGGTCCCTGGGACCACTGCCTGCCCCTAAAAAGTATTTTCCCCTGCATTTGCAAAGGGGATTTGTGACTGCATTACCACCCTCTTGAAGAGGGCGGTAAATTGCGAGTGTTTTGCGACCGCAATTGCGGTTGCAAAACATTCATACATAGGGCTGCGAGTTGCAATTAGGAAGGGATGCCCTTGGAACGCTCCTTCCTAATTGCGAGTCGCTAAACACTATTTTACGAGTCGCATTTTTTTGCGACTCGCAAAATAGTGTTTGTACATGGCCCTATCAGATTTTGCATGTGCAAACGGGTCGCAAACCTGTTTGCGCATGCAAAATCTCGTCGTACATCTGGCCCCAAATCTGGTAGTCGAAGGACAGTGCTGAAACAAACCAGACCCCAAGATATTTTATTTTAGGGACAGGGACAGGGAACGACCCCAGTTCAGAAGGCCACCATACAGAGGACCAGCTGGACGGTTGCTTGCCAACCACACGAACATCAGTCTTTCCCGCATTTAGTTTCAGGCAACTAGAAACCATCCATTTTGCCAGGTCCACCAGGCACGCTCTAAACTTAGGGGCAGCATCACCTTTGTCATGTGTCAGGGTGATTATCAGCTGAGTATCCTCAGCATACAATACCATCTTCACCCTCATGACACTCAGCTACGTACGCCAGAGGGTGCATGTAGACATTAAACAAGGTAGGGCTCAGAGCCGAACCCTGAGGCACTCCTTGCAACATGGGGCGAGTCTCACACCTGTAGGACTGCTGGAAGACCTGGAAGGTCCGTTCATGGAGAAAATCTGTGATGCAGTCAAGTGCGCAGCCCCTAACCCCAAGACCACACAGGAGTTCCAGAAGGAGACCACGGGATACCGTATCAAATGCGGCACTTAGATCTAGCAGGATCAGGGCCGCCATCTTGCCCTCATCAGCAGATATTCTAAGAGATTCAGAAGCTGGAAGATGAGCCGATTCGGTGCTGAACATAGATCTAAACCCTGATTGAGTCATATGAAGAAGATTATTTTCTTCAGTAAACTTAGTTAACTGGAGGGTAACAAAACATTCAGCCATTTTAGCAAAAAATGGAAGTAAAGAGATTGGTCTCAGATTTTCTGGAAGAGTGGGGTCCAGTGAGTGCTTCTTTAGTAATGGAACCATCATTGCAAGTTTCCAGTCTGAGGGGACTAGACCAGAGGCATTGAAAAGATTTAGAAGATTACACAGTATGGGGGCAATGGGTTTCTTCCCATGTAACAGCATGGTCGGTGAGATGGGATCAAGAGGGGAGCCCGATTTCACTGTAGAGAGAAGGCTGAGTCTCCGGAACAGTTAGAGCTTTGGGGTTGAAGAGACCCTCAGAAGGGAGTGTATTCTCCGGCGGGGTGAATTTAAAATTCCTGCTACATTCAGGAAAGGAGGCATAGATAGTATCTATCTTTTCAGAGAAATAGCGGGCCACTAGATTGCAGTGTTCTGTAGAGGAAGGAACTCGCTCGTGGGTGGTAAGGCTTTTGACAATCTGAAAGCTCTCCCTAGGTGAACCTCTAGAGGATTCGATCTTGAGAGTGTAAAATTTAGTGCGTGTTCTCTTGATCTGTTTGTGATAAGTTTTTAGTGCCTCTAGATAAAGCATTTTATCATCTGGCTTATAGTCCCTTCTCCAGAGGCGCTCCAACCATTTGCAGACCTTTTTTTGGCCCAGGAGTTCCTCGGTGAACCATTCCGCAGTTGGATTGCAGCGGGTACTGTTTCATGGCTTCAGAGGAGCTAAGGTGTCCAGATCCCGAATTAGCTAGGAAAAGATTTGTTGATTGGCACTCTGCGGGCATATGTCGAGTACAGGGGAGTTGAGAGCCAGTTTGGCTGTAAAGGCAGCAGAGGTAACCAAGGACTATTCACTTGTTTTTTTTGTAGGAGGCGGAGCTATTAGGTGAGCCTAATGCAGTAGAAGGATCTGTAATCTGAAAAGGAAGAATGAAATGATTAGACCAAGTGACAGGAATTGGGAGGTGGGGGGGGGGGGGGTAGCTTTTATAGACGTGCAGTTTGAAAAAATGGGGTCGAGGGTAAGGCCTCCAATGTGTGTGGGGAAATGGCACCAACTGATTCAGTTCCAATGCCTAGAGGTTCCTTTACTAGGGATGATGTTACGAGACAGCTAGTGTATTCAAAATGTAAATTTAGATCGCCCAGAACTATAAACTTCGGATAGCGGATGGCATAGGAGGAAGTAGATCCACCAGAGCATTGGTAAAAGCCCTTGCTGGTCCTAGCGGCCTATAGATAAGAAGACCTGCTAAAGAATGAGAGCTGGTGAAAGATAAGGAGAAGAGGGCTGCTTCGCAGCCAGGAATTGTGAGCTCTATCAGCTTGAATTGATGATTACTCTTAAAAACAAGCATTTGCAATGCAATAGGTCTCGCTTTCACGCGAGTTTGAGCCATTGACATTGCAAATAACAATGCCTTTTATTTTTGTTTTCGTTTTAATAACATAAATAGAAGGCATTGTCATTTACAATGCCAATAGCTTAAACTCGCGTAAATGCGAGACCTATTGCATTGCAAATGCTTGTTCCCTTTGTGATGGTTTTGCAGCCTTTCCCTCCCTCAGTCTTTCCGATCTGTGCATATTTCCCCTTTCTTTCACCCAGTAAACATCTGACACGGGAAATAAGTGCCAGTCCCAAAAATAAGTGCCGGTGGCACGCCCGGCTCAAATTAAGCACTGCTTTTAGCTTCTGTAAGGCACAAGACGGAAAGGTCCTGGTAACAAGCGCGTTAGATAGACGCTACTGGCAGATATTAGTGCAGCAGGCGGAGCTGGGACAGGTCCGAGACATGTTCCATCCTCTGTAGTAGTCAGTCCTTGCAGCAGTCCGCTGCCTTCGAGAAACGGTTTCTGCTGCTGAAGTGTCAAAAGCGTCGGCTTCTCAGATTTCCGCTCAACCATTAGTATGAACGCTTGGTTGGCAGCCTACGTCCATAACAGGATTAACACCCCTCCTGATCCATCAGTAACGCAACTAGAGCAACGTGGTGCATGACGTCATTTACCTTCTCATTCTTTCTAATTTTGCCCAATTTTTGTTCTATGTTAATGTAAATATTTTTGAAACAAGCGCTAAGATTTCAGTACTTATCAAGTGAACGTATTTAGATTAAGATTATAAATTGGACCAATCATCTACGTTCAGTTCACAGTCACTACTGCTGATCTTGCCTGCTAACTACCATGTAAGAAATTCCAATCTGAGCCAGAGGCGCAACTAAAGCCAAATTTCGGCAGGGGCTAATAAAAATTTCGGGGGGGGGCTAAGTCTTTCAGCAATAGGCAGAGTGGAGCTGCAGGGGCTCTAAGAAGGGGTAAACACACCAAAGCCACGTTAACAAGTAAATGGTCTTTTAAAGACCTGTGAAGTACTCGGGTGCGTCTGCGTAAGACGGACGCCAGCCCGCGAAGCTCTCTCAGCCTGGTCTAACACACACTACGGGGGGGGGGGCTGAAGCCCTTTGAGCCCAATGGGCGTTGCGCGCCTGATCTGAGCACGCTGGGACTTGTATGATGTTGCGAAATTCTGATTTCCGCATTCTGGAAGAGGCACTATTTGCCAGTAAAATCCTCGCCAGATTTTGCCTGCTGAAAACCTTTGGGAAAATGGTATGGGGACTCTGCTTGACTATGCATGGCAAGGAGCACAACAGAGATTAGCACATGGGAAAACTCTGCCCAACTTTGAATCCCGGTTTGGCCGCAAATAGAAGTTTGGACACTAAACAGAATTAGACGGATAGTTGTAATCGGGGCAAAGGTTTATAGTCTGGGAAGTTCTAAGTCACTTGCTCAGTGTACAAAAGAATAGATGGATGATGAGACAATGTACAGCCATGCTAGCTGTTCCTTTCTTTTATAGGCGGGACATCCAGTGCGCTGTTGAGATTTCACTGTCAATACGTCAGTGCATAGGCTGGGGATTACGACATTCTTTGGAAGACAGACAGACACAATGTGCAGTGGGTGTTCCTGGCGGAGATGTCCTCACGCGCCTTGACAATTGAGCCATTCTTTTCTGTTGTGCAAGTGCTTGACGTCATCAGTGTTTGTGAATCGCAAGGTTTGTTTTACCGTCGCACGGGCGGGGAAGGTTCTAATGTAGTTTCAGAGACAGATGGTGAAAAAACTGCAATTAACTGACTCAAAGCGGCGCATTCTGATTCCTCCCTGACGAGTCCTTTTCGAAAAACAGGCGCTTTGAAGTTAGATGTTCGCTGTTGGTATTTAGCGACAGCATTTTGCTTCCACACTCTTTTTAGGTCTCGCCTACGCAGCACGCATGCGCTGCATAGGAAAAAGACCTTTAGAAATCGATTCCCTTTTTTAGGCAAAAACGTGCACGCATTGCATTGCTTTGAATGGCAACGCGTGCATGTTTGGCGATTCCCTTGCGGGAGCGAGCTTTGAAACCATCTGTTTGTAATTAACAGATGGTTCCTGCTCGCTCCCGCAAGGGAAACGGGCGCAGGCCCCCTCCTCTCTCCCCTCCCCCTGCTGCCTCCTCCTCTCCTCGTCAAACAGCGCGAGGCGCGCACCCTTGTTTTGCAATTGAAATGGTGAGACTGGAAATAGCGTCCTCCTGACACGAGTCATTTGGTATTTTTTTTCTGGTGATAGTTTTCTTTGTGGGGGTGGGTCTTTTCTCATGCGTAGATTAGTGAATCTTACATATTAATTGAATTGAGTAAAAGTGTCATCGTAAACCAATTGCCTAAAATGTTGATGTGGCTAAGTAAGCGAAGTACCTGCAGCGGTGAATGAATTGTACTGGTGTCCTCTAGTACGGTGTTCTCTGGGGTCTCTGGTACTGTCCGATCCTTCACCCGGCTCCGATCCCATCTCTGGGGCACCTCTGGGAACCCCCAGTGGTTCTGCGCCCTCTTATGTGCAGCGCCAGGAGCCTGGCTCCCCATGGACCTCTAGTGACCGCGTGCGGTAATGCAGGTCTGTACCACCAGAGCTAGAGTATCGCTCTAACAGGGACCTCTAGTAACAGTGCGGTAGTGCAGCCATGTTCCAACAGAGTTGGAGTGTGGCTGTATAGAGACCTCTAGTAGCGGCGTGCGGTAGTGTGTACCCTTTCATTTGAGCCTCGCTTTCCAGGGATCCCTAGTAAGAGTGCGGTAGTGCAGCCCTGTTCCACCAAGCTGGACCTCTAGTGACAGGGTGCGGTACTGCACCCTTGTACCCTTTTCCTTAAAGTGTCGCTCTCCAGGGCCCTCTAGTAACAGCGTGCGGTAGTGCAGCCCTGTCCCACCAGAGCTGGACCTCTAGTGACCGCGTGTGATAGTGCAGCCCTGTTCCACCAGAATAGGAGCCTGGCTCTACAGGGTCCTCTAGTAACAGCGTGTGGTAGTGCACCCGTGTACCCCTTGCTTTAGAGCGTCGCTCTCCACGGACCTCTAGTGACAGCGTGCGGTAGTGCACCCGTGTACCACCAAAGCTAGAGTGTGTCTCTTCAGGGACCTCTAGTGACAGCGTGCGGTAGTGCAGCCTTGTTCCACCAGATCTGGACCCCTAGTGCAGCCCTGTTCCACCAGAGCTGGACCTCTAGTGACTGCGTCTGATAGTGCAGCCCTGTACCCCTTGTCTTGGAGCCTCGCTCTACAGGGACCTCTAGTAACGGCCCGTGGTGCTTCACCCGGTGCTGGTGCCAGACTCTTGATACCTTTAGCATCTAACTGGGTCTGTTACTGCAGCAGATGCTAATGTTAAAGACATCCTGAGGAAACATTTTAGCCTACTCGGAAAACGAAGTATCTGGTTTAAATGCAAATGTGTACACGTATATTCCGTT
Organism: Calotriton arnoldi; assembly: GCA_963921515.1. Classification (NCBI taxonomy): domain Eukaryota; kingdom Metazoa; phylum Chordata; class Amphibia; order Caudata; family Salamandridae; genus Calotriton; species Calotriton arnoldi. The sequence goes on from CAWUFW010008316.1 coordinate 340,144, forward strand.
TAATACAAAATAGTAAAACGAAGTACATCACACTGCTCTCGTTGTATTTACATTACATTCTATTCTGTTAAAAAGTAAGGTAATGCACATCTACCCCGCTGTGCACCGTCTGATCTCGCTGTCTCTTCCCTCTCACGCATCCGTCAGGCTGTCGCTGTCCAAGGGTCTCTCCAATCTCAAACACCTCACCTTAGTCCCTTATACTGCTTCTGGGCCCTTAACAGCTCACACGTTTGCCACGTGCAGTCATAGTTAAGAGAAGTGAGTGTCCAGTGGGTGTACTGTCTGAATGTCTCGGACAGTCCTGCTTCCCTGCAAACTCACTGCATTGGTGGCCACTGCTAAACCTGCAGTGCTACTGAACTGCCAATACAATAAATGAATCCATTTTTATTGTGATTTTGAATTGGAGTGGACAGAGGGTACCATAGCACCGCACTGTATTTTATTACAGCGGTTCGGGATATCGTCCTTATTTGATCAGCTTTCAGTGAGTAATCTTACACTCAGGCATGTTAGAGTGGCAATACATAGGTTTGCAATAAAGTTGGAGGGGAATACACTAATAAAAATTGCTATTTAAATTAATGGGTATTACAAGGTACAATTATTAATAATTTAGACAGCTCTGAAATGCTTTTTACGTGTTTCCAGCTTGTATGTGTCGTCATTATCTTATATGTCAAGCGGGGTGGGGGGAATCCCAATTTTGATAATCTTCAATTGTTTACTTTTCTTGTCATGAAAATATCAGCCAGGCCGGTAAACTACAAGTCACGTGGCAACCCTTATGATTGCACCAGTTCACGTGCTTTGTCATTGATAAGAGTCCACACCCTGCTCCCTTAAAGTGGCAGGGTGCACCCATGGCGTACCATACGACACGGGACAGCTTCAAACACGTTGAGCTTTTTAGCTCCTCGAGCTCGCCCAGCCGTCATGTGCAGACTCTTACACGTGGTAAGAGCCAAACAACAAGCCTCCCAATTCGGAGTATATTTCTTGGCTGGCAGCCGGTGTTGCTTATATATATGTTGACCCCCCACCCCCATCGGAGAGCTATAAAATATCATTCCCTTCTAGAACTCCGCACCTGTGCTGTATACACATTCTAACATTTGGAAGCAAAGGAACACAGAAAATCGCACATTTCGAGTTTCTCTTTTAATTAATGTGAAGGAAAAATGCTTTGAGAACATCGACGAACATTGCATAACATATTCACACCGATATCGTAAATAATCTATCAGGATTCCAGACTCACCCACTGGTAAATCCAGAGGAAAAGTCTGTGTGGTAGTAACAATGATCAACAAGTAACCTTTACGAAGAAGCTTTAATGGAGCATCCACACATCTTTCAACTCCACAAAGCAACTGCCCTTTCCCACATTTAGAATTTAGAACATGGCTTGAAACTAAACACCATGACATAACAAAGCTAGCTGCAAAGCTAGACTGTACACTACAGTGCACACAATCTGTACAGAATTCTTTCATTTAACATTCTTCGACATTACTGCATACCTTCCTTCCTTATAAACAAAAACACACAAAACATTAAAACAAGCATTGGCATAGCCAATAGGTCTCGCTTTTGGGACCTTATAAGTATTTAGTTATGCAGCACAATATCCTTGGTGCAACAACATCAACTGTTGCATAGCTAAACACTTATAAGGTCCCAAAGGCGAGACCTATTGGCTATGCCATTGCTTGTTTAAAATATTTTTTTGTTTGCCGTCTTGTGTTGTTTTCTGGATGACAATGGTACTCTGTAGTGCTCAAACAGAACTTATGTTGATATACGCTATCAGTAAATTTTTCATTTTCACTGCAGGGACGGTGTTTTGTGTTGATACACACTGCCCCCAGTAACAGGCTGCCTAAATAGACATTTTAGTACGCGACGACTAATATATTGGCTAATAAAGATGTTATAAGTAACTCAGCAGCCAGAGTTCGCCATCTGTTTCCATTCAGCCGCTTGTTTACACTTGCATCACGCTTTCGCTTTCACTTTCACTGAAAGCGCGATGCAAAAATAAACACGGGGCTGAGTGAAAACAGATGGCTGGCCCCCATAAAGATAAGAAATTGCTTTGCGACAGCAGCAAAGCAGGCGACCCAGTCCGATCGGAGGCGAAAGGGCGTCAACAAAAAAACCCTCATTTCCAATGGCAGGCCACCGTTTAGCATAAACGGTGATGCAAGCCAATGGAAATGAGGGGCGGGGCTTCGAGTCCCTTTCTGAAAACCCCTCATCCACAAAATCTCTCGCCGAGCGAGCAGCGCTTTGCGCTGCAACGCCAGGCGAGACCTAATCACTGCAAGCCCCCCCACCCCTTTTTTATAGGTCTATCTATTCTCAATATAGAACTAGCCACCTGGGACGGCATCCAGAATGTCTGGTGCAGACTGGGCATGAAGCTAGGTTTCCACTAGGAACAGGGCTACTGGCTGTTGGCTAATTAACAATTCTGCAGTTTGAAAGAACGTCATGTTCCCTTGATATTAACTTTGCTTGTTTGATCAGCAATTTGGCAGTCACCGGTAAGCCACTTATCCAGATTTCACATGCCTCTAGGGCCTCAAGGGCATGGTTTAGAAACTTGTGCCAGTTTGTTGCCAGGTTGCTTACCACTTCCCAAGTTATATTTTTAACGTATGGTTCTTCGCCTGCTTGGCTTTAAGGCCATAGGCTAAGAATTTTGCTTTTTATATTCAATGCTGCGTTGCTAACCCTAACTCTTGTCTGGTTTGGGTGTGCAATTTTAAAGGGAGAATACTCTGCGGTAGAAAGAGGACTGCGCTCTGTCCAGCCAGTTGGCCATTTTGTCTCTGAATATCATTGCCCCGTAGGTGATGGTGGGGAGGAATTTACATCCTATTATCTTCAAGAGCGGGGATAGATCTGGGATTTTCGATGATTTTTACAGCTTACCAAAAGTCGACTTATTACATTATAAAATCAGGACAATTCTCAGATTGCGAAGTATAGACCTGGATTAGGTGAGTGACTCGCGTACAAAGCTGGGAAGTTTGAGAGCAACTGAGCTAAACCATAAAAAAAAAAGTTCACCCCCAACTTTTCAAAGCTGTTCTTTATTAAATATATTGGTGCATTTTCTAGACTTAAACAAGTTTTCAATCCAGCCTAAACCCTTATCGTTCATTACACTTACATTGTCATAAGATGTAAACTGGCAGATGCCCATCATCTTACAATCTCATATCCAGTAATCAGAAATGCGCTAGCATGTGCTTCGAGCATAACACTGGCAAAATATTCTCGTGGGCATCTCCAACAGCTATCACACACCTTTGGTATTTCCCAAAGAATCCATCCTTTCCCAGTCATCTACCTCCTCTATATGGATCTTCTTGGTCCTCTAGTCATCAATAACAGGATTAAAATTAAACTATGCACTGACAAAGCACAACATTTTATGAAAGTCTATTCTTTTACCCTGACATCCAAAGCCTCCAACATGGCCTGCACTTCGTCCAGCCCTAATGTCCAGCATCCATCTTTAAATAAACACCACCCAAACAGAATTTCTTCTGTCATCTAACAGCTATTTCAAATCTGGCTGAACAATATGAATGTGGATGGCTTCAGCAAAAAGGTATCGACCACTGCTAGATTGCTTAGATGCTCTTTCAACACTGACCTAGCTTACAAAGAACACTTTATCAAGAAGTTCATGATGGCCTGGCACCAACTCTCTCTACCAGAGAAAGTGAAACCATATCTTCCAGAAAGCAACTTCAGAACTGCCATCCAAACCCCTTGTATTCTCGCATATGGATAGTGCAAATAAATTGTTCAGAAACTTCACAGACACTACATTGGCCCTAATGAAATGTATCTTACATGGTGCATCAATATTATCAGTGGCCTGAAAAGAATTCAACCATATTGCCCCCACGCTTATGGAGCTCAACTAACCAACCCGGATCATATTTAAAACCACCTTTTTTGTTTAGAAAGGCATTTCCATTGTTACCCTGTTGATCTGGCTGTTGGGGCAAAACAGAGGAGAGCGCAGCACATCAGTAAGGACAGGAGAGTGCAGCATATAAGTGCTGATAACACAGAAGACATCAGGATAGCAACTACACTCAATTTTGTTGCCCTGTGGGAGTATGCTGGTGCCAACTCACAATTGCAAGGGACCTTAGCCACAGCCCCACATCTAGCATGACACAGCACAAGCAGAAACACTTGTGTGAATCTTCAGTTCATCATCATTTGGACTCTGTAATCACAAGGTAGCGAAACGGTTATAGTGGAGAGGAAATTATTCCTCATCTACTTCCTGGAGCTGTGGAAACCAACTTTATGGCGTTAAATTTGCGGCACACTTATCACAGTTTTATTTAAATATAGGTGGGGTGTAATCTGGGTTTCAGTATCCAGTATTTTATACTATGAACCCTCTTTCCTTTCTTCTTTCTTTCATTCTTTTTTTTGCCTTTTTTCCTTTTTTGCCTTTTTTCCTCCTTTCATTCCTTTTTTCTGCCTTCTTTTTCTTCCTTTCTTTCCTTTTTTATTGTTTCTTTTTACTTTCTCTTTTGCCTTCTTTCATTCTCTCTTTTTGACTGCTTTCCTTTTCTCCTTCTCGCATCCTATTTCTTGCCCTTACTTTTTCCCTTTTCATTATTTTTTCTTTTCATTTTTTCCTGCTTACTTTCTTTTAAGCTTTGTTAAACTTTTCCTTCTTTCTTTCTTGCCTTCCCTTTTTCTTGCCTTCTTTCCATATTTCTTTCCTTTCTTTCTTTTTTCCTTTCCTTTGTTGTTTATACTTTCTTTTTTTGCCTTTCCTTTCTTACTGTTTTGCCTTTCTTTTCTTTTCCCCTTCTCTTTTTTGCCTTTTTTCACCCTTTTTCCCTTCTTCTTTTGGTTTTTTCATATTTACCTACTTTGCATTTTTTGTAGTGTTATTTTCTTTCCCTCTTTTCGCCTTCTTTGTTCTTTCTTGCTTTCTTTCCTTTTTTCTTTCCCTCCTTCCTCCTTTTTGTCTTTGTTCCTCATTCCCTCCTTTGTGCCTGCCCTTCTTTCTCAAAGTCGAGGATAGCAGCCAATGCCAGACAGATGGTTTTTAGGTCCATTTAGGTACGTGTCATATAGTCTGCGAGACCTAATGAACGATCCAGATGTAACCCATGCATCTCTGATATTACTCCAAAAATTGACTTATTGCTCTCTCTCTCTGTTACACACCATGTCACTGCTTGCTAAGAAAATGAGGCCCACACTAAGAGTGACACAACAAAACGTGAATTTCACTGATGTTACCAATAGGTTTTTCTTTGCTGATAATGGTGAAGAAGGGGAGTTGTTGTGTAAGGTCGATTTGTCAAATTCTAAGATCATTATGTTGTCAGCTGTGTCTGATTGTCAAACACATAGAAGAGATGGGTAAGTCTATGATGGAGCCGAAAGTTAATAGACTACAAGCGCTGGAAAATTCAGTATCTATGGTGGTTACCTTACTAAAGGACCCAAAATATCTGGCTATCCAGGAGCCATTAGGAAATCTCCAGCCTACTAAATTGAAGCGGTCCAATTTATTGGAAAAAAAAATGCGAGGGATGTAGATCCCAGGGTAATTTCAGTCTAAAGTTTAAACGGATCCAGATAATAGAGAAGGGTGTGAATTCTAATTTGAATGCCACCACTACTACACATATGCTAATTTCCATTCCAGCTGACCCTTTAGTTGGACAGGTAACCTCTAAAACCCTTGTCAATCCGCAGCTTCCTCCTAAAGCAACACCATATGGGATTATTTAAAAAAATACACTACCATTACGTTTGGGACAAATGGAAAACTAAATAGATCTTAAGAAAAAAGTGGTTAATTGGTTAGCAGAACAAGAGGGGAATACCAGCCAGCTATGTAATAACATTATTATGGCTAGAAGCGTGAATGTGTAGGGGACTCAAGTCCTGCTCTGAAGATTATGCAGTTATTCATTATAGATGTCGATCTTGGTTGGCGTTTCATCAAAAGAATTGAGACCTCTTGAACCAGCTCAATCTAAGAAAGAAGCTGTGCCTTTGGGTTATTTTTATAAACCCATATATTTCTGTCATTGTCCCAAACGCAACCAATTGAAAAGTTGCAACGGAGTTTGTAGAGAGCGATCTTCTCTCACTACTCACTTTAGATTTGAACCACTTTAGAAAATTAATGAGATTTGACTCCAGGGCCCACATTATATTTCTTCCCCACTTGTTGAAATTTTAGAGCTTGCATCTGTGCCACACAAAACATTAAATGCTGAATTGCAAGGGTGGGACGTTATTATAGCTAGGAATGATATTCCCCTTGGTCGGCATCATTAATGTAACCTTTTGGCTTGGAATATTGCAGGGGTTACCACCAAACTAGAGACTCCAGATTGGATTTCTCTGATAAATACTATGCCCTTGTATGTTTACAGGAGACTTGGGCCATCAATTCTTTTAATATTAATGGATATTTAACCATCCATTTGAGCGCAGTTTCAACGAAAGCAGGTAAAAATAAGGTTTTGCTACATGAAATCTCTTCTAAATTAACATGCTGTGCATCTTCCCCATTTAGTGGTTGGAGCCGAAAAGTCCTACTTGTTTTAATTTTATTTTTTTCTCATGGAGACGGGTGTGTCTGATGAAACCAGATCCCTCGAGAGCAGGCTGGGAATTCCCCCCTCCCCCCTTTGTGTGGCCAAGCCTTCAGCTTATTTTTTACTGCATGAGATTGTGTATGATGTAGTTATAGCTGCTTTGTATTCTTTACCTGTAAGTATGTCTGTACTGCAAGGTGGATTTTTATTTCTTCTAAAAGTCTTCCGAATAAGGGAGTGTAAAATGCTGAAGCAGTGTTTTTGGACTCTGAGTTGATTTGGCATATTATATTTGATGTTAATGGCAATATGTTGTCATGTAGTCCTGATATTGATGGTCTAGTTCCAACAGCTTCCCAACATGAGTAATTGTTGCTTTAGAATGTAGATATCGATCTTGCAACTTATTTATTAAATATTATCTTTGACATAGTAAATGTGTGATCATGTGCACACGAACCCCCTATTGCCTTTGGACCTGTTTGGCAGCAAGTACTCTGCCACATCCTCTTACTGATCTAAGAGCAGAGTATTTCTTTTTGGCAGTAGGGTATGAGTGACCTCATTTGGACATCTCTCCTTTGTTACAGTAGAGCGAATCTGATCTTCTGTATTGGTACACCTTAACTTTAGCACAATAAACAAGCATTGGCATAGCCAATAGGTCTCGCCTTTTGGGATCTTCTAAGTGTTTAGCCATTGTGTTGCATAACTAAATACTTATAAGGTCCCAAAAGCGAGACCTATTGGCTATGCCAATGCTTGTTAAAATAGTTACTTGAGGTTTAGTTCCCTGATCGCACCTCTGCAACAGAGGTCTTTCCTGCTGCTTCATAACTCACTGCAAAATTGTAAGGGTTTTTGGAAGGCCAGTGCTGTCCTGGCTACAGAATTTCTGCAACCTCCAGTCACTCTGGAACTCTTCACTGTGGAACCTGCTGATTGACTCTTCACAGTAAACCATTGCAGAGATTGTGCCGTAAGAGGTGTAGTCTAAGAGCTAAGAGCTTTGCAGGAATGATAGACCAGAGTGACTTGGACGCATTGTGTAGCTTGGCCCACAGATTAACAAAGTCCCCTTTCAATTGAAAGGTGGAAATGTCAATTTATTTTCATTATCCTATGGAGATAGTGTTTTTGGTGATATCAGAAATCATAAGAGCTAGAACAGTGAGTATTGCACCATTGTAACTGGATTATTATTCATTCGCATAGTAAAGAATTCAAGGCAATGCCCCCTGTGGTTCAATGTATTTGATGCCAACATTCAAATCCCCTAACAGCAATAATTCCTGATTCACTGACTATAGGGATAGTCACTTAAGCTATGGGAGTCTTGGTTCACTATTGCAGTCCAGAATCCTGGGCCGTGAGCTGGAACAGTGAATTCCACCGTTGACACTACTGAGCTCACTATACAACCCACAGGTTCCCAAGGATAAGCCTTAAAGAAGAAGAAAAGTGTCAAGTGCGAGATTGCACACATCAGGATAGATGCGCAAAGAAAATGGAGAGGGGTGGAGGGGCACAACAAAAGGAAAGGGAGGGCGACAAGATGGTGGAGTGCATAGAGACACAAAAAAAGGAGAAAAGAAGGATAGCGAAATTCATACAGAGAGAAAAATTAAAGAAGAGAGCTCAACACTACACACGAAAAACAAAGAAGAGAAGTACAGAAATGAAGGGAAACGAAGAGGATAGATCAGAGAGAAAATCTGGCATTTAGGGAAAGGGAGAGGAAGTACTCTGAAGAGGCCATGAAGGAGAGAGGCTGTGCAATTAGGATGAATTAAAAAGAGCATAGGATGGACACCAAAATGAAAGGGAGAGGAGAGATGGGTATTAATGTCTAACCAAAAACTGTAGTATATGTGAGGCGGACTCGGAAAAGAAAAGGGGTGTGAGGAGGGAAAGGAGGGGAAGAAAGGTAAACCGAAACGTGCCGTAGGCTCACAGGTAAACTATTGTTAGACCCTACCTACGGCTCTATGCATCATTAGCGCTGCTTTGTGAAACTTTTCTGATCTAGATGTTAGTTCCAAGTAAAATTAATTAAAATAAAAAACAAATTAGGGGTAGTACAGAATGAGCACGAGTGCAAGGCGGCGGCGTGCAGCTGGTGTTAAGCTAGCAGCGGTTGTATTGGTACAGCCTCCCATACTTTGACTTGCAGCACTGCCTTTATCGCACGCTGGGGTCGGAGTCTTCTGGGTGTGGTGTTCGCTCTGTTTCTAGGTCGGGTGGCGGGGTCTTATTTGCTGAACTAACGACGTGCAGAGTCAGCGTCGGAGAGGCGTGGCCGCACGAATCTATGGATTGTTTAAGTATATCTAATGGTTGTAGGCAATCTGAAATAGTGCTCGTAGTTAGGTTGCAGGTCTGCGCTGCTTGGGACGCGTCTCAGCGTGAAGAAGCATGGTGGCACGTGTTGTTGGGAGCACTGGGTTTCCCAGGTGTACAGCATATCTGAACGTATGAAATAACTCGGGGCTTAATTTGTAAAAAAATAAATAAGTATGCGCCAGCCGCTCGTCAGGAGGCCACTGCAGCTTGCCCCACTCATTGCCCCTGCCAGCGCTGCCAATGACAGTACCAACACAACTACGACCAATCACACTCCTGCAGGTGTGACAGCTCAGTCTATTCTAGGCCCCCAAAGCTATAAGAATGGCTTAGGCGGCAGGTACTAGTCATTTTTAATGTTTATTTAATGTATTAACAACTGTTGTTGTGATACACAGCCACCATGTAGCAGACTGGCATAAGCGCCGGTGTTTACAATTAAATGCTTGTGCCCAGCACCGGAAACCGCCGGCTCAAATTAAGCTCTGAAAAGGCTCGGTTTAGGGTGTTCTGCGGGGGGTCCTGTTTTTGTATGCGAGTGCAGAGGGCAGACGGTGCGACACAGACTAAGCGGCAGGAAGGCTCGGATTAAGTCTATACTACTTAGACTAGCAGAGCACACACACCTCTGCTTGCACCGACAAACACTTCAGAAAGAAGCGGGCACGAAAGAGATTAGAAAACCTTGAAACTAGCAGGCTTGATGGCGATTACACTGCAGGGGTGACACTGGAAAATTGCAGGGGACAAGTGGATGTGATTGAGATTTGACTGCCTCGGACCAGCACCTCCCTGCAGTGCATGCAATATTACCATGACGTCTCCGTTTTTTACTGTTTTGTACACACTCATTTAAAAGGAAGCTAACTGTTTACCTGGCTGCATGTTTTCTTTAGATGAGAAAAACTCATAAGTAAACGGGCCTTTTTGATAGGTTCCCGTGCTGTGTCACCGCCTTCCAGGCAACAGCTAAGCAAAGTGACAGCTCTGCATGTTTAAACATGCACGCGAGTGGTGCGCACGCTGTAAGAATGCGGCGGCCGCGAAAGTGAAAGCAACTACAACGAAGCTTTGAAGAGAGGAGCGGGGCCGAGCGAGCGCGGCAGCCTGCTGAGCTGACCACACGCTCGTGCATCGTGCCTGAAACGTGCAGGTAACCGCACGGAAAAGGCCATTGTGCACGAGCGTGTGGTCAGCTTTCAAATGCCCACTACATAAAGTCTTCGCCAGAAGCAGCGCTTGTGCGCTACTCTAGGCTCGACCTAAAAACAAAATATATATATATATATATATATATATATATCACTGAAAAAAACAAAGGTTACAGGGACGCTATAGTTAGGTTCACGTTTTACCCACACACAACCACAGAAATTCAGCACTTATAGTTATACTTATACTTATGTTGAGAAACATAAATTCGTGGCCTAAAGTTACTTAACGTCTCAAGTTATGATTTCTTCAGATAAGTATAACTGTTAAATTTCTATCCTTTGTGTAGGTAAAACGTGAACCTAACTATAATGTTCCTCTGACCTTTGTTTTTTGTTTTTTTAGTCAATTTGTATGTTTTTCTTTTAACTAACATAATATTTAATTAGATCTGTAGAGGATCCACGTCCCTAGATATACAAAGTTTTATTTCTTTAACTGCAAAACTACTCAACAGATTTACACCAAATTACAACAAGCGTTGGCATAGCCAATAGGTCTCGCCGACGGGATCTTATAAGTGTTTAGCCATGCAGTAGAATAGGGTTTGTTGGGGGGTGTGGGTGAATTTAGCTTTAAGGAATGTTGCACCATTAAAGAAACGTGGTAATTAGCGTAATGAAGTTCCTTATGTGCGATATGGCAAGTAGCACAAAACAGAAGCTTCTTGTGTACTTGATTATTACGCGCTTCCATGTGCAGCTTCCAGTGCAACACTAAAACGTGCAGGGCAAGAGTGAGGAGAAAGGCCAGCTGGATTGCGTTACAATTTCAGAGAAACGTACATATGTACATTTCTATGACCACCAAGAAGTATTGGAGATTCCCTGGTTGGAAGAGGGTAAAGTAAAAAATAAAAAAAGGAGGGGTGTGCGCACAAGAGAGAATAATAAAGCAAGACATAACATTCATAAATATTTCAAAGATTCATTTGCAGCACTGAACAATTTGTGTGTTTAATAAAATGAATGAATTGCGCCCCTTAGTCTGGTAGGGCCTATACTCTCCTAGAAAGTAATAAATGAATGTTGGTGGAATACATCCAACCAGCAACACAGGGTAATTATACGTTATTAAAGTGAACCAGGTGTTCTGATGATTTAAAGATGTATGGCTATGATGTGCAAACTAGTGGTGCGACTTGGTCAAATTTGATGCTTTCCGAAAGGGTGAGCAAAAAGGGGAGGGTGAACAAATTAATGAAAAGTAAATGAATGAGACGTGCACCGATCGTATCATAAAAGCTGTCATAAGTCAAAATGCAAGACAGTGTGTTTTCCACAGCACGTGGGAGCATTGCGACTGGTAAACTGAAGTAAATTTCGTGAAAATATCATGTAGTACGCACAAGTGCAGCGATGAAGAGAAACCAATACATGCAGCAGCTAGTGCAATGTGCTAGCTTATGAAGCTCCAGTGTACACGTAGGAATCTGGATCTGAATAATAGCAAATTATTATAATGACGAGTGGACTAAAGTCACATGCTCTCTTGCTTTCAGTGCCCTGATGCTGTAAACTTACAGAAAAATACAGTATGTACTATAAAATTAGAACTGTAAGTCACACAATACACGGTTAAAATTTTGATAGGATGAGCTACTCACGCATGGACCTGGGAAGAAAGTTCTTCCTAAGAAGGGCCACTAATAGAGAATACAGTGATTTTGGAAAGTGGGTCAACAACGAATGCCTTCATCCTTGGCTCCTAACTAGCACTTTATGGATGGTGCCTAACAAACTAGGGGCAGGAAATGAATGTGCTTTTCAAGTTTCAGACACGCAAAGACAGACGAAACTGATTGTCGGTGCCAGAAAATCTAGGAAGCAGAAAACAAAGTTCATGCTTACTGTCCCACCCTTGTTGCTGTTTTCCTTGAGAACTTTCGAGGCTAGAGGCCAGGGAAAATGTAATGTTCTGTGTTCTTTAAAAGAACGGCCTTGTTTGGGATCGGCGAGCACACACAAGTTAACATTATCAAGTGACTGACCCCATGCCGTGTGTGACACGTTCAACCAGTTGTGCCTTTTTATCCAATATCACTTTCCATAGTAATCTTTTTTTAACCCATACTTAAAAGTGATGCTATACTGGAGTGTGTGCTGGCGGCTCTCAGTAGGGATGGCATGATAACTGGGACATTGTGATTGGAGTAATGGGGTGAACAGTGAGACCAGCAAGCCGT